>JAJSRV010000099.1:447221-478286 GCA_021527715.1 Neoseiulus cucumeris
TTCCGTGGCGGAAATCATCTCCCAGCTCGAGTCAACGTTCACGGAGCAGCCGTCGATCAAGAACTCTGTCATGACGAGCGACGGGAAGATCGTTCGCATACACAGAGTGCTCTGGAACGAATCACCAGTTCTGAGGGAACATTTCATCAGCGGGATTACGCATAAGGTGCTTCCCCATCCCAAAGCCATTGTCACAGCTTTTGTCGAAGCGCATGAAAAGAAAATCTTCCCCACCGACATCCGGGAGTTGTTTGATCTCCTGGCTCTGGCGTCTGAGTTGGAATTTCGAGACCTGACTTCGAGATGTTTCGAAAATCTTCGAGTGATGAACGCTTTTGATGGGGCTGTCGATTATCCATCCGAACTCTCCGTCGGAACTGTCATGCGTTGTTTCAAAGTTCTTCTGGATGGCCCTCTGCGGACAGTCGACATTTATGGAGATCAACTCTCTCGAATCGCGCGCTTTTGTGGAAATAATCAAGACGTGATGATGAACGCGATGAATTTGCTTAAACAAAGTCTTGCCAGATTCACTTCAATCAATCTCGAGGGCATTCCAATCGATTTCACGACTCGAATCGTGCCGATCGTAATTCACAATCGAACGGGGGAGTTTCAAACAGAAATCATTGATGGAACTGAACTGAAACCAGTAAGTCTGTTCGGCGATCGCTTCAATTTGGAGAGCATCAATTCAAAGGGAGGCTTATACCTCAAGTATGGAATGTATGTGTTGTATAAAGCTGATGATCGTTGTGTGAACAAGAAGAACCTCCAAGATGAGAGCGAACCCACCGCAGCACTGAGCGGCTGCGACCTCTTCTTGACAAGGGGGGAATTCGTTTTTGTTACACATAAGGACGATAATGATAACTTCTCGATTTCCTTATGGATCGACGATGAAAAATTCGAGCGAATCTACCGAACCAAGAGTTGGATTTCGCTGATCGGTTTCGTTTGTGAAACTCGTGTACTAGCGATCAAGCTATCAAACAAGAAACTGCTTCTCTTCAAGCTGGAGAATAGGAGTTTGGTTCTCATAGAAGAAAGCGAAGCTCCAAAGTTATCCAATTTCCTTCTCTCAGGGGAAAGTATGTTCTTGACTTTCAAGGATGAGGAGGGAACGTGGATCGAGACTCGCCGTATCTCGACGATCCGCAGTGGAGAGTCAGACCAGTCGGTCGATGAACAGCCAAATGACCGCAAACGCTGGAAGAGAGTAAATTCCTTTCTGTTTAAATATGGTAGAACCTATTTCATTTTTAGATTTTTGAGCCTCAAAGTTGTCACTTTACCTTCTCTTGATAAAACAAAAACCTTGTTAACTGATGGGGAATTCGTCGCTTTATCGGAATTACGGATTTCTCCGTGAAAAACACTCCTTGGTGGTTCGAGAGAAGAACGCTGATCGCTTTCGCTGACCCTGTTCTTCAAAAAAGTTTCATGTTCACATCGATGAGATTTGTTAAATAAATTTAATGAAGACACTTCGTGTTTTTCGATGAATCTTCAACTGAGGATGAAAATTAATTCAATAGGTGATCTGGCGGAAATGATAGGACGGATAGTGTTTCGAATCGTAGCTGAGGTAATCGGAATGACGTGCTTTCACTGGTCTCTCGAAGCTCAATGCGCCCGCCGTTCTGCTATTCCGGTGGCGTTACGGCAGCACCACCTAGGATGCTCAGTGATCAAAAAGTGCATCCTAGGCGGACAAAATCATCTTAGAGTTGTTTACGTCTAGTTTCGGCTTTCGAATTCAGATTCGATATCGAGTTTTGAGGACGCTGGTGAACACGCCTCAATGCCTTTCTGAAGCTTCTTCCCGAGGTTACGAAATGAAAGACTTCTAAAATATCGACCGAATAAAGTGAAACGTTGTCATTCCCAAGAGAAGCCGTTATAGACTCTGGCAGGAAGACGCCAACATGGAAGCTGAGTCTCTGTCACCGCGGGATTTCGTCCGGCTGAGAGCACGAAACGCTCGATCGGATGGAAGAGCAGCGAGATCGTAGATTCGATCTTGAGACGTCGGAGAAACTGTTTTTCCACGCTGCATGGAATCCGAATTGTTTATCTTCGAAATGATCGAAACTTGGCGTCTCATTTGCTGACGGAAGTCTTCATGGTTTTTTGGTCCCAGGAGGAGCCTCGTCAGGCGAATGAATAAAGCGCCAAACACACTGAATGCGGACAAATCAACACTTGGGATTATTGCCCGATCACTCTCAACTAGAATTTCGAAGTCGTCTCAGAAATCATGTTACGCTAAAAATTATGAATCGGTCAGTTTGCCTCGGAGATGGTTTCCACTCTGTGAGGCGAATGTCGCTTTCGCTGACCCTGTTCTTGAAAAAAGTTCCATGTTCGCATCGATGAGATTTGTTCAGTTGAAAAAATTTGATGAAGACACTTCGTATTTTCCGATATGTCTCCAACATCTGTGTAATAGAAGGAACTTCTCATTTTTCCGAAGATTGGGCTCGTTCGATCTTCGGAAAAATTTCTTGGAAAACTGAATTGAGACACTCCGAATCGGTCGACGAGTGAGAAACTGAAAATGCTCATAACTCCGCCAATTTTCGACCTACAGCGCTGATGGAGTGATCTTTGGAAAGCTCTCATCGAGAACTTCACGATGATTATATCAGCGGGCCACTCAGCCCGTAGTTATATTTTCGAAATCGAGGGAATCTAAATTCATGTGTTTTGCATACTTAAGCGTGACGGACCACTTTCTGCTTTTTTTGAAAATGTGTTTTTCCGAGACGAAGAAAATGCGACCAAGAAATCGAAGATCGAAGTGACGCTTCTCAGTCAAAATGCCTAAAAACTATCTTCGGTCGCACCCGATCTTTCGAATTTCATGGATGAACACTGGAATGACTCAAGAAAACTCGCTCTCAGCTCACTGCGAGCGTTGTTTCTAAAGCAGAAGATAGACACCATGTCCAGAGCACGTATTGGAAGAGAAGGATTCAAGTGGATGTCGATAGTTTCGAAAAATATGTTTGTTCGCGATATTCGACGCAATCCCAATCCAACTGGCGACAGAACTCCACTGTTTGTAAACAATCTCGGTTCCCTCCTTCTGGCCTTCCCGCCCGTGGAGTCAAAACATTCGCACATGGAGGGAATACACACTACTCAGCATTTTTTGGCATTTTGAGAAAGAAGCGTCACTTCGATTTTCGATTTCTTGGTAGCATTTTCTTTGTCTCAGAAAAACACAAAGCAGGAAGTGGTCTGTCCCACTTACGACGAGAAAATTGAGTTGATCAGGGGAGGAGGAGCACGTTTCAAATGTTTAAGGAGAAATCGCGGAGCCCGAATCAATTCTATTTGTGAGGCGAGGCATCACAGTATCATCTGTCAGAAAGCAAAAGCAGATGCTGCGGTGAACAACTTGGCTGTAATTGATGTAAACGAAGCTCACTCCTCCAAAGCGAACCGAAGACCTAGTGATACTATTCTGCAAACGGGATATGTCTGGGTGAGAAGTGGAAATCGGCGACAAATGGCGAGGGTCTTCTTGGACCCCGGTTCCCAAAGGTCGTGTGTAGCGGCAGCTTTGATCAATTTGCTAGGATGCACACCCGTGGGTCAAGAACTTTGAGATTGTTGTGGAAATCTGAATTGAAGTAGCTTCGATCAAAGAATACTGAGCGTGTCGTTTGGATTCTGTGTTGGTTGGTTGGTTTGTTCGCCCTGGATGCATCAGGTTGGCATCAAACACCATCTTAAGAATGAGCGAGAGAACTTCGGAGATCATGGAGAGTTGCCGGATGAAATCCAGAGCTCCATTTGTATGGACGACATTTCCTTTGGAGTCCTCCATTGCCTGTTTGAAGTTGTTCAATGCCGGGTATTTTCCACTCAACAACTCGAACTCAACGTCGGTAGCCGAGATGATTAGGCAGAATACTATTTACGAAAATACTGAAGTCGTTTGCGGAGATGCGGATTTCAACTTTCTGGAAATTCGTTGGTGACAAAATACAGACTGTTTGGGAGTAGCGTTCCAGAAGGCACATGCTTACTTGTCATCCTGTGAGCGCTCGAAGAGGTCGCTGCTATCTGGTTTAGCTCAGATCTTTCAAGGTAGATAAAACTTATTTCTGGACCGATAATTCGACAGTTTACTCTTGGGCGACGGATGAAGGAAAAATTGGGGAGCTGGACTAAATGTGTCCGAACAACGAGCGACACGAAACGCTTCATATCCGGGTGCAGAAGCGAGAGCGAAAAAAATTTGAATCAACGCGGATGAATTCGAGGAGGGAGCGAACACTCTGATCAAGAGAAAGCAAAGGGCTTTCTTCGAGAAGGAAATCGAGACCAGATGTGAGAATATTCACAGATCGAGCGTTCTGTATCAGTTTTCTCCCTTCATGGATGACCAGAGCATCTTGAGGTGCAGGTCAACACTCGAGCGATCCTCAGAGTACCAGATTTTACTGGTAGGTCGGGAATATTTGTCGTGACATGTGCGTCTCTTGCATGAGGCATTTTCACCAAATCCCTGAGAATGATGCTTGGTTCCACTCAAAAATCCCAATTCTTAATCTACAACTGCTTGTGTTTTCATTATCTACAGGAAATCTACCTCGTGAACGGAATATGTGCATGAGTGTGATGACGGTTGTGAAGGTATACTTCAAGAACCTCCAAGATGAGAGGAAACTCATCCAGTCACTGAACAACTGCTGTATCTTCTAGACAAGGAAGGAATCCGCTTTTGTGTCACACATGGAGGATCATTGTACTTCAATTGACGATGACGAAACGTTTCTACGAATCTACTAACCCGAGAATTCGATTTCAAGTGTGACGCGTTTGTATATAAGTTTTCACGACCAGAAGATTCACAATGGAATTCGGGTCGTTTCGAGGACACTTTTTTCGATACATTCCGTGATTCATTAAACAGGCAAAGTGAGTGTCGGGGTCTTCCGGATGTATTGGAATCGTAGTCTCTGCCATCTGAGAGCCCGATCCAGTTGACCGAAGCCGAATACCCGGACCTGACTTTTGTCCACCTAGTTTGGCGATTTTGCCCACTGTGCGTCGTTCACGTTGGAAGCCACGTGAACGGCTGGCTTTCTCAGACGCAACCGATGATTCCTGTCATATGGGTCGGTGTTTCAGGTTCTTGACGAGGAGCTCCGAAAACTGCGAAGCTGAATTGGGCATGAGGGAGTGCAACGATGAGGTCGGTCCGATTGCTCGCTTCAGCAGCAGGTAAATCGCATGAAGTTGGGTTTCGCTGGAACTGAACTCTCCTTTCGTTTAGACTCTTAGATCCAACGATCTATTCGACTTCCAGAAATCTCTACGATTATCTGCGTCTCAATAGATTGTACTCCGAATCGGCGCTGGAGAGTAGACGAATACAACAACGCTATCTAGCGGGAAATGCGTATATTGTTCCGATCATATCAACCACTTCAATTCTCGGTTTCTTCGATTCAACACTCGTCTGACGAACGCCATTTCGTTGAAGATTTGCCTCATTCGTTGACATCGACATCCTGTGTGCGGCGGCTTTGCAGTCAAGCGTAGAATCGGTGAGTTTTGCATAAAACATGACGCTATGCGGTGGCGCTACGATGAGAAAGTAAGCTAGGAATATAAAGCTCGCTTTTAACTGGTTGATTTGCATGTATTCCGATGACGATTCCGTAGAATTTCTACTCTGGTTGAAGCGATGAACTCGATGGAGTATTCATCGGCTCTTATTTGAAGGCGTTTCGATTCAATCCATCCCATTGGTGTGAGGATCCTCGGAGCTTTAGGTTGGGCTCACATCTCGATGAGAAGTACTTTTAAACAGGAACTCCATCAGAGGCTCACTCGCTCGTGCTCTCGGATTTTTCCCTGATAGTGTACAAATGATTTCGATCAGAGTATGTTCTACGCTGCACTCTCGATGAAACTAAGATTTCGGAGTCGAAAGATTAGCATTTCCAACCGAATCTGAGGCATCTCGATGTCAAATCCAGAGTCTCATTATTCGAACTGATGATGAATCTCAGCTCGCCGTGAACCTAAAATATCACCCGCTAAATGTAAAGACGACTTGCGGTGTTCTTCTATAAAGAAGTGAAGCCTCATCAATTTCGATCGTTCTCCAACTAAATCCTAGGAGGCAACTTTGCAAATGCAGCTCTCGATGATCCTCATCACTGACGAGGCTGCGTGAATCATCGAAATAATTTCCATGTTGGAGCTGCTGTTTTCATAATTCGAACTTTTCAGGGGAAGACTCTCAAGCAGACATTCCTGAATCATCATGTCGAATTCCGTGGCGGAAATCATCTCCCAGCTCGAGTCAACGTTCACGGAGCAGCCGTCGATCAAGAACTCTGTCATGACGAGCGACGGGAAGATCGTTCGCATACACAGAGTGCTCTGGAACGAATCACCAGTTCTGAGGGAACATTTCATCAGCGGGGTCACGCATAAGGTGCTTCCCCATCCCGAAGCCGTTGTCACAGCTTTGGTCGAAGCGCACAAGAAGAAAATCTTCCCCACCGAGATCCGGGAGTTGTTTGATCTCCTGGCTCTGGCGTCTGAGTTGGAATTTCGAGACCTGACTTCGAGATGTTTCGAAAATCTTCGAGTGATGAACGCTTTTGATGGGGCTGTCGATTATCCGTCCGAACTCTCCGTCGGAACTGTCATGCGTTGTTTCAAAGTTCTTCTGGATGGCCCTCTGCGGACAGTCGACATTTATGAAGATCAACTCTCTCGAATCGCTCGCTTTTGTGGAAATAATCAAGACGTGATGATGAACGCGATGAATTTGCTGAAACAAAGTCTTGCCAGATTCACTTCAATCAATCTCGAGGGCATTCCAATCGATTTCACGACTCGAATCGTGCCGATCGTAATTTACAATCGAACGGGGAAGACTCAAACAGCAGTCATTGATGGAACTGAACTGAAACCAGTAAGTCTGTTCGGCGATCGCTTCAATTTGGAGAGCATCAATTCAAAGGGAGGCTTCTACCTCAAGTATGGAATGTATGTGTTGTATAAAGCTGATGATCGTTGTGTGAACAAGAAGAACCTCCAAGATGAGAGCGAACCCACCGCAGCACTGAGCGGCTGCGACCTCTTCTTGACAAGGGGGGAATTCGTTTTTGTTACACATGAGAACGATAATGATAACTTCTCGATTTCCTTATGGATCGACGACGAAAAATTCGAGCGAATCTACAAATCCACGAGTTTGATTTCGGCGATCGATTTCGATTGTGAAACGCGTGTACTAGCTATCCAGCTATCAAACAAGAAACTGCTTCTCTTCAAGCTGGAGAATAGGAGTTTGGTTCTCATAGAAGAAAGCGAAGCTCCAAAGTTATCCAAAATCATTCTCTCAGGGAAGAGTATGTTCTTGACTTTCAAGGATGGGGAGGAAACGTGGATCGAGACTCGCCGTATCTCGACGATCCGCAGTGGAGAGTCAGACCAGTCGGTCGATGAACAGCCAAATGACCGCAAACGCTGGAAGAGAGTAAATTCCTTTCTGTTTAAATATGGTGGAACCTATTTCATTTTTAGATTTTTGAGCCTCAAAGTTGTCACTTTTCCTTCTCTTGATAAAACAAAAACCTTGTTAACTGATGGGGAATTCGTCGCTTTATCGGAATTACGGATTTCTCCGTGAAAAACACTCCTTGGTGGTTCGAGAGAAGAACGCTGATCGCTTTCGCTGACCCTGTTCTTCAAAAAAGTTTCATGTTCACATCCATGAGATTTGTTAAATAAATTTAATGAAGACACTTCGTGTTTTTCGATGAATCTCCAACTGAGGATGAAAATTCATTCAATAGGTGATCTGGCGGAAATGATAGGACGGATAGTGTTTCGAATCGTAGCTGAGGTAATCAGAATGACGTGCTTTCACTGGTCTCTCGAAGCTCAATGCGCCCGCCGTTCTGCTATTCCGGTGGCGTTACGGCAGCACCACCTAGGATGCTCAGTGATCAAAAAGTGCATCCTAGGCGGACAAAATCATCTTAGAGTTGTTTACGTCTAGTTTCGGCTTTCGAATTCAGATTCGATATCGAGTTTTGAGGACGCTGGTGAACACGCCTCAATGCCTTTCTGAAGCTTCTTCCCGAGGTTACGAAATGAAAGACTTCTAAAATATCGACCGAATAAAGTGAAACGTTGTCATTCCCAAGAGAAGCCGTTATAGACTCTGGCAGGAAGACGCCAACATGGAAGCTGAGTCTCTGTCACCGCGGGATTTCGTCCGGCTGAGAGCACGAAACGCTCGATCGGATGGAAGAGCAGCGAGATCGTAGATTCGGCGTCAACTCGCTTCGATCTTGAGACGTCGGAGAAACTGTTCTCCCACGCTGCATGGAATCACACGGAATGCGGGCAAATCAACACTTGGGAGTATCGCCCAATCACTCCCAACTAGAATTTCGAAGTCGCCTCAGAAATCATGTTACGCTAAAAATTATGAATCGGTCAGTTTGCCTCGGAGATGGTTTCCACTCTGTGAGGCGAATGTCGCTTTCGCTGACCCTGTTCTTGAAAAAAGTTCCATGGTCGCATCGATGAGATTTGTTCAGTTGAAAAAATTTGATGAAGACACTTCGTATTTTCCGATATGTCTCCAACATCTGTGTAATAAAAGGAACTTCTCATTTATCCGAAGATTGGGCTCGTTCGATCTGCGGAAAAATTTCTCAACCACTAAACCGGTGAATTCATAATAGGGACCATCGTTCCATCGCTCAGAGAACCTTCCGATGTCTTCCCAAATATGTCCAAGGCAAGATCTTTCGTTCCCGGAGTACAAAGCAGAACAGGGTCTCTTCTCTTCGGTGGAAATGTTCTCGTGCAGACTCAGGATGGGAATGGCATCTAGACCAGAGATGCCCAACTCAAAATCCGGGCGGACCGCAAGCCATAGTTTACCTTCTGTGTTCCTGCAGATCCTAGAGATAGCGTCGATACTCCTAACATTGGTGTCAGAAGAGTCGAACCTTGTGCCAGTCTAAGAATAACTTTCATGTCGACTTCGAGATCTCAGACCTTTTTGAGAAACTGTCAATATCTGCTGAGGAACCCGGTTGGGTCGACTTCCCGAAGGAAGAAAAATCGGAGAAAATGAATCCATAAGGACAGCACTAAGGAAGTTCGCGGATTCGTTGGCCGCCGAAATCGACACATGGATGGGCGAAAATTCCTCAGCGAGGGACCCGATCGCGAAAGCGGAGGGTTATCTTGAATCTGTCAAGGCTGTTGAGCAGCAGATACGCAGCCTCAACAAACCGATGTTGATGCTCCAATTCGAAGTGAAAGAGGAGTCGATCGTAGATTCGATTCAAAACCAGGAAAAATACAACAACTTATTCCGCATGATGACGACCAGCTTCCAACACTTCCTCAAATAAAAGGGAGTCAAGTACGGAGCAAGCCGAATCAACTCTACCCCAATCCAGAACCAGAAAGCAGTTGAAGCCGTGCAGGTGACTCGAGTCGAGGAAGACAAAATCCCGAAAAGGTCTCTCCGGGTAAGAGAGGCTTAAAGGCCTAAACTCTGGAATTGTGCTGAAAACATCTGGATCGTATTCTCCATTGGAAAACTAGCACACCTACACAATTTTCAACTTCCGAACTTTTTGGAGACGATTTTAACGCGCCAAAACTGAATTGAGACACTCCGAATCGGTCGATGACTGAGAAACTGAAAATGCTCATAACTCCGCCAATTTTCGACCTACAGCGCTGATAGAGTGATCTTTGGAAAGCTCTCATCGACAACTTCAAGATGATTATCTCGGCGAGCCAGTAAGCCCCTAGTTATATTTTCGGAATCGAGGGAATCTAAATTCATTTGTTTTGCATACTTAAGCGTGACGGACCACTTTCTGCTTTTTTTAAAAATGTGTTTTTTCGAGACGAAGAAAATGCGACCAAGAAATCGAAGATCGAAGTGACGCTTCTTCGTCGAAATGCCTGAAAACTATCTTCGGTCGCACCCGATCTTTCGAATTTCATGGATGAACACTGGAATGACTCAAGAAAACTCGCTCTCAGCTCACTGCTAGCTTTGTTTCTAAAGCACAAGATAGACACCATGTCCAGAGCACGTATTGGAAGAGAAGGATTCAAGTGGATGTCGATAGTTTCGAAGAATATGTTTGTTCGCGATATTCGACACAATCCCAATCCAACTGGCGACAGAACTCCACAAGTAAGTTTGTAGACAATCTCGGTTCCCTCCTTCTGGCCTTCCCGCCCGTGGAGTCAAAACATTCGCACATGGAGGGAATACACACTACTCAGCATTTTTAGGCATTTTGAGAAAGAAGCGTCACTTCGATTTTCGATTTCTTGGTCGCATTTTCTTTGTCTCAGAAAAACACAAAGCAGGAAGTGGTCTGTCCCACTTGAATATGAAAAACTAATGAATTCAGATTCACTCGATTTCGAAAATATAACTAAGGGCTGAATGGCCCGCTGAGATGATCATCTTGAAGTTGTCGATGAGAGCTTTCCAAAGATCACTCTATCAGCGCTGTAGGTCGAAAATTGGCGGAGTTATGAGCATTTTCAGTTTCTCCGTCGTCGACCGATTCGGAGTGTCTCAATTCAGTTTTGGCGCGTTAAAATCGCCTCCAACAAGTTGGGAAGTTGAAAATTGTGTAGGAGTGCTAGTTTTTCAATGGAGAACACGAAACGAATGTTTTCAGCACAATTCAAGAGTTCAGGCCCTTAACCGGATAGACCCATTTGCGGGGGATGTGAAGAATTTTCGTGATTGGTCAGACTTCTTCCAACTCTACGTGGAAGAGGAACCTTTGACGAATCTAGAGAAGATGAAGAAACTGAAGAAACTTCCAAGCTCTAATCATCGCACATCTAAGGATAAGCAACAAAAATTATAAACCGGCGTTGAAGCTCATCAAGCAACACTTCGGAGACGTCGAAGAAGCACACGAGGCACATATCGTCGCGATCCAGAGAGCCTGCTCGTCCTGCTCTGCAGATAGGTTTGAAGCTTTTGTTTCGATCATTACCCAGAATAAGGACGCTCTTGAAGCGATAGGAAGCAGCATGGTAGAACTATCTAGAACGCTCACACCTTTGATTTTGAATAGTCTGCCTGGAGATTATAAAACTGTATTCTCAAGTTGGTGCACTGATGGAAGTTACCTCCAATAGGAGGAGAAGGACGTTAGCAAATCCTCAGAAAATAAATTAGAAATTTTGCTGACTTCCCTCCTGAACGAAGTCAAAATCAAAGGCAAGCCAACCAAGGATCAGAGCAAACAGGACGATTACAAGTCTGGTCGAGGAAGATTCAATCGAGGCGGGTTCAGACTAGGGGTCGCAAATTCCCGGGAACTTCTCTTCCCGGGATTTCCTACTGCTCTCGGGAATTCTCAGGATTTCACGGGAAAAACCGGGATCCTCGAGAGTGCGGGGAAGGCTCCGGGAAAGACAGGAAAGGCCCCGGGAAAGACAGGAAAGGCACCGGGAAGGGCGGGAAAGACGGGAATGGCCGGGAAAGGCACCGAGAAGGGCGGGAAAGACGGGAAAGGCACCGGGAAAGGCGGGAAAGGCACCGGGAAAGACGGGAAAGGCTCCGGGAAAGACGGGAAAGGCACCGGGAAGGGCGGGAGAGGCACTGGGAAAGACGGGAAAGACACCGGGCAAGATGTATTTGAAATATCGTTATCTGACGGATTCTATGGTACCCCTGTTCATGAGTCTGGAAAGCAAGGATTCGTCTCCTATGAGTTCTCCATTACGTTTTTTTATTTTTCGTAAGGAATACAACCAGAGCCATTATAAATGGAAATTCGGACAATTTTTATGCTGCTCAATTAGCTTCCTGATGCCTTGAGGAATGCCCTTAAGACGAGCAGACTGTCGAGTGCCCCCGGTCCGAGAGAATTCCGAGTTTTTGTGCAGATGGAGTTCATAATGCTGAAATCTCTCTCGGCTTGGGCGGATGTTGGCTGGAGCGTCGAACACTTTCGTAGGCACGAACTCATCAAGTCGCCTAGTCCTCGTCCAGCCTCATGTAGTTTCATCTCAGACCGTAGTTTAGTTGCAGACGGCTCGACAGAAGATGAGTTTCTCTTCTGTAACGTCAATGGGGTGCTGAATCTACACCTATAAAAACGAATGTCTGTTTGTCGACACTGCTTTTTCGTGTTCGGTGATCTCGAACAGCAGGCATCCGTTGAAAGTGAAAGTTGCGGGAGAGATGGCGATAGTGTCGAGAAGGGTTCCTGTATACCAATTGCATTTAAGGGACGCGTTTTGAGACGTTGTATACCGAAAACTGTCCGGTTTTGCGGCACTTCGTTATTGTCATTGTGTAGCAGGGAAGTTGACATCCTGACTTGTGAGCGGGAAAGCAATTGACTTTGAAAACGGAGTTCAAAAGCGTCGGAAAGACTCTGCGAGATCGATAGGAAATCAAATTTTTCTGGTGTTTTATTGAGTGGCGCAAAGTCTAGGCTGATTCGGAAACGAGCAGCGATAGGGAGGATGACTCCTTCCGCAAAGAGGAGAAGGAGCACACAAGTGGAGGGGGAGAGGCACCAATGGAGAGTCTACTGAAGAGCGACTGTTGGCGCAGCAGGGAAACCGTCGTGGACTGACGAAAGCGTACATGTCTGGGTAGAACCTGGGACGCTAAAAGGAAAAAATGATTTCAGGCTTTTTTTTTTTAATTTTTTAAAGATAGTTTATTTCCAGACTCCGGGACCTTATCGATTACATCAGAGAATAGGAATATTTACACCGTTACGTTATATACACTGTTAGGATTTTACACTTCTGTTATATACACTTCTGTTCCTCCTGTGGTGCCCAGCTGGCCGTCCGAGGTTTGTGTGTTTCTTGGTGCGTTGTCCTTCTCCCTCTCAAGCTCCTCCTTCCTTCTCATTATCGCTCCGACGGTTCTCGTTATCTCGTTCCAATTCTCGGATGATTCCATCATCCTGGCCGCGAGTTCCGGTACATCGATTGCGTTGAGGCTTCCTCTCTCTCTGTTGAAAGCCGGGCACACCAGCATTGTGTGGTGGACATCATCCACCGTCCTGCTTACGCAGTACCGGCATGTGTCCTCCGGCTTCACCTTGAATCTCTTTAGGTATTCTCCAAAGTTTCCGTGTCCCGTCAGCATCTGTGTGGTGTGATAGGTGAGTTCCCCGAACTCCCTACCACACCACTTTTTTATGTCCGGGACACATCTACGCGTCCAGGTTCCTTTTTCGCTCCGGTTCCATCTGTCTTGCCATTTGCGCATTGTCTCCGCTTTGATTTCTTCCTCGGTTGTTGTCTCCCCGTCGTCATGATTTCAGGCTTCGGAGACTTCCGACCAACGCGAGAGGAGTCCAGAAGGGAACCGGATTCGTTGTGGGGAACGTCTATCGGTGGAAAACGCCGAACAACGTGGAGCGCGAGCAGGATATTCTAAACGACGGAGAGTCCAGAGCAAAGAGAAGCAAAGATTATCGAGAGTAGAGACGAGTCAATGACTGAACGCGGAAGAACTTCAAATCTGAGGTTCAAATCTTCAAAAAATGTCCGGTGATAAGTTGCGGATGTCCGATGTAGGGCTCGGGAGCGATCGAGAACGCCGATCTCTCTTCAGAAATCTGCGAGAGGGGAGACTCTGTGTGAGTATGTGATCTCACTCAGCTCGGTATCATCTTCAGAAACTGGCGGTCAAAAAGTTTCGGTCAGACTTCGGGTTGAAAAGGCCCGAACTCTGGCGCCACAAAAGTGAAATTTTGTGGCGTCAGTTGAAACCAACGATCCAGAAGTTAGGAAGTCAGAAATCATTTTGAAATGTAGGTTTTAGTCCCGTTCTCCAGAGATGAATTCTATACAGGGCGTCAACTTGAACATCAATCGGGATCTTCGGATTTCAATCAGTTCTTCAGGAACCTTCGAATGAGGGAGAATGACCACTTGGCTGTGAGGACAGAAGTCGTTCAAGAATGTTGTCTTCCTGGCCACTCTTGAGAGAACGGTGACCAAAGGTATGCCAAGTGGTCAATCGTGTTCATTTTAGTCATCAAGCAGCTCCAAGGGAGGGATTCGGGACACCTTTGAAACTCGTGATATTGGACGCAGATTTTTGATATTGGAATATCGTGAAATCCGGCTAATTGCTATGAAACTTAGGTTCTGCCTCATCCACGAAAAGGAAGTTCGGGGCACTGAGTTCTCGACTTCGGCGAAGAAGTTCAACTCTCGCGGAGAAGAATCTGCCGCTCAATGGACTGTCTCAGCGGAGTGCGACTGGAAACGCTAGTTTGGAATAAACAGCAAACGGTTCTCTGAAACATCGGAAGGAACAAAAACCCGATCTCTTTTCGAGACTTCCCTCACAAGCAAGTTCACTGTTGTGCGGAACTGCGCCAACTTCGAGGAACTTGGGCTCCGAACCCACAGGAGCTCCAAAGGATCAGCTCGAAACGAGCATTCGCTTCGAGAGTTTCGAGGCATCGTTTCGTGGGAAGATGCTCATATTCGACATTCTGGGAGCTGTTGACACCTCTACTGGCTGGTTTATGATTCTCAGGGCCGGATCTGGGAGAAATACCAGCATTGATTTCTACCTCAATTATCACCACAGACACTTCCACCATCTCCTGTGGCTTTCGCGCATTTCTGACAAGAATCCCGTCTCGAAAACATTCAGCGTGCATAGAGAACATTTTTCAAGAATCTCTTATCTGAGAATAATCATGGAACGAATTCTTAACGCCAGGGATCGATCCCACTTCATGGAAACAAAGTTGGGACGAGCGCGTCAACGATTCAAGAGACTTAAAGCTTTCCGAACGATTCTATCAGTTCTGCTTCAGATCTCGCTTTCAAAGCTCGGTCCACAACATTCTACTACCCGGACGAGTGGCACTACGCAATACTTTTCGATTCGTTCGAAGGGAATAGTCTCAGAAAATGGTGTCATTTTGGCTGGTGTTTATCTCCTTGCATCTCCTCAAACAATGTCACTTACAACAACAACAACACGGAGGACAACAACCAGGAGAAGGATCGCGAGAGGGAAGCCTGGATTCGATGGAACTCGTGGCCGCTGCCGAAAAGTCCGCTTTGCAATTCGCTGTCGAGCCGGCTTCGCTCTTGATTGTGGATCTCGGGAAAGTCCTCACAAAGGGCAGTCTGAAATCCAAATCGAGTTTGTTGGTGCTCCGGCTTGCGACATCGAAGTGGTTCTCTACCACGGGAAGCGATGTTCACACTGAGCTCTCAGAAGCTCTCGCCGCTCCTCTCAAAATCATCCTCCTGACATCACAGGATGAACTTCAGCGAAACTTTGTGTTCTACAAATCGGATTTTACGCAAAACATTCGACACAAATTCTTATTCCTCGTTCTCACGACATCAACAATCCGAAGACAAGGCCATCCATCGATCTTGTTCCCGGCTCGGACCATGTCTTGGGTAGGGAACAAAGTGGAAACCTTTCAATGTGTGGAAAACTTCGACAACTTGTTCTTACAGACAGCGTCGACGCAGATCGCCGCTTGCGGCACGTCGATCTCGAAATGTACGACAGAGCGCATTCGCTCTAAGATCACCTCCGTCGTGGGCATATTAGTTGTGCGAATTCTTGTGCACGTCCGATGCAACGCTACTGAGTTCGAAAATGTGTTCCTCGTTAGACCGTTACGTTCAGCCGACGATCCAATGAGATTGCATCTCACTCTGGGCGGCAGTATCCTCCACCTCAAGTGTTATTCAGACTGTTATTCTTACATTTCGCTCAGACATGTAGATGTCACGGAGCTTCTACGACCGTTCGAGCCGAGAGTTTGGTGTCTCATCGTAATTACGGCCGCCATCTTGGCTTTGGTATGGTCCAAGATTCAGAGGAAATCAAGTCTGGGAATTTTCGGCAACATCTTGCAGAGCACAGTCACTGTTGGGGAAATCGACTTCTCACCGAAAACCCATCCGAACACAATCATGGGCTGTGCAGCACTGGTTTTCATCTTCTTCATTGGACAACTTTACTCAAACAGCGTGATGTCGTCGTTCTTGGATCCAACTCTCCACGAAAACCCATTCGTGAGGTTTAATTGTCGTGCAAGCGCTTTTTGCGACGACGTCAGTAAGCTGGAAACTATTCTGGAGTATACGTCAGTTTGTTACTTCCCTCAACATCTGCTTCTGAGAATCAAGAAACCTCTACAGCGGATTCAGGTGTCAGAGCCAAACGATCAGTCTACTAAATATCTGGATGTGATTCAAAACCCGTATCCCGGAATATTCAAACAATTACCTCTAGTTTTGACTCAGAAGAGCATCATCATAGACCGAATCCTTCAGCATGGCATCGTGTCACTCAGACGACAGGAAATCATTGAAACGGAGTATAGTCAAACGAGACGGAAATTCAGCAGACTCCGGAGCGAGGCGACGAACGTCGCAGAAACAACGAACTTGAGAGTCCTTCTAGCGAGACTAAAGAAAATCAATGCGGAGTTTGCGTCCTATGATACGACCCTCGGACATTTCAATATGGATAGTTTCCTCAAAATCAAACCGCTGTTTGAGCTTTGCCTCCTCTCAAGCGTTGTGGCGTGGTGCCTTGAGTTAATCTGGACTCGGAAATCTTCGATGACTCGGTGCTTCGTTCAAGTGTGGAGTCGTTGGAGACTCCGGAAACTTCTATCTTTCGAGGCAACGATTGGTCCGTTGTTTCGTCTGCTTCCGACAAAACTCAGAAGGATCATTACTCCCAGGAAGCCAAGCGAGGAGCGAGCAGTGGATCCGGACCAGTTATTTCAAAGAGTCTTCAGGTCAATTGATACTCCTGAGTAGAGTGCGTCCTCTTCCCCGCCCCTCAATTTCCCCAAGGCTCCTTAGTGAAGAACGAATGCGTTCGGATTCTCGTATCGATATATTCTCATGACTCAGGTTATTGTCACTTGACTCTCACATTCCACAATATATTGTTGCTCAAAAATTAACTCCCCTCGCTTACGCTTATTCGAAATTTTCTACCAGTGATTCGAAATCTGTTTCTTCCGTCACCTCCTTCTCAATACTTGGAAGGTTGAAGTCTAGTAGTCTTTTGTGGCTCATGGAAGCTCTAAGATGGGGAAGGATACATTTGAGTTTGCTGAACGATCTCTCACAACTGGCAATAGAAACGGCTATCGTCAGTAAAATGTAGATTGATACCCGAAGATTTCGAAATACGCTCTCGTCTCCATATCTACACCTATAAAGGCATGTGAGAATCGAAGAGAAGCATGTTCAAAGAGAACGTCTATTAGAGAATGAGGGAAACGCGAATTAGAGAATGAGGGTAGAGAAGCTGACAGCAGCAGTCAGTCAGAGCTGTGAGAGCAACAGAGAGACACTGTGTTAAATAAAAAACCCGTTTTTTCCCGAAAGTTTTCAGACAAAATAAAAATCCGTTTTTTTCATCCGTTTTCAAACGGTTCGTTTCGAATTGGCCCCCGATCGCAGGACTTGGAAAATTCGAGTTCTGGATAAGGGTCCCATCCGGTGCCGGGAATTGGGATTTTTGTCGGGAATTCTCGCCGTCCTGGTCAGGTTCCGGGGCTGTGAAATGATCTGGTTAAGGACGTTGTTGTCGACATCCTTCTGTTCTTGAGAAAACTTTCCGGGACCCATGAGTCACTCGATCCCTCCACCACTAGTAACGGCTCCTTCTAGAAACCTTGGTGAAACGATCTCCGATTCCAAGAGAATCGAGGAGGTCTCCAATTCCAATGTGAATGCGATCACAGAGCTGATCAAGTGGCAGAATATTATAGAAGCAGTAGAATGAAATCTGAGAGCAACTTCCGATCATTTGGTGTGTCGAGATTCGAGCGAATCGATTCGTTGTTGTCACTGCGGTCCCGTCGTTACTTCCAACACAAACTGTCGCAAAGCAGATCGAGATGAGTGACCTCAGTCCCGCAAACTCAAGAAGCTGGGTATGGTCGCATTTCACCAGAGAGGATGGTGACGTCGCGAAGTGTCGGTTGTGTAACAAACTGTTGAAGAGCAAGGGTGGACTAGGGAAGCACTTGAAGACACAACACTTAGTCAGCGAAGATGAGCCGCCAACACCCAGGTCCCAGCCTTCCCCCAGGAATTCATCGGCCCTCGGTCCGCGGCGAACAGGCTGCGAGGCACATGTGTCCACGGACTGTCGTTTGTTCACATCTTAGAAAGACGATTCGAGCGACGGGAGGACGAAACGGCAAACGATACTGACGGGGAATCACCGCGCGCGGAGCTGGAAAGGCTTCGATGTGCTGAGAGAAAGGAAAGGAAAAACTGCCCGATTAGGATCCACCACACGAACCGTTGGCGTCGTTGATAGCAGGCGATTCGCGAGAGTCGAAGCATTTTTTGAGAAATATAGCTCGCCGCCTCGAAAAGCTTTGACGTCAGCGCAAACAACACTCACCGCGGTTTTCTCATTATGTGCGAGTGACCCGTTTGCAAGAACACTTCTTCACTCTGAAGTACCAAAGTATTATAGGTACGTGGAACAGCTCAAGACGTCAATTTCAGCGACGAAAGCGGGGCAGACCAGTTGAGGGCCATGCAGATTTGTACGCCTCCGATGTCTTAGGTTGTGAACATACAGTTCATCCAAACGATCAAGGATGTTTCCTTTTGGGTCTTCTGCTGGTTATGGTACGAGCCATCCACACGGCCGCCAGTGCACCCCCTCCCTGTCTATACCTTTGTTGTTGATTCCCCCGAGAGCGTTTCGATAGAGCTGACCATTTCCTCTTTCCCTCTTCGACGTCCGTTCCCCAGGAGGGCTCTTGCTGTCCCGCGACGGGTCCGCTAGTTGAACTATAAAGTGAAGGAGCTCTACCCGTTTACTAACATGAATTTTGTTTCGAGTTTGCAGTAGCACCTTGCAGTCGCAGATTTCGCGAAGCAATTCCTCGCCGTCGACTTCTACTTTATAGAAAGCAGCGAAAGACCGACGTCCGATTTTCCGCCGCACGTGTCTTCTCCTGCGCCCCCCCCCCCTCCCCCTAGTAATGCCACTGGTCACCGGTCGCATCTAACGGGACAAAACCGATGTGGAAATACCTGAACGTTCAGAACACGATCGAGCTGGACAGGGTTTAGACATAGTTCTTGAGGAACTTCGAGAACAGGCACCGTCACGTCCGACAACATCCATCCATCCAGAGTCCACGGATTCCAGCAAGAATACTGCACTGACAAGTTCTTTCACGAACCCAGAGACAGCAGTCGATGTATATACTAGGCGGAAAAATGCCCGCTGTATAACAACATCAAAATCAAACTCGCTATGATCGAGCCCGTCTCCCCTCTGACTTGCACTCGCGTATGTTCAATTTTAAAATCGTCAAAGTCACTAACACTTGTCTGAGTGTTTGAATAAAAGTATAATTACATCGATAAATGGGGGAAGAATTTCGATGAGGCAAGCGTTCTACTTGAAGGCGATCAAATCATCAGCGGGACCGGGGAGTGGAGTGCAGAGATGTTTTCGAATAGACACCTTCTCACTGTGCACTGCTATCACCAGGATCATATGCGATGAAAGTCGTTCTTCGAGAACTGGCAAGAAGTTCGGTTCCTCCTATTTCGCCTCTCTCACTAAAATTTAGAAGAACTAGAGCGAATTCCTGAGAGTCAGAATACACAATAGGTTACTCTGGATGAAAGACCATCTTCGACGATGGTTCTCATTGTTGTATCAAGTGAGAATCACAGGTTTTTCAGTGCGCCGCTTTTAGAGCCTGCTAGCGTTCCCGGTCACGCTTCGTGGCGGATACTTCTCGCAGCGTGAGCTCAGGAGTCGAACTTCGTTGTGTACGATGACGACTCATCGCAGCAAACTTCCCTTTCAGAAACCCTTGACCGAGTCCTGACTCCCTCGATATTCATTGTTTTTTTCGGAAATCAAATGAATACGGATTTGTATAATAATTTTCGCGAAATAAATAAGTTCCATGAGAATTAAATAATTTGTATATTCATAGGAATTCAAATACAAAAACGACATCTTGCAGATTCTGACGAAAGCTCTGAGGAGCTCCTTCCATCGTGCGCGCTAGACGAAGATCCACCCAACTCTCCCTTCCACAGAAGGGAGAATGTATCGGACAATGATGCGGAATGAGGGAATTTTCGACGAATTTTTCACTCTGAGGGCTACTACATAATACGAGAAGAAGTTTCATCTTTCTTCCGCTGTCAGTTTCTAGAAAGAGGAAAGTGGACCAACAGTTCGCATGGAGGATGGCGAGGGTTACTGATAGTGATCGTACGGGTAATATGCTTTCAAGACGCATATATCTTACATATCTTTCATTTGTGAATAGCGTGTTCTCTCGTCGTTTTCCATTTCGCGGTCCTCGTGGAGAACGAAAATGAGCTCGGATCCAGATTTGCGAATCCGAGTTCGACTGGATTCGGATCTTTTCCAAAGCAGCTTTCCAGTCATCAACTACTTCCAATAATAGTGTGGCCTTGAACCCAAGTTTTCTAGAAATCGGTGAGTTCTGGATGAATTGAACACGAAACACGATGCGACACCGAATTCGTGTGCACGGCTTTTTCTCAATCAGAGGCAAAACTAGCTTTTGCTCTCGGATTTTGCAAACCCTGATGGGGTATTATGGTTTCGATCAGTGCATGTTCTATGCTGCACTCTCGATAAAACTACGATTTTGAACTCGAAAGATTAGCATATCCAAGCAGATCTGCGGCATTCTGAATCCCGCAATTCGACCCGAGGATGATTTTCAGTTTGCCGTTCACCGGAAATATCTTTCGCCACACATGAAGACGCTTGCGATGCTCGTTGATTGAGAAGTGATGCCTCATCAAGTTCGATCGTTTTCCAACTCACTTCAAGGGTGATCTTCATCAGAAAGTTTTGCATGTTGGAAATGTTGTTTTCATAATTCGAACTTTTCAGGGGAAGACTCTCAAGCAGACATTCCTGAATCATCATGTCGACTTCCGTGGCGGAAATCATCTCCCAGCTCGAGTCAACGTTCACGGAGCAGCCGTCGATCAAGAACTCTGTCATGACGAGCGACGGGAAGATCGTTCGCATACACAGAGTGCTCTGGAACGAATCACCAGTTCTGAGGGAACATTTCATCAGCGGGGTCACGCATAAGGTGCTTCCCCATCCCGAAGCCGTTGTAACAGCTTTGGTCGAAGCGCACGAGAAGAAAATCTTCCCAACCGACATCCGGGAGTTGTTTGATCTCCTGGCTCTGGCGTCTGAGTTGGAATTACGAGACCTGACTTCGAGAAGTTTCGAAAATCTTCGAGTGATGAACGCTTTTGATGGGGCTGTCGATTATCCATTCGAACTCTCCGTCGGAACTGTCATGCGTTGTTTCAAAGTTCTTCAGGATGGCCCTCTGCGGACAGTCGACATTTATGAAGATCAACTCTCTCGAATCGCTCGCTTTTGTGGAAATAATCAAGACGTGATGATGAACGCGATGAATTTGCTGAAACAAAGTCTTGCCAGATTCACTTCAATCAATCTCGAGGGCATTCCAATCGATTTCACGACTCGAATAGTGCCGATAGTAATTTACAATCGAACGGGGAAGAATCAAACAGCCATCATTGATGGAAATGAACTGAAACCAGTAAGTCTGTTCGGCAATCGCTTCAATTTGGAGAGCATAAAAAAAAAAGGAGGCTTCTACCTCAAGTATGGAATATATGTGTTGTATGAAGCTGATGATAGTAGTGTGTACAAGAAGAACCTCCAAGATGAGAGCGAACCCACCGAAGCACTGAACGGCTGAAACCTCTTCTTGACAAGAGGGGAATTAGTTTTTGTAACACATAAGGACTGTAATTATGGTTCGGTTTTCTTATGGATCGACGACGAAAAATTCGAGCGAATCTACAAATCCACGAGTTCGATTTCGGCGATCGATTTCGATTGTGAAACTCGTGTACTAGCGATCCAGCGATCAAACAAGAAACTGCTTCTCTTCAAGCTGGAGAATAGGAGTTTGGTTCTCATAGAAGAAAGCGAAGCTCCAAAGTTATTCAATATCCTTCTCTCAGGGGAGAGTATGTTCTTGACTTTCGAGGATGAGGAGGGAATGTGGATCGAGACTCGCCGTATCTCGACGATCCGCAGTGGAGAGTCAGACCAGTCGGTCGATGAACACCCAAATGACCGCAAACGCCGAAAAACCAAACTCCGGCAAAGGAGTACTGGAGACATACCGACCTATAACGGTATCAACAGTACTCTACTCTAGATATTCATGAAGATAATCGCAGCCAGGATATCCGACTGGCTAGAAGCGGAAGAGGTTTTAGGAGAAATGCAGAACGGATTCAGACAAGATCGACGTGGGGAAGACAATTTGTTCATATTGACTTCAGCCATCGAGATCTCACGTAAACAGAACAAGGGAATGCTAGCATGCTTCCTGGACTGCTCGAAAGCAAACGACACGGTCCCCAGGAACCAGCTATGGGAAACCTTGGAGGACCTGGGTAAGAAGGAGAGCTGGATTGAGCTACTGAAATCGATAAACACGAACAACAGTGTCGTGTTGAGAGTTGGAGGGCACGAATCAGCCAGAAAATACAAACGAGCCTGGGATTGAGAATTGAGACAAGGATTCTATTCGCGTGGTATATAGCCGATTTGGAGAATAGACTCACGTGGACGAACTGTGGCTTCGAGGTAGCTGTTAGAGATGTCACCGAGACCACGACGAAGAAGATACCTGGAGTCCTCTATGTAGACGACTCAGTCCCAATAGCGCATTCATTCGAAGAGATGGAGAAGCTACTAGAGGTAACGTCGGAAGTAGGCAGGGCCAAAAACCTGAAATTTAACCCTGACAAAAGTGCAGTGGTGATATTCAGTGCAGAAAGGCTCGGACAACCGAGACCAACAAGAATACAGGGCGAAGATATCGAATTCCAAGATAACTATAAATATCTCGGAATCACGATCTGTAACGGACCGAACTTCCTCCAGGAGCAGGAACAAATATGGAAGAAAGAGGCACACAAGGCACTGCAACAGCTCCATGCCCAGTGTCTCTGGACTTTCAATAGATTTGAAATAACCCGAATCCAATGGAAGGTCTTAGGAGTGGCCAAGCTCACGTATGCCAATGCGGTCCTCGCGTCTAGAGAGACCAAACGACTGACGGCGATGTTCGATAGAACACAAACAGCCGCAGGGAAATGGGCGATGGGCGAAACCGGGTTCAAAGTTGCCAACGAGTTCGTGCTCGGCGAACTAGGATGGTCGACTCTTGAAGCACGTGAGGCACAGAGCAAAATCCGTTATTTCACACGGATTGCTACCATGGAAGCTCACCGATGGCCGAGGATGATTATATCTATGATGGCTATAGAGAAGACCTACACACAAGCGGTGACCAGATACAGGTACTTGAGTGACAAGGGTTCATGCGGAGATATCCCTATCGAATACACAAACATCGATCGGGATACCGAAGATGACACTCTCCAACAACACCGTAAAAAAACGAGTGAAAGAAAAGTTAGACGAGGTACGGAAAGCAGGTGTGCAATCGAAACCGAGTCTCAATACATACAGAGAGTGGAAGGAAAGAGGCAGAACGACACATGGGCTATACCAGAACAGCCGTGGAAGCGCATTACTGGCGTTAGCCAGAGCAGGAATGCTACCCACCAGAAGTCACCGTGGAAAATTCCAGCCAATCGAGACGCACTGCATAAAGTGTGGTATCGAAGACGAAACAATTCCTCACATTATTATGGAATGTACCCCGCATCATTATGAGCCGGAAGTGCTCGCCAGAAGATTGGGACTCACTGGGAATGATTGGAACATTTGGAGGAATTCGAGAAGACTGCTGGAGTTATGGGAAAATGAGACCCGAAGGATTTGCTGAGGAAACTCGCCCCTGAATCAGGTTGTGTGATTGTGTATATACATATTGTAGGGTTGAAGAATACACGTGAAGGATCCGTTGACTTTTACTCGTTTCACAACCGGTTCTCGCAGCGTGCTATGACCGATTGCTGTCTGAATCTGCACGAGAATGATCTCCGTATCTAACTTCCAGCTATGTCTTTCATTTTCCTCCTCTCCCGATTGGAGAGCTTTTTAGAACTTTCTCAGCGCGGTTTCCTTTGAATCCATCCGCGCTTTGATACAATCGAATTAATTGGGATCGAATACCGGCTGGGGTGTTTCAGCTAGATCAGTGTCGAGTGTCTGTTGAAACAACAGGCTAATTGGGAACATCTGCTGGCGCTTTCTAACTAGCTACATTCCCACGACACCTTCCGGAGATTCGCGGTCACTTCTGAGCCAAACGGCTTTGGCTTCCTTTTTGTGCCGCGTCATGAATCTATCTACCGTATTTCTTGAAATAAAAGCCCTTCTAAAATAGAAGCCCCTCTGAAATATAAGCCCCCAAAAGAGTCATTTGAAAATAAAAGCTCCTCCGAGATAGAATACAGGGTCCGCGGCGACCGCATCGAACCCTACCACCGTAAACTGAATTCTTTCGGAAAGTTCGGTGAGATTCGGTTGAGATGAGGCGACGACTTCCTGGATTCCACTCACGGGAAATCACAGATGGAATCCGCGCAAAATCGAGAAGCCCGGGCTTCTATTTGATACTTCTACAGAGGTAGCTGCTCTGATCCAACAGAAGCCCCTCTGAATTATAAGCCCCTCGCGAGAGGCTCTCGAAATAAATAGAAGCCCGGGCTTCTATTTCAAGAAATACGGTAATTGCTAGTTGCATTCCCACAATATCAAACAAGAATAAATAAAAGCATGAAGTTGGGCATAAAGGAGTGAAACGATGAAGTCGGTCCAATTTCTCGCTTCAGTTGCAGTTAATTCGCATGAATGAAGTCGACCTCGAATCAAGAAGTCAGAAGAGGGATCGCAGTCAGAAGATCCGTCGGGAAATTCGCAAGAGTGCCGGAGCTCAATCATCACGAGAGGCGCGAGTTCAAAATTTCACTTTTTCGGTTCGGAATGAATTCTACAGTGCAGAAGTCGGAAGAAGAAGCATGAAGGATCCCGAATCACCCTGCTCGGTTCTCCTCCGAATCGGCGCTGGAGAGTCGTCAAACACAACAGCGCCGTCTGGCGCGAAATATGGACAACGTTTCGTTCACATCCACCTCTCAAATTCTCGGTTTCGTCGATACAACACTCTTCCAGCGATCGCCATTTTGTTGAAAGCGTCCGTCGATCTGTTTCGATCATTGTTTCGCTTGGAGCCAGAGATTTCCAGAGATCGGTGAGGTTTGCATGATTTTTATAGAAAACATGACTCTTGAGATCTTCGACGGCGTGGGGAGTTGTCAGCGGTAACTAGGCGCGAGAACACCCCTGTCCTTGAAAAATTGTAATCGAGATGTCCGAGAGCACAAAATATCACCTCATCGAACAGTGGCCAACTGAAAGGCAGGGGTACGGGGGGGCAGATGCTCCGCCCACGATTTTTTCTGTCCGGAATGGGGAAGTGAGCTACGAAGATGCCTCGTTTTAGGAATTCAGGTGGCACGTGAACACGTTGAATGTTTGTGCCATCGAGACTTTTGGTTTCAGTCTTTGTGGTTCCCCTGATAGTGTACAAATGATTTCGATCAGAGTATGTTCTACGCTGCACTCTCGATGAAACTAAGATTTCGGAGTCGAAAGATTAGCATCTCCAACCGAATCTGAGGCATCTCGATGTCAAATCCAGAGTCTCATTATTCGAACTGATGATGAATCTCAGCTCGCCGTGAACCTAAAATATCACCCGCTAAACGTAAAGACGACTTGCGGTGTTCTTCTATAAAGAAGTGAAGCCTCATCAATTTCGATCGTTCTCCAACTAAATCCTAGGAGGCAACTTTGCAAATGCAGCTCTCGATGATCCTCATCGCTGATGAGGCTGCGTGAATCATCGAAATAATTTCCATGCTGGAGCTGCTGTTTTCATAATTCAAACTTTTCAGGGGAAGGCTCTCAAGCAGACATTCCTGAATCATCATGTCGACTTCCGTGGCGGAAATCATCTCCCAGCTCGAGTCAACGTTCACGGAGCAGCCGTCGATCAAGAACTCTGTCATGACGAGCGACGGGAAGATCGTTCGCATACACAGAGTGCTCTGGAACGAATCACCAGTTCTGAGGGAACATTTCATCAGCGGGGTCACGCATAAGGTGCTTCCCCATCCCGAAGCCGTTGTCACAGCTTTGGTCGAAGCGCACAAGAAGAAAATCTTCCCCACCGAGATCCGGGAGTTGTTTGATCTCCTGGCTCTGGCGTCTGAGTTGGAATTTCGAGACCTGACTTCGAGATGTTTCGAAAATCTTCGAGTGATGAACGCTTTTGATGGGGCTGTCGATTATCCGTCCGAACTCTCCGTCGGAACTGTCATGCGTTGTTTCAAAGTTCTTCTGGATGGCCCTCTGCGGACAGTCGACATTTATGAAGATCAACTCTCTCGAATCGCTCGCTTTTGTGGAAATAATCAAGACGTGATGATGAACGCGATGAATTTGCTGAAACAAAGTCTTGCCAGATTCACTTCAATCAATCTCGAGGGCATTCCAATCGATTTCACGACTCGAATCGTGCCGATCGTAATTTACAATCGAACGGGGAAGACTCAAACAGCAGTCATTGATGGAACTGAACTGAAACCAGTAAGTCTGTTCGGCGATCGCTTCAATTTGGAGAGCATCAATTCAAAGGGAGGCTTCTACCTCAAGTATGGAATGTATGTGTTGTATAAAGCTGATGATCGTTGTGTGAACAAGAAGAACCTCCAAGATGAGAGCGAACCCACCGCAGCACTGAGCGGCTGCGACCTCTTCTTGACAAGGGGGGAATTCGTTTTTGTTACACATGAGAACGATAATGATAACTTCTCGATTTCCTTATGGATCGACGACGAAAAATTCGAGCGAATCTACAAATCCACGAGTTTGATTTCGGCGATCGATTTCGATTGTGAAACGCGTGTACTAGCTATCCAGCTATCAAACAAGAAACTGCTTCTCTTCAAGCTGGAGAATAGGAGTTTGGTTCTCATAGAAGAAAGCGAAGCTCCAAAGTTATCCAAAATCATTCTCTCAGGGAAGAGTATGTTCTTGACTTTCAAGGATGGGGAGGAAACGTGGATCGAGACTCGCCGTATCTCGACGATCCGCAGTGGAGAGTCAGACCAGTCGGTCGATGAACAGCCAAATGACCGCAAACGCTGGAAGAGAGTAAATTCCTTTCTGTTTAAATATGGTAGAACCTATTTCATTTTTAGATTTTTGAGCCTCAAAGTTGTCACTTTTCCTTCTCTTGATAAAACAAAAACCTTGTTAACTGATGGGGAATTCGTCGCTTTATCGGAATTACGGATTTCTCCGTGAAAAACACTCCTTGGTGGTTCGAGAGAAGAACGCTGATCGCTTTCGCTGACCCTGTTCTTCAAAAAAGTTTCATGTTCACATCGATGAGATTTGTTAAATAAATTTAATGAAGACACTTCGTGTTTTTCGATGAATCTTCAACTGAGGATGAAAATTAATTCAATAGGTGATCTGGCGGAAATGATAGGACGGATAGTGTTTCGAATCGTAGCTGAGGTAATCAGAATGACGTGCTTTCACTGGTCTCTCGAAGCTCAATGCGCCCGCCGTTCTGCTATTCCGGTGGCGTTACGGCAGCACCACCTAGCATGCTCAGTGATCAAAAAGTGCATCCTAGGCGGACAAAATTATCTTAGAGTTGTTTACGTCTAGATTCGATATCGAGTTTTGAGGACGCTGGTGAGCACGCCTCGATGCCTTTCTGAAGCTTCTTCCCGAGGTTACGAAATGAAAGACTTCTAAAATATCGACCGAATAAAGTGAAACGTTGTCATTCCCAAGAGAAGCCGTTATAGACTCTGGCAGGAAGACGCCAACATGGAAGCTGAGTCTCTGTCACCGCGGGATTTCGTCCGGCTGAGAGCACGAAACGCTCGATCGGATGGAAGAGCAGCGAGATCGTAGATTCGGCGTCAACTCGCTTCGATCTTGAGACGTCGGAGAAACTGTTCTTCCACGCTGCATGGAATCCGAATTGTTTATCTTCGAAATGATCGAAACTTGGCGTCTCATCTGCTGACGGAGGTCTTCATGGTTTTTTGGTCCCAGGAGGAGCTTCGTCAGGCGAATAAAAAGCCAAACACACGGAATGCGGGCAAATCAACACTTGGGATTATCGCCCAATCACTCTCAACTAGAATTTCGAAGTCGTCTCAGAAATCATGTTACGCTAAAAATTATGAATCGGTCAGTTTGCCTCGGAGATGGTTTCCACTCTGTGAGGCGAATGTCGCTTTCGCTGACCCTGTTCTTGAAAAAAGTTCCATGTTCGCATCGATGAGATTTGTTCAGTTGAAAAAATTTGATGAAGACACTTCGTATTTTCCGATATGTCTCCAACATCTGTGTGATAAAAGGAACTTCTCATTTTTCCGAAGATTGGGCTCGTTCGATCTGCGGAAAAATTTCTCAACCACTAGACCTCGCGGATTAATATTAGGGACCGTCGTTCCATCGCTCAGAGAATCTTCCGATATCTTCCCAAATATCGCAAACGAGCCGCCTTGGCTTTGGTACTTTTCAAGGTGCGCTTTCATCTGCGCACGAACAAGAGGCGAACAAGAGATGGAGCCATCAAAGAAGGAGACCATGAAGATATCATGAGAACGGAGGCTGAATTCCACCTGAAACACCAACAGGTCTCAGAAGCCATCCATAAAGAGGAGAGAACTCGTGACGAGAACCCATGTAGAAGGATTCTACAAGGCCCGCGGGGTGAGAGAGCGAAGAGATTCTGGAGGTACGTATCAAAACATACCAAAACGAATACTCGATCAGTGAGACTGAAGACAAAAGATGAGATACCGAGACATGAGATACAGGACCACCTGACAATGGTTGGGTGTACAGTAGCCATGGCGAAACCCATACACCCGGATAGGAGTGTGATGGTCACCGCCAAAGAATCTGGTTCAAGAACATCATCGATGGAGATCAGGAAAAAATCTCCGACAGAACCGCCACAGGGGACGATTGCATCCCCGCAAGTCTAATCAAACGCCTTGAGGAGGAAGGAGTGGATCACATCGTTGATCTAATGTGTAACAGCCTAGTTCGGGGGACCTGGTTGGATTCCCTAGGAGAGTGATAACACCAATCGTTGAGTTGACTTCCTTTATTCGGCACTTTACTTCTGAACTCGGCGTCTCACCGGCTCACCGGCCTGATGCTCTCAGCGCAGTTACACTTCTCGACTGACTATCTCTATCACCTGCTGCTGCCGCTAGACGGCGCTACCAACGCTGGCTGTAAAGATCTCCGCGGCGCTTACAAATGAACGCTGTACTCAAAGGTGAAGAACCCATCCAAGAAGACTGGAGAAAGGGTAGAGTATCGATGATCGAAAAAACAAACTCCGGCAAAGGAGTACTGGAGACATACCGACCTATAACGGTATCAACAGTACTCTACTTCAGATATTCACGAAGATAATTGCAGCCAGGATATCCGACTGGCTAGAAGCGGAAGAGATCCTAGGAGAAATGCAGAATGGATTCAGACGAGATCGACGTGGGGAAGACAATTTGTTCATATTGACTTCAGCCATCGAGATCTCACGTGAGCAGAACAAGGGAATGCTAGCATGCTTCCTGGACTGCTCGAAAGCAAACGACACGGTCCCCAGGAACCAGCTATGGGAAACCTTGGAGGAGAGCTGGATTGAGCTACTGAAATCGATAAACACGAACAACAGTGTCGTGTTGAGTGTCGGAGAGCACGAATCAGCCAGAAAATACAAACGAGCCTGGGATTGAGAATTGAGACAAGGATGCTCACTATCTCCGATTCTATTCGCGTGGTATATAGCCGATTTGGAGAAGAGACTCATGTGGACGAACTGTGGCTTCGAGGTAGCTGTTAGAGATGACACCGAGACCACGACGAAGAAGATACCTGGAGTCCTCTATGTAGACGACTCAGTCCCAATAGCGCATTCATTCGAAGAGATGGAGAAGCTACTAGAGGTAACGTCGGAAGTAGGCAGGGCCAAAAACCTGAAATTTAACCCTGACAAAAGTGCAGTGGTGATATTCAGTGCAGAAAAGCTCAGACAACCGAGACCAACAAGAATACAGGGCGAAGATATCGAATTCCAAGAAAACTATAAATATCTCGGAATCACGATCTGTAACGGACCGAAATTCATCCAGAAACAGGAACAAATATGGAAGAAAGAGGCACACAAGGCACTGCAACAGCTCCATGCCCAGTGTCTCTGGACTTTCAATAGATTTGAAATAACCCGAATCCAATGGAAGGTCTTAGGAGTGGCCAAGCTCACGTATGCCAATGCGGTCCTCGCGTCTAGAGAGACCAAACGACTGACGGCGATGTTCGATAGAACACAAACAGCCACAGGGAAATGGGCGATGGGCAAAACCGGGTTCAAAGTTGCCAACGAGTTCGTGCTCGGCGAACTAGGATGGTCGACTCTTGAAGCACGTGAGGCACAGAGCAAAATCCGTTATTTCACACGGATTGCTACCATGGAAGCTCACCGATGGCCAAGGATGATTATATCTATGATGGCTATAGAGAAGACCTACACACAAGCGGTGACCAGATACAGGTACTTGAGTGACAAGGGTTCATGCGGAGATATCCCTATCGAATACACAAACATCGATCGGGATACCGAAGATGACACTCTCCAACAACACCGTAAAAAAACGAGTGAAAGAAAAGTTAGACGAGGTACGGAAAGCAGGTGTGCAATCGAAACCGAGTCTCAATACATACAGAGAGTGGAAGGAAAGAGGCAGAACGACACATGGGCTATACCAGAACAGCCGTGGAAGCGCATTACTGGCGTTAGCCAGAGCAGGAATGCTACCCACCAGAAGTCACCGTGGAAAATTCCAGCCAATCGAGACGCACTGCATAAAGTGTGGTATCGAAGACGAAACAATTCCTCACATTAT
>JAJSRV010000096.1:0-13014 GCA_021527715.1 Neoseiulus cucumeris
GACAAAGCACATTGACGTGAGGTTCAGGTATGCGAGGGACCTCTACAAAGAAGGTATCATTGACATTGTTCATTGCCCCTCGTCCTCACAGAAAGCTGATGCAATAACGAAAATTTTGAACACCACGATGTTCATTCGTGCGCAACAGTCTCTGGTTTCTACCAATGAAAACTAGAGACGTCAACCCAGCTGAGTTGAGCCCTGTCTCGTGTTCTCTAAATGTGATACTCGTTTCATGTTTCACCAATGGCAGAAATTCTCATCTTGGATTAGCTCGGCTCGTACAAAAGTCGCTAGAACTGGTTCCATCCTGTTTCTTTCTTTCCCCCTCACGCTCAGAAACCAACCAACCGCGCGAAAGGCCGCTTGTTCTTGGCATCCGCTGCTGGTTACCCTTTGCTACAAAGTAGTAACCACTCCAAGGTCTTTCTGGTTCTCAACCAGTCCATGGAATCGTCGGTCGCAGTTTTGATCAACGCATGCCACGCATCTCAAACCAAATGATGTTTTTCGCAATCTACTTCTGTTTCGCCATTGTCTTTGCGGACGATGTTGGATTCCGTTACAGTGATTGTGACTCTGACTGTCAAGCGAGGAAAATCAGCTGTACAATCAGCGAGTTGAACAAGGATGTTTTTCCTTGTGCGTGCATGGAAAGTGAGCAGAAATGTCGTGAAGTCGCTGACGTTGAGACTGCGTGCATCTCACCCGATGGCGTGGTGACCGGTGGTTCAGAAATCTGGGATGACTTTGCAAAACACCGATCGACAACCACCACCACGGTCAATCCCTCCTCAACAACCACAAATCCGTCTTCAACAACTCCGGGGCCAACTATTGCACCGCGACCCGAGCCAGCATCCAAGTTCAAAGTTTTCGAGATTCTTGCTATCATTTTCTTACTCACTACGTAACTCAGTTTCTCTGGAAATGTCTTTCTGCTGAACAGGCTAAGGCCGACAGCAAGCGAGTATGAAAGACTGATTGATCCCGAAAACCCCTATCAGAGAACTGTTGAATTGAATGAAGAACAAACGAATTCTTAACAAGTATAACAATCTTTTATTCAACACTGACTCGAGATCATTAAAAAAAAATGCATGACTTCACAGACTTTCTGCTCATAATTTAAGACTTTGAAACAAACAAACTGGCCCGACACTCCCTTGAGATAAAAGTTCGCTCAACTCTCGATAAATTCTGCATTGGAGTTCTGAGTCGGACCACTTTCACAATCGCATGTTGATTCAGATCAACATTGAAAAAAATGCAATCTCCTGTAGAGGCTCTACACAAGAAAAACTTTGGAAAATTAAAACAGGACATGGCATTGAAATTGACCTAGATTGGGGCTGGCGTTGTCTCCTCAAGCAATTGCTGATGAACCTGCTCCATTTTAGTCGCCGAATGACCTGACCCATTGGCTGATTTCAACGCGGCCACATCACTCATCGAGCTCATACCAGGACTGCTCAAAAGTGATTCTCTCTCGAAAAATAGAAATTCTTCGCGGCCTCCTGCTTCTGCAGGCCGTTGTCTCATCTGAACCAACATCGACTCTCCATTGATCGCTGTGGTTATCTCGATCCCGAGGGTCACGGAACACATGACGAACAGGGCGACTCCTAAAACAATCAGGATGATGATCCAAACTGACTTACAACAAAACTTGGATTGTTGATTCTGCGTTTTAATCACTGACCGTTGTTCAATAGCTGAATCTTCATTCTCAACCGAGACAATCTTTAGCTGACTGGATTTGGCAGCTTGGACTCCATCAGCCTGCCGAACTTCTTCGACTCGCTGATCTGACTGTACAACTCGGACATCATCAACTCCATTTGTGGTTTCTTCGATCAGCCTGGTCCGGCACCCCTCGTTCGGCTCTGCAACAGCCGGCGACTCGGCGTGCCCCAAATTGGGTCCTCGCAACCGTGATAAAACATCCCTCAGTTGCTCACGTAGCACGCTGTTTTCAGTCTGAAGGTCTTTCACCCTCCAATCCTCAAGGGCTTTCGTTGCTTCGGCGGACAACACAACCACCGGGCCCTCGCCGGCACCTGCCGAAACCCTATGCAGCTCGGCCTCACCACTGGTTGAATTTCCTTGAATTTCGTGGTCAAATCCAACATGATCGAACAGAATGAGCTGACCTTTCAACTTCGGATGTTGTTCCTCCAATTTCTTCAGGCGCAGTCGTTCCTGAGATGAAGACATGATGTAAGCTCCTACCAATGGGACCGAGACGATTGAGGGATGACGCGAAGTGATCGGTGTGAGACAGGAACGCAAACGTGTAAGAATTTAAGACGAACGATAGATTACCAATGGCGCAAACTGCGCCTGCACCCGTTTAAATCTTCCCGACCGGGTACATATCAACGCCGCCATCTTGGAAATGGTTCCAGAGATCTATGTTCCAATGTTTGCATTTTATAATATAGCTATGAATTGTAAACCTGCAAATTTCTGCGGAGTATGGAAAAAGGGAGGGAATGTTAGAGAATCAGTGTAAACCACGTTCTTTGTTTGTTTCCCAACCCCGCATTACTGTTTAGTTCCGTATTCCGTGTTTTGGTAATTTCCATCGTGAGTGTTTCGCGCCCTACTTTGAAACCCGGCTTTCGTTTGACCAGGATGTTGTATACTAGAATAACCATCTTCGTTCCCTTCCCACATCCGCGTTTACCAAACTATATAAACCGTCTTCAATAAACACACTGTGTGCGTCTTCTCGACTTGTAGCTCGTTGCCTTCATTTCGAGAAAGTTGTCTTCAGTCATTCTACAGAGTAGCGTCAGTGCTGAAGCAATACGCTTGTACGCCGACTGAGTCCAGTGATTCCAACAGGAAGGTCTCAAGAGCAATGGAAAAACCGACGAGAGCGGATTGGAACAACGTCGTCAGAATCTTCAAATATCTCCAAGCAACGAAAGATCTCGGCATCTATTCTGGAATGACAAAACTCGAGGTGTTCAGCGACGCCGATTTTGCAGGAGATAAGCCAACTAGAAGATCCACTACCGGAATCATCGCGACTTATGCAGGCGGATCTGTCTCCTGGAAGAGTCAACTACAACGCACAATCGCCCTTTCGACAACCGAGGCTGAGATCATGGCTGCTAGTGAAGCGACGAAGGAACTTATCTGGTTGAAACAGATGATCCAAGAAATACTGCGAGAAAATTACATACCGACGCTGTTTGTAGATAACGCCAGTGCTGTGAAATTAGCTAAAAACCCTGAGTTTCATTCTCGTTCGAAGCATATACAGGTCAGACATTTGTTTGTACGCGAAAAATACCTCGAAAATGTTCTCAATGTCGAACATATAGAAGGAAAGAATCAGCCCGCCGATATTTGTACAAAAGGACTAGACAGAGTGCGGATCGAAATGCTAAGGTTGAAAATAGGTGTACAGTAATCTGAAGATCAGGAGGGAGTGTTGTGATAGTGATATTAAATTATATGACAGCGTTTGAAGTTCCCGCGTAATCGAAGACCCGTCTGCACAATAATAAAACAGCAGCAGAGAAGTAGCTGATGTCGATACGAGCAGTCGCCTTTTTCATTCTTATGCATGTGAACTAGAATCAGTTTCTATCCAAAACAATCAGAAACTCAACAACTTCTCATATGATCTCCTTTTGGGGTTGGATGCTATAAGGATGTTCAAGCTGGTTCAAGATGAAAAACTCAGGATTTTACAGCGAGTTAGTGATACATAGCATGTTGGAACCACTAGTGGAGCTTGAAAGAGAATCGACACAAAGGGAGATGGGAGAGACAGAATTATTCGGAGGGAATGAGAGAATGCGATTGACTGATAAGATGCAGGCGTGCTCAATCGATCAGCTTGGAATTGAAAAGGAAGAAGGAGATGTCCACCTTTCAGCCAAAATGAAAGCGGAGGTGGCGTCACTTATAGAAAGGCATGAAGATGTTTTTGCCAGAGAAAAATTCGATGTTGGTACCGTTCGTGGTCATGAGGCTCGAATACAATTACAAGAAGATAGATACGTGGCAAAAAAGTCGTATAAGTGTTCCATACCCGATAAAAAAGAAATTGAGTCCCAGATTTCGAAGCTGTTAGAAAAGAATCTCATTGAGGAATCGATCTCGCCCTTCGCTCCGCCTGTTACTTTGGCCTACAAGAAGGAGGACGGTCGACGAAGCCGATTATGTATCGACTTCAGAGAATTGAACAAACTTGTAGTGCCTGAATCTCAGCCATTTCCCAGGATTGAAGACATAGTTGTCAAAGCGGGCAATTGCGGCTGGTATTCAACGTTGGACATAAACTCAGCGTTCTGGTCGATTCCACTCCGTCAGGCAGATAGAGAGAAAACTGCTTTCATTACGCACCATGGACACTTTCAGTGGACTTGCTTACCGTTTGGTTTGAAGACCTCTCCCGCAGTATTCCAAAGAGTGCTCTCGAGTGTGATACGAAGAAATCGACTCAGCGATTTCTGCATCAACTATATTGATGATATTCTCATTTTTTCAAGTTCGTTCTCAGAACATCTAGAACATATGAAGAAACTATTGGAAGCGCTCAGGAAAGAGGGATTCAAACTGAACCGATCTAAATGTCATTTTGCGAAAAATTCAGTCAAATACTTGGGTCTCCATATCCTGGAGAAAAATGGAATAAGACCAGCGAAAGATAATCTCATAGCGATTCGCAATTTCGAGAGACCAAAAACGAGAAAAAACATACGACAATTACTGGGGAAGATAAACTTCTACTATAATTACATTGAAAATGCAAGTAGACAGTTGGAACCGCTTCACAATCTCCTCCGAAAAGGGGTTGCCTTCAAATGGACTGAGTCTTGTGAGAGGGCGTTCCAGGATATCAAGAAGTATTTATGCTCTAGTCCGATTCTCGGGGCTTATGATCAGACGAAACCAGTTTTCATCTTCACCGACGCAAGTGGTGGAGGTCTAGGTGCAGTCTTGAAGCAGCCTCAGGAAGACGGGTTCTTGCATCCGGTCGCCTACTTTTCCAGACGGTTGAAACCAACCGAGGCCAAGAAGAAGGCAATCCATCTAGAACAGTGGTTCCCGACCTTTTCGGTGACTGGGCTCCCCTGTCATGGTGGCGGCTAGACTCGGGCCCCCTGATGTATTCCCTCCAGAACACCCTGGAATCAACTTATCATTCGAATATCGAATCACGTTTCCGGTCTGCGAGCCTCTGTATGCGGTGCTCGATACCGCTTCAATCACAAATGTTCTTAAATTCAACAGAATTGAACAGAGTCCTTGTGAGTCTCCATCTCCAGCCGATCAACAGTCGAAAGGAAGTGAAGAAAATCAACGTTTTAGATTCGCAAGCATGTGTGATCCTGGGAAAATCGCTTTGCATTTCCTTTCGATTTCAAAATCAAGAACTTATAGATTCTGTGTGAATCATTTTACATCGATCCGAAGTCGACCGATCCGCAGCGATAAGCAATCGTTCTTGGCCCCTGACCAAAGACTTGCTAAGACTCGGGCCCCCCGAGAATTGGTTCTGGGCCCCCTTGGGGAGCCCAGGCCCCCAGGTTGGGAACCACTGATCTAGAATGTCTTGCAATAAAGCAGGCGATTGTCTACTGGCAATACTGGTTGATTGGACGTGAATTCACGGTGATTACAGATCATAAACCGCTGGAAACGTTGAGAGTTAAAGCACGCACTGATGAAATGCTGGGAGATCTCGTATACTGTCTCTCCCAGTACAACTTCACCATAAAGTATGCTAGTGGGAAAGGAAATAAAGAAGCAGATTCACTTTCAAGGTATCCTGTTCTTGAAAGTTTCGAAAATGAGGAAGATGTCCTGAAGGTGGTAAATTCAATAACATTGGAAGAGATAGTGGCAGACCAGACGAAGATTCGAGATGCCATAAGAGCGAGTAAGAATGTTCTCGAGAAGAAAAATGTCGCTTTCAAATGTCCGAATAACAGACGTCGAATAATAGTTTCAGAGAAATTCGGGGAATATCTGATCGAAAAGATTCATGATTTCTATGGTCATATTGGAACTCACCACCTTGCTGAAAAATTGCGATCGGGGTATTATTTTAAGAATATGGATTCGATGATTGAGAGTTTCTGCAAGCAATGTGAAGTTTGCCTCAAAAACAAAACACGTAGATGTAGAAAACAAGGGAAATTGTCGAAGTTAGGTCCGGCATCGAAACCATTCGAAATCATGTCCATAGATACGATAGGAGGATTCTCAGGGAATCGATCACCAAAGAAGTATATGCATCTGTTAGTTGATCATTTCACGCGCAAGGCATTTATATCAACGTCGAAAACCCAGACCACAAAAGATTTCATCCGGCTTATTGATCGTGTCACTCATAACAAAGATGTGAAGGCCCTCCTTGCGGATCAGTATTCTGCTATGAACGCCCAAGATCTGAAATCATATCTAAAAAAGCGCAAGATTCGTTTAGTTTTCACCTCTGTGAATACAGCGGAATCAAACGGATTGAATGGAAGACTTCATCAGACCTTGGTGAACCGGACAAGATGCAAAATCAATAGCGATACCCGAAAACCGTGGACTAAAATTGCGGAACAATGTGTCGAAGAGTATAATCGAACCGATCACTCTGTCACAAAATTCGCACCGAACTATCTCATGGACGGAGTCTTATCACAGATTGTACCGCAAGAATTGAGTGAAACTAGGAATCTGGGTGTGACCGGAGACTAGCGTTGCTGAATTCCCAACAGAATTTCGAAGAAAATAAGCGTCGATTCGATAGAAAACGCAGAGAGACGATATTGGAGCCAAACGATTATGTGTACGTCGAGGCTGGTAGTAAGTTGAACAGGAATAAGTTAGACGAACTCAGATTAGGTCCTTATCGTGTTATCAAGAGACTATCCAACTCAATGTTTGAGATCGACTGCGGAAAGCGGAAAAAAGAGGGGAATGTCTTCCATGTAAGCAAACTCATTCCTGTTCATTCCCCGGGGGGGGGGAGATGTAAACAATTCGCCCGCGTTGTGTTCGTAAGGGCGCCACCGTCGCTTGTCGGCCGATCTTGATGCCCGGTCTCATGCTTCATTGTTTTCCTTCACGTGAACCCGGTTGGAACGTTCGTGAAAATCGATTCTTGTTCAAGGTATTTATTTCTTTCTTTCGGGTTCCATCCTTATCCCCTGTACTAGCTCCTGGTTCCTGATCTGAACTGGGCAGTTGATTACAATGTTCTGTAGGCAGTACTGTTATCCAGAAACAATCCCTTTATAAGCAACACCAAAATAAAGCACCGACACAGATTCTTCTGTCACCGTCACCGATGCAACATGCGTCTTCCTTCCTAGCTAGAGGAACCCTTGTCTCTCCAGCCCTCATCGGATCCAGTGCCTGTATCAAGATCCAGCTCTGACCGAGTACCTCCGACCGACTGAACCTAGTCCACCCTGTTGGGAGTCTAAGGCCAAGATTCCTAACATCCGTTATCAGCACGATTAGTACTCCAAGGAGGAACTCGACAAACTCAGAGTTTACTGAGGTGAGTGGAGGGACTCCTCGCTAGGAAGAAGGATCAGCGTGAAACCGCTGTCACGCTGAATGTCGACAGAACCAACACGCCGAAGAAAGATTTCGGTCCACCGTTGGTTGTCAGTGAGGATTCGAGTGAAGTTATCCTAATTCCCATCGGGGAAACGATGACACACCGCTTGCTGCCTGCGCACCAGGAGGACATCTTGGACATCAAGAACCAAGACACCGATGTCGAAGAGTCAACTCGATATCATGAAGGAGCGGACTACCCGGAAGGTTCTCCGAGAGCAAAAGCCAGAGCGTCATCTTCTCCGTGTTTCCAAACCGACTCCGAGACTGTAAGTCTTATGAATACAATGATTATAATGCGTTCGACTAACCGCTCAGGAGTCTCCGATGAACCGAGGATAATCACATGGAAGACGCTCGAACTCGCTGTCGGTGAATCACTGACTGGGGAAGACGACCTCATCGTTCATGAACATTGACAAACAGCCTCGAAAGAGCTGATCTAAGATCACTCGACAAGACTGTCTACCGGAGGTGACCTATCGACACTCCGACTAGCTGAGCAGCAACCAGGAAAGCGTAAAACATCACAACGGACTCCGGCGAGTCAGCCTCCACCGTGATCAAGCACATCAGGACGACGCGTCTCCCTGAAAGTACGCGAACGGTGCACTCGACACGATCACCGTCTTCGTGGAAATCATCTCGCACATGAGAAGGAGACGACAACCGTTCAGACATCTATTCCAGAGTCGACGAACGAGCACGAGAGGAAAGAAGTCTTACTCTCGTCGCCTCAAAAGAAAACTGTTGAACATGTGAAGAATAAGGACACGGCGCCAAATTGTGTGAAGAGAGCAGCAAGCACGGCTTTCTACATCACAGAGAGCAACCGAAGAGCCAAAGGGGAGCTCCACCAGCGGTGAGGTGCTTACTATTGTTTGTGATAGATCTCGGCGCGTCTATTCCACAGGCTGACGACCAGAAACCCCTTCACGGATCCTGAACCACCTGAGACATTTCGCGAAGTCAAATCGGGCAATTTATCAACCGTATAGGCACACGGGAGTGTAACCATCGAGTCTGTCTGTCAAGTGTGGAAACAAAACTGTGAAGGTAAAGAACCACTCAACCCCTCTTCGTTCCGGAACTTTGACACTGATGCCTGTAAGAAAATTTGCAAAAGCAAACTTACAGATGATGAGATATCGATCTATTGAAGTTCAGCTATTTTCTTATTCTCATGGCAGTGTGTATCTGGAGCTGTAAGGTTATTTCTCAGGGAGGCCCCATGCTGGGACTGAATTAATCGCTTGGGCCCTCTCTCTCAAACATCACTGAGGTATATAAGCCGAATTCGTACTTTCAATAAACACTTCTGGTAAAACTTCGTCCAGGACTCTTAGCTCTCGAACAGCAGTGTGTGAACCTCAAACCTTCCGAATTTCAACTCGTTATCAGCACGACACTCTCCAGCTGACAACGGCGCTGCGGTGAGTAGAGAGTTCAAATTACTTACTCCGTGCAATCGGTAAAATCTTACCATGCCGGACACGGACGAATGCAAGAAGGCCGACCTGGTACAGACAATAATCATGCGCGCAACTCAAATCGTGGCCAGGGACGTTTCAGCTCCGGTTCCGGGCCAAACCAAGCTGACATTACATGTTACAATTGTAACGCTCGAGGACATGTAAGAAGCCAATGCCGCCGCCCAGCTAGAAACAACGGATTCAACAATGCATCCTCTAGCACAAGTCAGTCTCAGAATCCAAACAACAATGGTGGTTCAGGGCAACGCCGAACCACACCCTCGAGACCACGACCCAGGGCAAACGTTGCGGAAGCTCTCATCACCAACAATAACAATATTGATAGGTCATGTGAACATTTCCTTCTCGATTCAGGAGCCACAAATCACATCATCAACAACAAGAAGTGGTTCGTGACGTTCTCCAGGAACACGGACGTTCGCGAAGTCCGACTCGGTAGCAACCACAGCCTGCAGGTTTCGGGCCAAGGTACGATCCGAGTGACAGTTCCAAAGGAAAACGGTCCTCTAAATCTGGACATCAAAGGCGTCCTTCTGGTCAAGAAAATGAGAAAGAATTTATTGTCAATAAGCCAGCTAATTAACGCCGGGTTCGTCAGTAAACGTGTTCTGCTGATCAGGCGAGATAATGTATGCATACCGGTTCCCTGTGAAAGAGGACTGTACCGCTTGACTGTCAGAAAACCTGGATACATTGAGGATTTTGGAATATCCTCCGATTCAGACAACTTCTCTGATGAACACGCTACTGCTTGCCCACAAGAAACCGTCGAGTTTGAAGCTGATAGAACAGCAACCGACGAAGTTACAAATCAACGCGGGAAAGTAAGTCTTCGAGAGATGCATGAGCTACTGGCTCACATCAACAAGGCGTATGTCAGACGTTTTCTCGACTTACAAAACATCCAGTATGTGGATGATATGGAACAATGCGAAGCTTGTGTTATGGGAAAGCAAACCAGGATGGCTTATCATAGCAGACCCAAATCTGCAAAGCCCGATCGTCCTGGATACGTGGTTGCGGACTTATGCAGTCCAGCCACTCAGTCCCTCGGGGACTCAAATCACTTTCTCCTGATCAGCGATGAATTTTCAAGATTCAAAAAGGTCTATTATTTGAAAACCAAGGATGAGGCTATTCCGTGCATTCTGCACTACACTCGCTGGTTTGAAAATACAGTGGGAAGAGAAGTTCTTCGCTTCCATTCGGACGAAGGACGAGAGTTCCGGAATCAGTCAGTTAAAAGAATTCTCGATGACATAGGAGCGGAACAAACCTTCTCCCCTCCTAGGAATCCAATTTTGAACGAGATGGCCGAACGAGGAAACCGAACAATAGCTTTGGTACGCGCTGTTCTCATTGGAGCAGGTCTAGAGAATAAGAAATTTCTCTGGGCAGAATGCGTAAACTACTGCGTCTTTGTTTTGAACGCAACTTTGATCCATGAAACTCTGGGAATCACTCCGTACGAAATCGTGTATCGCGGGAAACCTCACCCAGAGGCCCTACGACCGTCGGAGAGAAATGTTTTGCTCGAAACCAAAAAGATCACCCCAGAAAATTCGAACGAAGAGGTACACCCGTTAAACTGGTCGGTTATCTACCAAACTCATTGGGATTCAGATTATGGGACCCCAAGACTTCGTTAATTATCAAGTCAAAAGACGTGGTTTTCACTAGAGGGCCTCCACTGACCAATCCGGCCTCTCCGCAAACCGGACAGGATGTATGTAGATGACGGCAACATAACTGCAGAGGAATCCATTTCTGAATATCAAAATAATGAGGAGCCTCAAGAGGCTACCACAGATCAGTCTCCTAACGAGCATGATCAAGGTGCTTCTGATGAACAGAGTCAAGAGGCCCCCAGCAGAAATTTGAGGCCCCGTGTTAACATCAAGAAACCAAAGCGTCTCATTGCTGAAGACGATGAACAACCGGCGAACACCGAAGTCTTCATTGTGCAACATCATTCCGGAATGGAAGACGAGCTCCTTGACGACATAAGCGATGGTACAAATGTACCCATGTCGTACAGTGAAGCCACCAGAGGTCCCGAAAGCGAGTTTTGGGAGGCGGCAATACGATCTGAACTGGCTAGCATACCTCTAAATAAAGTCTGGGAAAAGGCTGACCTTCCAAGAGGTAAAAGGGCACTTGACTCGCGTTGGATATTCCGCGTGAAACAATCTCCTGGAACTTTGGACAAAATTTATAAGGCCTACGCGGTTTTCGTCAGCGTCCAGAGTCTGGAGATTTCGATCCAGACAAGATATTCTCACCGGTTGCCCGTCATGAGGGAATCCGCCTGGTGCTGAGCATCGCCGCTGCAGAGAAATTATACGCCCATCAGTTCGACGTAGTCACTGCTTTCCTAACAGCCGATTTACCTGAGGAAATATACATGAAGCAACCTCAGGGGGATGATTATGGAACGGGGCGCGTCCTAAGACTACGCAAAAGTTTGTATGGAATGCGACAGAGCCCGTTTCTTTACCACCAAAAGCTTTCGAGTGTCTTGCTTGCCAAGGGTCTGAAATCATGCCTTACAGACCCATGTATTTTTCGAAGTAATGATGACAGACATCTTGTGGTGGTGATTTACGTTGATGATGGTCTTGTAGTGGGCAAGTCAAGACATATTGTCTTGGAGTTCATCGAATCCCTCGGAAAAGACTTCAAGATCACCTCCAAGGAGCTCTCCTTCTATCTGGGAGTTGAGATCCAGGTGAACGAAAACTTCGATTATCACATTCATCACGGGAAGTATGCAAAGGAACTTCTTGAAAAGTTTGGCATGACGGAGTGTAAGGCTGTCAATACGCCGTGTGACATTTCGATACATTCCCCCAAGACAAAAGAGGGAGATGTCAGAGATACGTATCGCTCGTTAGTCGGAGGACTTTTGTACCTCGCCGTGGCCAGCAGACCGGACCTATGTTATGTCACATCATACTTGTGTCAATACCTAGATAAATGCACTCTGGATCATCTGTCACTGGCGATGCGAGTCTTGCGGTATATCAGAAGATTCCCGGAACTCGGAATCACGTACAGAAGTGATTCTTCCGAGAAAACAGTGGCTTTCTCTGATGCCGATCACGCATCCGATCCGTCAGATCGCAAATCCATATCGGGCACTCTCATCATGAGGAATGGAGGCACCGTGGTCTGGCACTCCACGAAGCAAACAGCTGTAGCCATCAGTAGCATGGAGTCTGAGTTTTACGCAAGTTGCGAGACCACCAGATCGATCATGTGGATGAACAAACTGTTATCCGAACTGGATCGACCAGAGAAGATTCCCATGTTCATGGACTCATAGTCGGCTATAGTCGGTCATCAAATCCCCTGCCCTGTATCGCCGATCAAAGCATATCGAATTGAGGAATTATTTCGTAAAGGCAGCTTACCAGGAGGGGAAGATTGACATTAATTTCGTTTGATAAGCGGACCAGCGTGCGGACATCTTGACAAAAAGTCTGAATCGGGTAATCTACGAGAAGCAGAAACAGTTACTGGGATTGGAGACATGGCCACCAGTTCAGGTCAGATCAAACTGATTCAAATGCTCCTGATCACTGCCCTACTGATGAAAATATTCTGTATTTGTGTGTATCCGCATCTGGTCTCACAAAGATGAACCGGTACTGAAAAGGTGACGCTTTGCGTTGACCCAGTATTTTGGAATGCGGACGTACGGTCGCTGCTCAGGGAGCATCGACCGTAGCCCGGTTCAGTTGACCACTGTTAACCACTCTTTCCACAGCACAGTATATAAGAATAAACCTGTACGTATGCTGGGAGGAGCAGACACGTTTTATACGTGGTAATATCGTCTTTTCATTAAGCCGTGTTCCCCTAGACAGTATCTCTTCCAGAGAACCAGAGTTCTAGCCCTTGCTAGTGGACAATTTTCCATAATCGTTATCAG
>JAJSRV010000096.1:14152-477414 GCA_021527715.1 Neoseiulus cucumeris
TGTAGATTTTTGTATCATCGGCATACGTTTTGACTTTGACGTCAGCAGGAAAAAGGTCTCTGATGCTATTTGTGTAGACTAGATATGACAGGCAACCAAGGATTGTCCCCTGGGGGCACCCGGATGTGACGGAGGCAACGGACGACAGCTGGTCGCCGACGAGAACCTGGAAACATCGATCACTGAGAAATTCCCGTATCCATTTTAAGATTCGTGGTCCGACGCCTATCGACTCATAGCAGCTGATAAGCTTGGAGTGGGTGGTTAGTTCAAAGGCAGATTTAAAATCGAAGTAGATTACATCGAAGTTGTCTTTGTCATTGAGGTGTCGGGCAAAGTCGCCTTGGCAAGAGAGGAGTTGCAATGTGCAAGAGTGGCCCTTTCTATATGCAAATTGGTCGCGGAAAATTAGCCCTTGTGAGAGTGCATTTTCGAGAATGAGATCAGTAAGAATGCTCTCAAAGAGTTTACATGCAGGACTGGTCAAAGATATATTGCGCTTGTTCTCAACTTTCGACGTGTCACCACTTTTGTGCACGGGAACAACAATAGCACGTTTGAAAACATTGGGGACAGTGCCGTCGTTTAAGCTGCGCTCAAAAATGATCGCCAAGGGTTTACAGATTTCATAGCCACATCTTCTCCAGAATGTAGTTGGTAGGTCATCAGGACTGCGACTGACGGAGTTTTTCAGTTTTGTGAGATGAGTTAGGAGATTGCCCGGGGAGGTGTCAACTGTGTCGATGACGCGAAGATCGGAAGGGCGCGTGAGAGACGGGCCAGGGTTGAGGTTTCTGCTCAACAGTTGTTGTTGGGTGGGGTACTGGGATGCGAAATGGTCCTTGAGGGCTTCTGCTTTTTGAGAGTCGTCCACGAGCAGGCAGCCACGACTGTCCCGGATGGCAGGGAGTTTGTCTTTGAAGTTCATTCGCCGCGCTAGGTAGTTGAAGAAGCGCCTGGGTTTCGTGGTATGTACAACATCATACTCTTCCCTGATCCTCTTGCGTCGCGTCGCTTTCTCAAGTTTCGCTCGAAGGTTAGCGATCTCAACCTCATTGTCCGCAAGGGCCACACGTCTGTTGAGCCGTAGGATGTACGAGTCGACCGAGTCATGGACGGCAACACCTCTCGAGGGGACAAACAAGGAGCGAAGGAAAACCAGGTATTGGGTCAGATGGTCGTACATGTCATTTACGGATCCGCAATCGGAGAAGAACCTGGCCCAGTTCATGAGTCCAAGATTTAGATGAATGGAGTCGTAGTTGCCTTTTTCGTATAGGAACAACTCAGAAGCATCACAGGCTGTCACCAGTGTATCAGCCGGCGGGAGGGCAAACGAGAAGGAGACGGCGGAGTGATCAGTTGAGATGGGGCTGTTGTATACCAGGACGTTTTCAACAGAATTGTCCGAGCTGAGAATTAAATCAAGAATGTTAGCGCTTTTTGGGCGGGTGGGTGATCCAACGTGCTGGGTGAGGCCAAGTTTGCAGCAGCAGTCGAGGAAGAGGGTTTCCTTCGTGTCGTATCCGGAGTCAGGGCACAGCCACGTCGACCAATCAATCCGTGGTAGGTTGAAATCGCCAGCTATGTACATGGGAGAGTCGAGTTTGTAGAGTAGTTCCAAAGCAGAGCAGAGGTTGAGCATTCGCTCGTTTAAGACGGAGGCTGGACCGGTAGGTGAGAAATAAATACAGATGCAGCGGATGGAGCCCGAGCTAAGGGCCACATCTACTCCGACTAGTTCGACACTGAGGTCGATGGGGGCGGGCGGGCTAATGATAGTGCAGGGTAATTTGGAGTGGACAAGGATCAACACACCACCACCTCTGGACCCACGGTCCAAGCGAAAAACGCGATATTTGCCAGTGCAGCTGAGCTCAGCGTCAGACATGTTGTAAGGACTGAGCCAGGTCTCGACGATGAACACAATGTCGATTTTAAGGGAGGACAGGTGTGAATGGAGCACGTCAAGCGCACCCTTCTTAACTAGAGAGCAGGCATTAAGCAAGAGGCAGTTGAGATCGCGTGAGGCAGTGGTGTGGCTCACCTCCTGGTCTATGACGGTGGTACTTGCACGATCGGGTTTCCGTTTGGGTCATTGGTTATGGGAGTGTCTTGGAAAGTAGAGTGCACCTGGTCACGGTGGAGTCTCCCTCGGAAATCTTTGATGAGTGTACCTGTAGCCCAGAAAGAAGGGTTGAGAAGGGTTGCCTCATCAGACTCATGAACGTGGAGGACGAATGAAGAGTATGAGTTGTAATTAGTTGTCATCTTCGTGACGGTTAGAGGATTCGAGAGCTTAGGTCGAATGATGTTGTGCATGTTTTCAGCAGTGAAATGAGGTGAGATGCGTGACACGAAAACCCGCCTGTGTTCAGCTTTGGCAACAACGGGAATGTCATTCTCAGAATTTGTGGAGTTACCAATCACGTGGCGAGGTTTCTCGTACTCTTCCCTTCGGCGCTTCAACGAGTTAGAGCGGCTACGGCTCACTCCAACTGGCACATCTAACCGGTCACTGTGGTGCACATTGCTGCCGTCGAGCAGGTTTGTTGACATCGGCAACCGAGGTGATTGGCGCCATTGATGTAGATCGTCCGATGCGGCTGTCAGGTTGTCGAGCTTCGTCACTTTCTTGGCGACTTCTCCAGAGATTTCGGCAATACAGTTTAGTTTGTCGCCTAGTTCAGCAATAGCACGAGATTGGGAGAGGACAATATTAGTCAGCTAAGCGACGCGCTTCAAAACCATAGCGTGACTTCCGGACGGGTGCTTGAGTGTACAGGCGGCACATGTGAAAGTCATCGTCATCATTGTGATGCACTTGATATGGGTGAAGGACCCACACCCGAGGGCGCAGCAGACCATAGGATCACCAGTAGCCATGTTGCACTGGTCACAGACAACTGTGAACACCATGATTCACTTTTAGGACGGAGTGATTGGGAGTCCGGGGGAGCGAGCTAGGCCTAACCGGTGGATCAGGGCAGGGAATGCGTAGCAGGCCGGGGGGTTGACTGGAGAAAGTTTGTCGGTAGGGGTACCAAGGGTGCGGGGGGCAGGAGATAAGCAGCTTGGGTGCACTGAACGATAGGGAAAACGAGAAAAACGTAAAAGAATCGAGAGCACTAGTAAACACGTCCTACACCGGCCGACGTAGCAGGAATAATGACAGCGATTCCGAGCTAGACGACTACGAGATTGCGACAAGACCACGCGGTCGAGATCCAGTCATCCTGAAACTTGATGGTTCTAATTATACGGAATGGAAAGTGTTAATATCCGCATCACTTGACGCCAGCCCGTACGCCCTCGATGTAACTCGAGGACGTCTAGTTCCACCTAGACCGGGAGACAATAGTAATCAAGCGAAAGCGCAACTGCGAAGATACAATGCAGGTAACAGGGCTGCTAGATGTATTCTATTCTCATCACTACAGCCCTCACTTGCCGTATCCTTGTTCTCATCCAACTCTGAGACAGTTGAAGCGCCTGAGATGTGGAGGGAAATAATTGGAAAATTCAGCAGCACTAACGGTGGTCTGAAACAATTGGCCCTCACTAAGCTCATGCAATTCAAATATCAGCAGAACAAGACAGCAGGAGAAAACCTGTTGCGGTTCAACCAAATCACCAGCAGACTAGAAAGTTTAGGAGTTGCGGTCTCAGCAGATCTTCAGATCACACTCCTTCTCGAGTCTCTGCCGTCATCTTGGGAACCATTCAAACAGGGTTTCACTGTGAGAGAAGATGCATCAAAGTCGCTTACACATCTTACCTTGGCAATTGAAACTGAAGCGCTCAGGCGTGGAAAGTTCAATACCAATGAAGTGACAGCATTGTTCTCGAAGCTAAGCACTTCCGGACGTGGGCACCATCAACGGCGAACCTTCAATAGACGATCCAATACCAGTACAATCACCCGTACATCAGTAGTGACTTCTCAAATGAACGATTTGACGCAGGTGACATTTGACTCGAGGCGTCAAAATATCCCTGCCAGCGACAAGAACACAACGTGAAGGATCCAACTTTTCATGACACAACCATCCAAGGTCGACACGAGAACATCTGAAAATGTTCATGTGAAGAACAAATGTCGATGTCGAATCCTGATTGGATATTGCTGTCGAAGTGTTTGGAATGTACGTTGTTGTCGAAGTTGTCGAGTCGATCACTGAAGAAATGTTGTGAATCGAACGACCGGGATTCGATGAATCTTGAGAGATTCCGAGGATGACATATCCAAATAATGCACCAACTGGAAAAACAATGATATATTATTTAGAATGATGAGTAAGTGACTTTCATTCAAATATATCATATAACGACAGATAAAAGCATAGAGACCCACGGGCAAGCAGGACAAAGAAACCGATGATGGTATTCTTCTTATGTAGACGAACATAGTTGAAGAGTCGCTGATTAAGATGAGAGACGCGATCGATCATAGGGAGACGACGAGTTTCATGATTAACTCGGTCCTGATCGATAATTTCATCGATGTGAAGATGAACCTCTTGAAGTCCAGCATCGAAAGCGACACCAACCGCCACTGGATTCAGTTGTTGAACTTCCGCACTTGGATTGATGGGCAAGCCATCGGGTCGAGCGACGATCGGAGAGCGTCGAGGATTGGCTGTGCTGCATTGACCAGAACAAGGAGGAATCGAGTTGACTCGATTAATAAGAGCACGCCGTTCGGAGTTGGCGACATTTTGAGCAGCTAATAATACGCTGACACTGTCCTGCAGCTTCTTAGTCCTCCGCGAGAGTTCGTCCATCGCTTGGGCCTTGTTCGTGAGATCCATGTTGCAGTGATCATGAATCTTCTTGATCTCACCGGTCAACCGTTTCACCTCTTGATCAATGGAATTGACTCGGCCAACTAGAACCTGATGGTTCTTCGTGATCAATGTGAGCGAATGATTGTTAAGCGATTCGAGCTTAGCCTTTTGACTATCTATGATAGCCATGGCGTTGCGAATACGACTTTCGAGCACCTCAAATCTCTCATCTGTCGGCGAGTGAAGAGCCAAAGGAGGATCGGAGCGAGCGGTTTCAACTAGCTGACTCATTCCACTTCGCAATTGAGAGACATCTTGCGAGAAAGAATTGATCCGTCCTTGAAGGTACTTCACTTGTTCCTGAGAAGCCACTGTACTCACGAGGTTGTCCTGTCGCTGATCGAGCTCAGCCTGACTGAGAGTCGTGAGTTGAAGTTGATGCTGTTGCTCCTGAAGGGTTGATTTCATCAGCTCAACCATTGTCACCAATTGATCTAAAGGAGCACAATCGGCGATCTTCGCACTGAGGTTATTGAGTCCTTCATAAATTGCCTTCATGTTGGAATCATGTCGAATGAATTCATCCCGAACAGAAACGAAATTCTGTTCATGAGTCATCAGCCATTTGTGAAGCCTTTCAATCACGGGCGCAAGATTGAGCTGAGATGAGACTGCGGATCTCATTGAGGTGAGCTCAACTTCGTACATCGTGAGAGTACGATGTACATTGGCAAGTTGGTCCGAGACGACCTTACCCTGATAAGATGCCATCTGCATCTGGATTGATGAGATCGGGAAGGGTATGCCAGCCTGGGGCTGCTCGACGAGTTGACCTGAATTTTCAGCGAGTACAACTTCGGTCGAGGAAGCACCCTGATTATGGGCTTGTGAGATGAGAGCACTCACCAGCTGAGACTCGTTGGGATTCGGGAACGACATGTCGATTGAATGATGAAGGAACAATTTCAAACTGAACAAAGAATAGTTTGAATTCTCGACAAATCGATGCGAGGGAGGATACGATCCTAGCACTGAGAAAACTCAAATCAGAATGACTGTTTCGAGACTGGAGAGAAAGAGACGGTAGGAAACAACAGAATCTCATGTAGAAGGGAGGTTTCTAACTTTGAGTTTGAGTGCATGTCTCGCCACTTTGGAGACATTCGATCCACAACAACCGGCGGATTCTTGATATTGGATTCATGCAACCGATTCGGAAACGAACGTCCAAGAGTTTTGCTCCAATATATCCAACAAAGAAACGTGATTCTTTCAACAACAGAGATGCAGGCTAAGTCTGGACAAGTTCTCCGAGACTTTCTCGAAGAGAGAAAGAAAAGATCAAGAGAAGCAAAATAACGAATGCTTGGTTTCATGGGAATCCACATGCCTTGATTTAACGAATCAGGTAATATTTTGAGAAAGAGAAACCGGTTGTTGGATTGAGGATCGGCTATATAAGAGCAGAGTCTCGCGAACCAAGGGTCTTCAGTGATTGCTGGAAGGCTCACGGTGAAGGACTTCTTTTGAGACTCGGAAGTAACCTTGTGTAAAATCGTGTAACAATGCCCAATGTGTTCCCACTGTTCTATGCCAGGTCAAGATTTGAATACATCTTCAATCGGGGATTCTACCCCCTTACAGAGGTGAACATGAGCCGTGGATTTCGGATGGCACCATTCCCTAAAGAATGGATTATCACCTCATACAAAGATCAACGAAACCCTTGCTTATGTGATTCCCCGGAGTGCGAAGCAGATGACGAATTTAACTTCAATCGTCTTCTATGTCATCCAAGTTTCAACGGACCAGAGTGGCGAAAAATCAAAACGCCACAAGAAACGTCGCACTTGCGTGATGAGTTCCCAGTCCTTTATTCTGATGTCTACGAGATCAAGAGTGATGCAAATACGACTTTGATAGACGATGAGCACATCGCTGTGAATGGAAATCAGGGATTCAAGCTCATGTTGGAAAAATGGCTTTGGGAACATCAAGGTCTGAGGATAACTCCTACGGTACGGCATCAACTATGGTTGATTTGCGGCGAGAAATTTCAACGGCGCGTGTGCTGCGTGACACGAGCAAATTGTCACAGCATAGAAGAAGCAATGGTGCTCCGCGCCTTGAATGCTCGAAAGGAAAAGTACCTTGATGAATTGGAAGGACAACCTGTGCACAACATCTTCCGGGACAAGTTTACAGATAAACTTTGCGAGAGGTCATTCGTATGGGAGGATGATGATATACATCGAGACCGATTCCAATGGCAATAAATAATCTTATTTTATTGTTTGTACGGCTGTTGTACTGAACAGTTTAATAGTATCCTAAATACTTTTCGGTCGTGCATGCTTATGATATTAAGAGATAAGAATTCTCCTTTATTAAGAAACATAAAGTCCAAAAGATTTCTTGATTATACAACAGAAATGTAAATCCGATGATAGAATGTTATCATGGATATCGTCTCTTCTTTTGAGACCGATTTGGATAAGGGAGGATGATGAAAATATTCTGTATTTGTGTGTATCCGCATCTGGTCTCACGAAGATGAACCGGTACTGAAAAGGTGACGCTTTGCGTTGACCCAGTATTTTGGAATGCGGACGTACGGTCGCTGCTCAGGAAGCATCGACCGTAGCCCGGTTCAGTTGACCACTGTTAATCACTCTCTCCACAGCACAGTATATAAGAATAAACCTGTACGTATGCTGGGAGGAGCAGATACGTTTTATACGTGGTAATATCGTCTTTTCATTAAGCCGTGTTCCCCTAGACAGTATCTCTTCCAGAGAACCAGAGTTCTAGCCCTTGCTAGTGGACAATTTTCCATCACCTGCTAACTCCAACTAACCAGTATTACTCGTACGAGGAGGATTGCGGGCAAGAATGCATGGAAGCTAAATTACCATGCAACATTTACAAAATGCAGGATGACACTTTCTCAGTACAATGCGTGAAGCACACTACCTGTATTGAGCACGCCAGCTCTCGAATTCCCTGTGTCTCAGAAGACGCCCCCACTCGGGGAGGCTCATCTAATTGGCAAATGTTCAAAATAACCAGGATCCATCCTGCTCCCGCACCAGCACCTGAAAGGGTAAAAGACTGCTCCCTTTGGAGACTGATGTCGTTAATTCAGGCGGCGCTCACAGGAGTAGTGATCACGACCACGATCATAAAATTGGTCATAAGATACAGAGTAAGGGCGGCACACCAGGAGCTTCCGCAATTGCCACCGGATGATGCTCCTTATCAACATACCGTAGAATCCATACCACCGCCCTAAACTCGGACTGATTAATAGGTATGAGAAGGAATCACATGAACATGAGGACCTAAACACGGTTACTGCGAAAGTGATTCCCACATTGGCTAACCGGTAAACAAGATAATCACGTGATCGACCAGTCGAAACAAAACAAACCAGTCGGATGGGAAAGGGTTGATCTGAAGAACTAACTCATCCGCATGAGAGAACAATCGAAACAGATCAACATCATAATGGCGCATGAGATTTCGAATGAGGAGATCTGACGATGTTTTCGTTTGAAATGGTTGATTTATTATTACATGGACAGTGCTAACTGTGAATCTGCCTCTGAGCTAGAAGCGTACTCAATTGATTCAACAATTCGATCAAACCACTCGTCAAACGTTTGATTTTCGCCGTACATCTGTGAAGATCGGGGAATGGATCGCAGAAGCTCCCGAATACTTTGTTGCTGGAAATCCTGGTTCTTGTGGACTGCAAGCAGGTTATACTGATTCCTAAACTCAATCGATTTGGAGAGCCACAGGCGAGCCTAAGCGGCCTAAGCTGTGGGACGTCCAACATGAGCTCCAGGCTGCTCCGGAACTCACAGACGCCATTCGTCTCCGGAAACTGCATCCTGCATAGCATGCCAGCCCCTTGCTGAACTGCGGCGAGAAGATCACGGTCATGTTCGTTCTCGATCACAAATCGATGGTACGGTTTGATTCTTCGACCAATCCATCGGTGGCCGATCCCGCAGATACGCAACGGCGGCACTGGCTGACACGGTGCTAAACCACAAACGCATGATGTCTCTGAGGCAGCAGTATTCATTGTACTGTTGGAGGTACTGAAATGGGCACTAATGAATGGCCAGCGATCCTGCTCTGCCTCTCATTCTTTCTTTCTGTGTGAGCATCAATTCCGTACTGTGAGAGGGAAGCGGCTGCGGAACTGACGGAGGCTAATCGTTCTTAAGAAATCGGATCGCAGAGGCCCCCCCCCCCCCACCACCGATCGTATCATCAGACTAATTGAACGAAAGAGGGCTATAACACTAACACATGCATGAAAGAGAATCGGGAAATGAAAACAAACAGAATCCGCTCTTGATAGCTGGCTCTGCGGCTCTTATTCTTCAGATCTCCATGATATTCACTCTTATCCTCGCCCTCATTTTTTCAACATACTCCATAGACTCTAAACAGGTCCGTCGGCTGATCCTAATGAACTTTTGTTTAGTCTTCCGATACAAGTAGGGATCGTCCCGAGCAAAAGGTTTCGAAATCTTCAACTGACATCACACCGAGCGCCTCAGTCCGACTGATCTTCTTCACCCTCACAATTGAAATGTCGGAGTCCGACTGAGGCGGCCGAAGAACACAGGAATCAGCGAGCGCGGAGAAACAAACAGTAATGGCATCTAAAGGCCTGCATATGTATCGATGTAATTTTAGGTATCGGCTACGACTTTTGAAATCCGCCCCATGGGGCCAAAGGACGGCTCCTACGTCGAAAGCGAGAGTGGATGAAGTCATGGTGTGTGACCGTGGAGTTGAGGTCGGGAGGATGGCTTGGGTGAACTCTGAGGATGATTCAGTGACAATCATAGTACAGATACACATTCCAGAAGTCTTGCTTTCAACTTGTAGTAGTTATAGACAACTTGGATCACGAGTATGATTAGGGATATCTCACCTATCCCTATCACCAGCTTGCTGGCCACCACGGCCACCACGATGCAGAACAAACAGAGCTTAATCCTGGCCAGCCAGCCACAACGTTTCGACTTCCTTCCCCTGATCTCCTCTCCTGGGAGCAACCCCCTTCTTGGAGCAGCATCTCCAAGTAACACCTCTCCGTCCTCAACTCTCATAGATGGCATCGTTGAGGTCCACGCTGCGGAGGCATCGGAAATCACAATGGGATTTTTGGCAGAGCCCAGTGGGTGATCATCGTTGCTTAAAATACACGAACAAGAGTCGAGCCTGATGGGATTGGCTCGGCAGCAACCGGGTCGCTTTACGGCATTCATCTTTCTTGGAAATTGAGAATGGAGTTTCTTTCAACTTACGTAGGCTGTCTGATTGGAACGTCGAGCGGGGGCTTCACGGGCAACGGAAGGCCAGGGACTTCGTTTGAGAGTCGAGATCTGGATCGTGCTGCTGTTCTGATCGTGAAGAAAAGCTCAACAGGAAAGGATGGACAACTACCGAAAACTTGCTTTTATAGGAAATGAAATGACCAGAGTACATTGCATGGCCACCTCTGAAAATGTTCACATCGGAACTTCGCACCGAATGACTAATTATGTAATTCGAATCAGGTCAAATGTACTGTTCCCCGAGACTTCTACAGACAAAAATCGAAATTAATCCTGATCAATCTATAATTCATACATTAATTCACTGATCCATAAATATTCGAAAACAACGAATTCCAGTCTCTGAGGAGAGAGAGAGAGGGAGAACTGTCGGGGTGACATCATTCATGTACTGCTGACTGAATCGAGAAAACGATATTGTCCTAGGTAACCAATGTTTATTATCCAATCAAAAATTACCACTGCCGATTGTATGAGCTAAGTCGAGGAAATGTACCACTGGGAGCCCAGGCACTGAGTGGCTGAGCCATACATGCTGGTGAACAAATCCAGCCTGTCCTGAGATACTTCGATGACTCGAAGTCGAGATGCTCCACTACTGGTGTGCACCATGTCGAGCTCGGTGCTCTTGACCGGCCTCAACAGGCACACCTGATCCCTGACCGAAGAGCAGACGTATGCTATGGTATGGAGCCTGCTATGGTATGGAAAAGTTGGAAAGCCGAAATCTGCGGTCACTGGGAGAGCCAGTGAAATTTTGAAATGGATCGAAATCGGCACCCGCTGTAGAATTGTCACCGGTGCCCCGCAGAGCAATGCCAATAGTGGTCAGTGGATTAACATCGGAAACATTAAGGTGGCTACAACATCCCGAACGTGATCATCAAGAACTATTGGTCTCAAATAACATACACAGAATAGCGTACGCTCACCAGTCACGTGGCTGATCACCAAGATCACGATCGATGTGATGACAATCACCAGGACGAATGGAAGCAATTTCTTAGGCGAGATGCGAATCGCTCGTCCTGATCGAGTCACAGGTTGTAGAGTCGACGTGCCTTCCTCTTCTCCCTCATGGAGCGGATCCTCATCGCCAATCGCGATACTCGACAACAAAAGACTTGTCCCGCGTGTCTCATCCATCTCAGCAGGACTGAACTGACCATAGTCAGGATCTGAATGACCTGCTCAGGATGCCGTTTTTGGAAACCGATTGATCTAACGGAAGTGAGACCTTTCCAGAACTCTCGCTCAACGCTCTATTTTTCGATCGTCCGACAGCACTCGAGGTGGAAATCAAGCCCAACCTGAACAACTAAGACGTACTTCTAAAAGAAATCACTCGTAAAGAAACTCCGAGCAGAAATCCATCCGAACCGGAATGACTTAATTTAGGTTGTAAGCGCACTCCATCGAGTGCTTGAGTCGAGATTGGAATGTATGATACTCAACTATGAAATCCTTATCTATTCACTGAATACTAAGCGCCCACACTGTCATGCGAACGGGGGCTATTGAAGTTCCGCTATTTTCTTATTCTCATGTCAGTGTGTATCTGGAGCTGTAAGGTTATTTCTCAGGGAGGCCCCATGCTGGGACTGAAGTAATCGCTTGGGCCCTCTCTCTCAAACATCACTGAGGTATATAAGCCGAATTCGTACTTTCAATAAACACTTCTGGTAAAACTCCGTCCAGGACTCTTAGCTCTCGAACAGCAGTGTGTGAACCTCCAACCTTCCGAATTTCAACTTATTTTACACCTCTTTTCCTCGGAGACCTCTTGAACATCCTGCTGAGGATTGAGGGAATGGTCCGTTGGAGGCTCGTGTTGAGCTAACCAGGGAGGGCCTTGCAGCCAAAATTTGCGAAGGTCGCATGTATCCAGAGGACTGTTCCTGCTGAGAAGGTCAGCTGGATTCTCTGAACTTCTGACATATGACCACTGATCTGGATGAGATAGAGACTGGATTTCTTTGATCCTGTTCTCTACGAAGGTTTCCCATTTTTCGGGTTTGTCCCGGATCCAACCGAGGACTGAACTGTTATCTGAATAAAAATGGACTGAATCGATATCCTGGACGAGATTGTCTCGGATCTTCCTAGCGATGCGGGAGGCAACCAAAGCAGCCTTCAACTCCAGCCGATGGATTGTCCATTTTCCCTCGAGGGGCGAGACTCTAGCCTTTGCCATAATGAAACTAACTGAAGTGCTACCTATGGATTCGAGTCTCGGAACTTGCCTAATGTACGCGATGCACCCATAGGCTTTGAGGCTTGCATCGGCGAAAACATGGAGCTCTCTCTTGAAACTGTCTCTAGAACCTGAGAATAGTCTGCGGTTGATGCGGATGTTCGATGCCGCGTCGTGATTTGAGACGGCAGAAGAGAACTCCTCTTGGAGCTGCCCTGTGAGGGGTTGATCCCAACTCACTTGGTTCTGCCAGAGCGTTTGAGTGAGAACCTTGAGTCCGATGGATATGGAAGCGATAATTCCGAGTGGGTCGAATATTTGGCTAAGACCTTTGAGCAGGTTGCGCTTTGTGGGTAAACTGTTTGCTAAGAAATTGGCAGTCTCGCGTACGTCAATGTACAGTGAGTCGCTATGTAGCTGCCAAGGGATACCAAGGAATTTGTAGTCATCCAGAACGGATGCTACTTTGCAGTCCTGCCCTTGCTTGAGTCTGATGATTTTAGCGAGCTCCGAACTATTGGTTGCCCATTTATTGAGAGGAAAATGACCCGCTCGGAAAGTGTCGATTAGAGTATCGACAGCGACCTCAGCGTCTGAGAGACTATCTGCCCCAGAGGGAATGTCATCAACGTAGAAAGAGGATTGGATTTCTCGAAGGAAACTTTCCCGTTCCGGGTGTTCCATGATTTGCAAGTCCAGATGATGCTTAATGCCTGCACAATGTAGCCAGGTTGAGCAAATAAGCCCAAAATCAAGCCTGGCGGCCCAGAATTCCTTAATAGGAGCGGATGGACTTTCGGTTCTCCCTAGAGCGTAGAAAAAAACCAAGCGGTTCAACCTCTGGTTGAACCTTGCGGTCCCGCAGAAATACGGGACTCATGCGAAAAGCCTAACAAATCTCAAAAAGTAGCTTCATCATGAAGAACGGGAGGAGTAGATAGTTTTAGAACTTCGTTGTAAGGAGAGGCCGATTTGGTAGCCTCATTGGCTCGTAAAAGCTGCAGGCAACGGAAATATTGCCGATACAGGGAAAGTTGTTTCAAGCCTGTGCATGTAGCTTGCTCTTATTCTTGCTCTTGAATTGCAGTTATTTCACAAGCTTATACGAATCGTTCGGAAGGTTCGAAGTGTGGTACGAGATAAAGGTGGCAACTTCGCAACGTTGAATGCATAATCGTCGGCTAAATCTCGCGGTGGACTAGAAACCATATTTTGAACGTCTACCGGAACATTAATAATCTGTCCAATAATCCCGTACGTTCCCGATTACATCCGAAGCCGCCTAATTTGCATAAATGGAATCCGGGGGCTTATCAATCCCGTAGTGATAGCATTAAGTTCAGGCAAATTAGGTGGTTTCGGTGGATATTCGAACCCATTGTAAACGGCTAGAGTTGGTATCTTTCCTTTCCTTAAAGTCGCTGCACACGTACTACACAACTTTATCCCTTCCTTTGGACATCCTATCCTTTCCAGCAACGCCACGTAACCATCTTGTACGTCTCGGAGATCATTCCGAAGCCATAATCGATCGCACACTGCACAAACGTGCCCGTATTCTTGTTCAATGAATTCTTTCCGGAATCTCCGAGACGCAATCGATTCTCCCCTCGCTGTTCCATTATCCATCACGATCTCTTCGATACACTCAATATCTCCTAAATCATATATTACCTCGCGACGATCTGATACAGACTCAACAATACTCTCATCCTTCTTCGACGATTTTCTCACCACTCTCACTGCTAGCTCACTTTCCTCGACGGACTCCATCCCCCTCGGTTCAACACGTACCCCGAAACATAACACATCTTGGGATGCGACTGACGGTCTCACCGGTCCGTTGACGGCTTTCTCCCCAGTTTGTGCCTGACCAACAGCCACTACAAAATCGAATTGTTAATCAAACGTCCCGGTCGTCCCCGAATTCAATCCATGAGTTTTCTGTTGTCTCCCCGTATAGCTCCGATTCTCTCACCAAACTCCGGCCTTCGTGGTTGGAGCCTCGCTCCGAAGAACAACATATCCCGTAGTGTAACTCCCGATTCCCGACCCTCCCCATCTCTCGCCTTCCTTCTCCTTTGATCCTTGTCCAGGAACCACTGCGGAATCAAAAACCAAGTCGAAGAATGCAACATCCACCGATTACGACAGCCGAATTTCGCCGCTATCTATGACTTCCATGTTGTCTCCCCTTATTACTCTGATTCCCTCACCAGACTCAGTCTTCCGTCGTGGAAACCTCGCTCCGCAGAGCAACACGTCTCGGAATGTGACTCCAGATACCCCTCGCCTCTCGCCTTCTCTCTCATTTAATTCTTGTCCAGAAACCACTGGGGAATAGTTGAGAACTGCAACATTTACCAGTCCAACCTTCCGATTCTAGCCTTAACCACCTATTCCAGTCGCCGATCTTAACGCACCTTACGGCATTACGGTAAACCTGCCAAACTTCCCAAGACAATCCACTATGACGACTCATTGTAGGAATACTAAAAGCGCTATGCACAGTTGTCCCTCGTATCGCAACGGCGGCTTTCCCTGTTGAAGCTGCAGCGATGTAAGCGTTCCTCTGTGCGTCGTGCGATAAAATGAACCGATTATAAGTTTCCATTAGCAACTTTAAAGTGAATGTCTTTCCGCACCCTGCAGCGCCAGTAAAGAAAATTTGCACGGGGGGTAACTCCGGGTCGAAAATTCGCGCAATACAGTGTTTTACCAAAGCTCTCTGTTCAAAGTTCGTCTGACGCATCCAGTGGCAGTATTCGGAAGCCGACATGGCATTACCTCTACTCTTCACAACCGAGTGTAGCGAATTAGGCACTTTAACATGGCGGATGTCGTCGTTTTGAGGCAAATGAAGGACGTCTTCACGATGGACGTAACTCTCGTCAGTCGTATGATTGCAGTTACCCTCTCCGTCGCTTAATTCCTCCCATAAATGATGATACTTTTTAATACACTCTTCAAGATCCTCGTACCAATCGTATTCTTTCCGCCGCGTACGAATTTCTTTTTCATATAAATCATATAGCTCTAGATTTTCAAAAATGCGTTCATCCGTTTGTGTGTAAACAGCAAGCTCGAGCTGGCTGGTTCTCAGATTTGAAAATTCTCAGAAAATACGTGGATAAACTTAGTGACCCAAGTGCATACAGGAGGATCAGAACATGGGTGGATTTAATAAAGACCAACTGGACCAATTGAACGCCGCTCTGGATCTACGGGTACAAAAGATCAATGCGCACGTGGATGATCGAATCGGGTCAGTAGCCAAAGAAGTCGAGGTTCTTAAGGATGAAAACCGGAAGCTGAAAACAAGAATCTGTGTGCTCGAAAATGTGACCACGCGAAACCAGATCGAGATTGAAGGACTGCCGGTAGAACCGAAGATACCGGAAAAAGAGGTGATCACTCGACTCGCGCGAAGCGCAAATCTGGAAATCACTGACGACATGATGTACACAGCCAAGCGGGTAGGACCACTTAAAACCTCTGGTGGGCTCGGTTGTCAGAAGCTGATCTGTGAATTCTACAGACCGGATGTGTGCGACCGATTCCTGGATGCCGTAACCAAACTCAGAAAATCACAGGGAGATCTCACTGCAAAAATGGTTAGCTCCAGAGCTAAACCTGTGCCGATTTTCGTGTCACGGAAGGTCTCCAGAGAGATCAAGCATCTCAGGTGGTTGGCAATGCAGAAAAAAGATTCCCTACAGTATGACTTCTGCTGGATAAGCAAATCGGGTCTCCTATGCATGAAGAAGAACCAAGAGAGTCAGGTCATCGTCATCTCAAGTGAGGATGATATTCACCGCTTGAAGTAGGCATGGACTACGACTATGCTGGATCTCCAAGGCGATCTACTCCAGGGCGAACAGCTCAGATGCACTGATCCCTCATTATTACCTAACGGAGTCGAGAACCGGTCGGACGGGCTGGCTTGGAAAACTGGTGAATCGTATAGCTAATACTCCTGGGGGGGAGTTTAGTGTAGTGAGGCAGCAGAAACTCTGTATACAAGCTATAAATATTAGGAGTGCCAGGTGCAATTTAGAATTATTCTCAAAAACCCTTCTCAAATCAGAAACTAATATAATCATACTAACTGAAACATGGCTATATTCGTACTCGGAGAGTATCACGAGTGTACCGGGCTTAACGGGCCACTACGCGTCAAATGATTCTTACAGGTCTGGAGGTGTAGCAATTTTCGTAAGGAATGACTATCCTTCGGTCAGGGTGGTGGTAAACACCAAGGCTTGCGACATGGTTCTGGTGGAATTGATGGTTGGAGGAACGAGACTAAGATTAGCCTCTGTTTATCGCTCTCCTACCCAGAGCGTATCTAACTTACAAACTTTCATTGAAAACGATATGGTAGTGATCTTGAGAGAGCTGAGGGTGGTGGCCGAGTGTATGATTGTGGGTGACATGAATCTCTGTTTACTTTCCCCGTCGGATTCAACTGAAGAGTATCTTCAACTAATCAGCAGCCATGGTTTTCAGAATCTCAACGAAACAACGCCGACTAGAGCGGTAGCAGACTCTTGCTCGCTGATTGATCATGCATTCGTCAAACTCAGAAGATTGACAATAACTGATTTCCGCATCACTGACTCACAAGGTGTGTCTGACCATTCTGTGATTGAATGTGAAATTGGGTACTTGGCTCCGGATCGAATTCAGAGAAGTCTCAAGCGGATTGACGTTGCGAAGGTTGAGGCGGCGATTGCTCAGATTGACTGGGAGCCACTATTGAGACTAGAAGATCCAGACTCCAAATCCGTCCTACTACACAGCCTGTGTGCCTCTGCCATTGATGGCGGAACTACTCGTATTGATGTGAAAACCAGATTTCGACCCATTAGAGAGTGGGTCACGCCTGGGCTGGTTAGATCCATAAGGAAAAGGGCTAGACTTTATCGTAAGTTCAGGAGGAAAGGAACCATGGAGGCAAGGATTCTGTATGATGCGTACAATGTCCGACTAAAGCAGTTACTCCGACGGGCTAAGGATAATTACTATGAGGCTAAATTCAGGGATGCACAGGGCAGCGCTGGGAACACGTGGAGGATACTGAACGAGTACTTCCGAGGGAAAGCTGGGTCATCATCGCTCATTCCAGAGGTGGTTGGCCTCAACCCTGATGACATAAACCAATAATTTGCCAAACTTGGATCAACCACGGTGAGAGCTCTTGGCACCGTAGACCCTCTGGCGGGATTGCCAGATGAGAGACCTTCTACTTTCGGCTCATTTACTTCTCCCTCCAAAGACGAGATACTTGGACTACTTGAGAAGATCAATCCCCAAAAAGCTCCTGGTCCGGATGGCTTTCCGGGTAAAATCTATAAGGTCTGTCGTGACCATCTTGTTCAGCCTATTCATAACCTGATCCAGTCCATCATAACAACCAGTATCTACCCGGATAAACTCAAGACCTCTCTGCTCCATCCAATCCAAAAATCAGGCGCCTTCAATGACATTTCAAACTATAGGCCTATTTCCATTCTACCAATCATTAACAAAATTGTTGAGAAAGTATTGGTCGATCAACTCTACCATTTCGTTGAAGCTGAAGGAATCCTGAGTGACAATCAGTTTGGTTTTCGGACGGGGAGAAGTTGTGAAGATGCTGCGGTTAGACTCATTGATCACATAGCAACAAACTCAGACAAAGGGCTAATCACGGTGGCGATATTTTGTGATATCAGCAAAGCATTCGACTCCGTTAATCACCAAAGGTTGCTAAACAAACTGGATAGACTTGGGTTTAGAGGTGCAGCACTCCAGCTCCTTGGATCATACCTTCAGAACAGGAGGCAGGTGTTTAAATATCAAGATCGATGCAGTGATACTGAGCAGGTTGTCTGTGGAGTTCCTCAGGGAAGCAATTTCGGTCCCCTATTCTTCGCCCTATACATCAATGATTTGCTGCAACAGCATATGGATGCTCTTACCATCGCTTTTGCTGATGATACCACGTTAGTACAATCTCACGAGGACCCGAAAATGTTGGAAAAACTAGCCTCAACTGCTATTACGAAAGTGCAGAATTGGATGACCACCAATGGACTTGTGCTCAATGCCAACAAAACTAGATATATACTGTTTGGAGGGAAAGCGCCGCCTGTGTCTATCCAAATCCACGGACCCCGTTGCTCTGATACAAATCATGCTAATTGCAAAGCCATTCAGGCAGTGACTGCTCACACTTTCCTTGGACTCCGCTTAAACGACGATCTCAAATTCAAAGGGCATGTGGATTACGTATGCTCAAAGATCCGTCAAGGAGTGGCGATACTCGTAAGACTTAAATTCATCTGCTCAACAAAACTAAAAAGGTCCATTTACTTCGCTCTCGTTGAATCAAATATCCGCTACATGATCACCATTTTCGGAGGAACTGCTGATTACCTCATCTCCAGAATACAAAAACTGCAGAAAAAAGCCATTCGAGCGGTGATCGGTGCACCACGTGACGCCCACACGGCCCCCATCTTCAGCGAACTCGGGATTCTGGAATTCAGACAGATCTATGCTCTTCGTCTAGTAATTATGTTCAGTCCGTACCTCCAGAAATATCAGAGGCCTGACCACGTTTATCCCACCAGATTCAGAGTCGCACGTTTGTTACCACCTACCGACCTGCACAAGACGTCGAATAGAAAGACACCTAAACCAAATTTCGCCAGACTGTATAACGAGCTACCCGCCAGTATTACGAACTATATTGACAATTATCATGTGTGCCAAAACGACTTTATCAAGAGATTACTACGAAACCACTATGCTAATGTAACCAGTCAAAACATCAGATCATATTTGTACTAGCACTAGACCTTGCTGCTGAACTACCCCCGTAGCACAAGATGTTATCAAGTTCAAATTGTATGACGAATGCATTTCTCCGTGTGACTGTATCGCGGGTATCACCCATCGCAGGCACGATTGCTACTGTACCTATAAGTTGATCAATAAATTTTCGTCATATTCAAAAAAAAAAAAGATTTTGCTTTTATTCAACGTACAGAGTTTACGAACTCACGTACTAGATATCACATCGGATGAGGTTCTAATGCAATCTTTTTTGCTTCACCGAAACAAGGAATGAAAACAAGGATGCAATTATTATGGATAACTTAAGTTTAATTACTCAGAATAAAAGAAAAAACCGAGTGGGAGGCGTAGCTGTGTACAAAAATCTAGGAACATCCGTTCAATTGAAGGCCCGCGAACAGCCGCACCTCGACGAGAGTGACCTCGGTGACCTTTGCATTTGCGAAATAGATCTAAACAATCAGATAATCCTTCTCGCAGTGGTCTACATAAATCCAGGAACCACATTCGAACTTGTCAAAAAATTCTTCGTGAAGTACAAAGATATACTTTCTACCCGTGACCATGATCGCGATCTGCCTCTCATTTTATGCGGTGATTTTAACTGGAATATCAAAGACCAGACTAAAAAAGACCAACTAATACATTTCATGCAAAATTATTTTAATTTGAACCTGGTTGACAATTCAGCGAAACCGACTACTCTCCATTCCACATGTATCGATCTGATATTCTCCAGGAACGTGGCGGTTCCTGATTGCTTCCCACACATCAGTTACTTCAGCCATCATAACCAACCCCAACAGAAAGAAACGTTCTCCGACCCCCACTCATGTCCCCAACCCCGCTCGGGCCGCACCCTTCTCGTTCCCTCCACCATTGATTCAACGCTCGCGCCTTAACTGAATCCGGATCTCGCACAATGGTCGTTGCTTCTGTGATTGTCAAAGTTTTCACCCCACAAAACTCACCAGTTCTAAGCCTCGTCAAACACACTACCTGCCCCAGGGACATCGAAAACCTATCAATCAACGAATTCCACGCGATAACCTGAACAGTTCCGTCCTTATTGTCCACTAAAACAACTTCGCGTTTGTTAGGTCCCTTTTCAAATCTAACCGCTCTTCGAGACGAAATGATTGTTGGAATAAATTCGAAACCACCCAATCAGTTGGTGTCTGGATTCTGTCAAGATCGGACGTGGAGTGTCTTCCATTAGCTAGGTCAGAACATAACAAATTGGCGACGAGTGTGTGGAAATTTTCGAGTTGAAAACTCATTTTCGAGTGATCTCGCTGTGGAAACAGCTGTACCTCCAACGTCACCAAAGTTTCGTTCCGGAAGCAGAAAATCAGAACGATGCCCAACTCATCAGTAGCGTTCGCCAGCATCCCGACGTTCGCAGGTTTCGAAGCCTCAGCGGAGGAGTTTTCGTCGTGGGCCGAAAGACTCGACAATCATTTGAGTCTTCATAACGTCACCAACGACGAAAAGAAGAAAAATGCAATAATTTCCTGGATGGGCGCGGATGCTTACAAGAAGCTCATCGATCGGGTGCAACCAGAGAAGAAACCCAAGGATCTCAGTTTCGAAGAAATTGTGGAAGTTTTACGGACAGTCTACGAGCCTCTGAAGAATAAGTGGTCTTCGAGAAATGCGTTTCGAAAGGTCCGCCAGCAAGCCGGTGAATCCTTGAGTGCGTTTGAAAATCGTCTACGTCATGCCGCAGTCGACTGTAAGTTCTCAGCAGAACAGCTCCAGGAGCGACTTATTGAACAATTCACCGAGGGTCTCGAGGATCGCATGGCGATGCAGAAGATTCTGATGAAGGAGGGTGATTTCAAGAAACTCTCAGAAGTGTCGCTGCTCGCAAGCACTTTTCTATCAGTTAGAAAAGCGACAGCCGTCATCCATGATGGCGCCGGCAGTGCCTTCGCTCAAGCAGCAGTGAACAAAGTCAATTCGCGGTTCGCTCGCTCCAAGCCAAAACATCAGAATTTCAGGAAACCCAATACCGCCGCTGCGTCGAATCATCGAAAATTCGAGCCGGTGTGCTATCGATGTGGAGAGAAAGGCCATTTGGCGACCACGTGTCGATACCAGAAGGTAACCTGCGGAAATTGTGGTGAGATCGGTCATTTGCAGAAGGTGTGTCGGAAAAACCGAGCATCTAGGCAAAACTATCTCGAAGATATTCCATTCAGTCATGCGGTCTACACGATTCAGAATTCACGGAACCCGATATTCGTAGACATTCGCATCGAGCAGCATCCGTTAGTCATGGAGGTTGACACGGGTAGCGGAATAACCACTCTTCCACTCCAGAAATTCCAAAAAATTTCTCCAAATCATCAACTCTTTGAGAACGATGTTCGTCTCAGAAGCGCTACAGGCGAGTGTTTCCAGCCGCATTCATTTGCGAACGTCAACGTGCTCTACGAAAACGAGGAAAGAAACTTGCGCCTGTATCTGATGGAGGATAGCGCATTCCCAGCCCTAGTTGGTCGGGATTGGCTTCGACAGCTACCTTTGCGCTGGGCAGGACTACTGAAGAACGACTCCACCTTCACCTCCGAACCGATGCAAAGGTTCTGCAAAACTAACAAAATACGCAGACTAAATTCTCCTCCGTTTTTCCCAGCTTCAAACGGTCAAGCGGAGCGCTTCGTCGGCACAATGAAGACTGCACTGAAGAAACTCGCGTTGGAAGGGGAGGACCTGACCGAGAGTCTAGCTCGATTCTTGTTCCGACAACGCATGGTCGCCAGCTCAACCGGCGCAAGCCCGGCAGCTCTCATGCTCGGAAGAGAACTAAGATCAAAATTGGATCTTATTCGAGACCCGATCCCTGAACATCCCGTCACAGACGTCATACCGAAGTTCAAAATTGGTGAACCTGTGAGTGTGCGAGACTACCGATCAAATCGCCAGAAATGGATTCAAGGTCATGTTACGAAAAACTGCGGATCGCGGATTTGTGAAGTGTCGGTTCCACATGGTATATGGAAACGGCATTACGATCAGATCCGACGACGAGTGGAAAAACCGTTCCAGCGAATCCCCGATGAAGAAGAATCATCATTGTTCTTCGACGAAAATGTTCCACGAACCCCAAACACCGTCGAAACGTCGAACACCACCGATACGTCGATCGCCTCGGAAACACGAAGCAACTGCGAAACCGATGCGGTCCAACCAACTCTCCCAGCACCTCACGAAGAGGAAGATGGATTTGCGTCGTGTGAAGAAATCTCCGAAGAAGAAAGAGAACAAATTGAACAACCTGAACTGGAACAAGTTCAAGCCCGCAGATCTTCTAGATCAACGAGAGGCATTCCGCCAGAGAGATACTCAAGCTAAGCGAAGAGATTGTACGATAGAAATAACCTGTAAATAATCTAAGTGAAGTTTTCAAAGTTTTGTGATGCTGTTTGTAAATATTCTTAACAATCCTAAAAGCAAGTAGCGTTGTGAAAGAGGAGATAATAATAATGGTAAAGCACAGAATTCCAAAAGGAGGGGAAATTGTTAGGTCCCTTTTCAAATCTAACCGCTCTTCGAGACGAAATGATTGTTGGAATAAATTCGAAACCACCCAATCAGTTGGTGTCTGGATTCTGTCAAGATCGGACGTGGAGTGTCTTCCATTAGCTAGGTCAGAACATAACAGCGTTTGCGTAAATTCCCATTCCTCTATGTCCTCTAGGTCTTTCTTCGTTCTATCTCCTATTTCTATGACATAGTTCGGGTCCTCTTCCTCACAAATGCGCTAAGGTCCGCGGTACAACGGTGAAAACAACGGCTTCCTCCCGAAGACGAGCTGGTACGACGAGTATCCCGTCACTGAGTGTTTCGACGTTGGATAACTGAAGGCGACGAACTGGAGTTTTCGGTCCCACTCCGGCGGATTCTCTTCCAGCATTTTCCTCGACGTCTGAACCAACGTGGAGTTGAACCTTTCACATTGGCCGTCGGTTTGAGGGTGCCAGGCTGTCGTGAAAATCGGTTTCACCTGCAACATCTTCAGCAATGGCTGGACCATCCTGCTTCGAAAATTCGTACCATTGTCCGTTAGTATGCTGGCTGAAATCGAGTATCTTAGGATGATCTCGGTCAGACACTCAACGACGGTGTGGGCCTTCTGATCGGGCATTGCAAACAACTCGTCACTAGACTTCGGCAGAGGGCCAAGGACGTCCATCGCCCACTTGCTTAACGGCACTCCTTCGACTGGAACCGTCTTCTTCGAGGCACGAAGACCTACCCTCTTCGTGTTGTTCTTTGTTTAAACTAAGCAACTCGCCGTAGGAGCCGCGACGTCTCTCGCCGCCCGGAACCATGTGTAGGTTTCGTTCATTCGGGCCCACGTCCGAGAGTGGCCCAAATGTCCCGCTATGGGGTGGGAATGTGCCAGCGCAAAAACCTGAAAACGCATTTCCCTAGGAACGACCACTCATCCGACTCGTCTACTCGTACCATCACTCTACCTCTATTCAAGTATAACTCGTCTCTCGCTAACAATCTGTCGTAGAATGTAGGCTCTTCGAGTAGCTCCACTCTTTCTGGCCTCTCCACGTCACTGCGGGTTTGCAGTCCCTGCACGACGTAACTCAGGACCGGATCCCGCAAGGTCTCCGCCTCGAATTCCTCCGCCATCCTCAATATCGAGCTGTCTGAAGATCGTCTGCTTAGCGCATCTGCATGGGGTATGCTTACTCCGCTGCTGTGAACAATCGTGAATGAGTAACAGTCCAGTTTTCTCGCCCACCTGTAGAGCTCATCACCCGCGTTCGCCTTCAGACCCTTTTCAATCGCCTGGTGTTCTGTTACGAGGGTGAAAAGCGCTCCTGCGAGGAAATAGTGGAACTTCTTCACTGCTAGGAGTATCGCCCTCAGCTCTCGTCTTGTTGTTGAGTATCTACGCTCCGTCTCGTTCCATTTCCCGGACGCGAACTCGACCGGGTGGCCCCCTTGTTCCAGAACTGCACCCCAACCCGAACCACTCGCATCTGTTGTTAAGGGGACTGGATGCTTTTGTCCCCCACAAAAATGGAAATATTCAGATTTTTCTGTTGAAAATGCAAGAGTCCTAGGACGTTGGCCGTAAGTGCGACAGAAAGCTGCCGCCTTCGGCTACAAATCGCACTGAGTACGAATGCTTTTGGATGTGAACTTGAGAAGTAATAGTTATTTTTTATTTGAGAGAAAAAATTGTATCTGACGAAATTCGAAAAAAACATATTTTTCCCGAATTTAACCCTGTCAATTATCTTGCAAAGGTTTTCAGTGATTATCCTCCTCTCTTGCACGCGCGGCGTGCAGACAAGCAGCGACAGAATAATAAACAGACAGTGATGAACGTGCATACGAGTAACTGGTGTGTATTCATTGCCCTCCAAGAGGAATCCAAAAATTGTCCAGCCAACGCATGAAAATAATCCGCTTTCGGATACAAAGGATCCGTGAAAACCACATTTGGTGCCGTGACCAGGATAACAGCTAGTGTTCCTGTCGAAAATTGCTCATCATCGTGACCTCGCCCAGCCGGTCATGCCGCGGCTCATCGTAGACGAAAGCCGCTACACCTTGAGATCCTTGCGGGGTATCCGAACGCGTAAGCGCAACACGACTAATGCTGAGCTTGGGTTGCCTCCGATGCATGAACGAGATGCCAGGCCCGCCGCTACTGAGGGCTTGACCGATGCCGAACAACTTACGCTCGTTGACCGTCTTCTCGCCGAAATCCGCGAGTACGACCGGGCTATACTCAATCACGACGAGTTGGGCGGCGATGAAGAATTCGAGAAAGAACAGGACGGCATCGAGTTGTTCGAGGGGCCTGTTCGGAGCGAGATCGCTCGGCGAAGCACTCGAGCTCAGAGGAATGACACAACGAATGCCGCCTCGTTTCACTCAGCTTGCGCCGCGACACCGATTAATCGCCGAGTGACATTCAACAACGCTCTGCAGCAATCAACCCCGTCACTCGGGCAAGATCATAACGACTTGTGCTCGAATGCTGCCGTTTCGCATGCCGTCTATCGATCATCCAAAGAGCTGGATCTCGCGCCCGAGAAGTTCGGCGGCAATCGACTCAAATTCAGGCAGTTCAAGGAACAGTTTGAGTGCTGGATCGCCCGTCAGCCATCCGCTACCGCTCGTGAGCGCCTGATGGTCCTGAGGAAGTATCTACTTGGGGAACCTAAGGAGCTGATCGAGCCGCTTGAGCTGACCGATGCAAATTACGACATCGCTTGGTCTATTCTGCAATCGAACTTCGCGCGGGTGGATACGGAGCGCCAGCGAGTGCTCGCAGAACTGCGAGATCTCCGTCCACGGGTGACGAACCCTATGGATTCCGTGAACCTGCGAAAGCTCCTGACCACAGTTCAGCGGAACATGCAGATTTTGGAGAGCCTCGGGTATCCGCTTTCATCTGTGGCGGCGTTGATTCAGTCATCCCTCGCCGTTGCCTTGCCCGCTAAGATTCAGCAAGATTTCAAAGACAGTCGTAGACTCGAGGATCGACTTGCTTCCCTCTCTCTCGGCCAGCGTACGTCTGCCGACCACGGAGAGCAGGCGATTGTCGACGACGGCGACGCCGACGCTGGCACGGAGGAAGCAGACAACTCGAGAGGTCCGCGGACAACAACAAGAACATCAACAGAGCCTACCCGGACAGAACAACACAGTTTGGTGGAAGAAGTTCGTGCACTCGTTGGGTTCTTGAGACAGCGCGTGAACGATCTCGAAGACTCAAGGCTGTTGGAGGCTGCTGTGAATCCCGGTTCGTGTCGAGAGGGTGAAGACCAGAAACACAAGAGTGCGTCGAGATACCTCGGAAAGAAGAAGATCTCGCAGTTCACAGTTGCCGCCGCCAATCACCGAGATCAGCGACCGCGGACTGGCCAGAACGATCTGTACTCGAGAAGATCTCAGCCCCGTCAGTGCCTGTTCTGCAAAAGTTCCGAACACGGTGCGTCGAGATGTTCCGCGGAGTTGAGTTTGGAGAAGAAACGTCAGATTCTGGCTCAGCAGAAACGGTGCGTGACTTGCCTCAGACCAGAGCACGGTCGTGCGACGGAGTGCCGGGGAACTCGTTACCCGTGCGACAAATGCAACACCTACCAGCACTATCCCGTAATGCATCCGGGGTCGTCGGCTACCACTGGCTCAACAATTCTCAGCCAGGTGACCGCAGGGGCGACCGCGGTGGAAAACGCACTCATCCTGACAGTTGCTGCATTCATGACCAATGGTGGGGTGAAGATTCCCGTTCGGCTCTTGCTCGATGCAGGCAGCTCCTTGACATTCATCTCACCATCGGCTCGCCGTCTCATCCGAGGTGCAGCTCCCGTTCAGCGAGCAGAGTTCCGGGTGCAGGGTTTTGCCAGTGTTCACGAAATCACGACCGATCGCTACAACATCCGTTTGGCAGACGCGGATGGTTCAAACGCCGTTGAGTTGCTGGCTTACGAGTATGAGTTCGGCGTAAGTCCGTCAAACCGCTGTCCCGAGAGGGTCCTGGCCGCACTGCAACAGTTCGGCAGGGAAAGGCAACTCGCTGATCGTACGCTGTTGGATCGGGAGCCAGCGCCTCCGCCGGAGATCCTTGTCGGGATCGATCAACTGTACAAAATCAAACTACCAAAAGCTCCAGTCAAGCTCGTCGACAACCTCCTCGCGTATGAGACGATCTTCGGATGGTCAGTTGGCGGTCCAACCACATGGAACGCATCCGATCTGAGCAGACCCATTCGTACGACTGTGCACACGGTTTGCTGCGCGGCTGCATTGTCGACGCCGGCGCAGGCTCTCGAAGCCCTGTGGCGAATGGAGTCGATCCCGGAAAATGACAAGGAGTCAGCGATGACAGCAGATCAAGAGTCCGCCGTGAAACAGCTACAAGAGAGTATCCGATTCGCAAACAACGAGTACACGGTGTCCTTTCCGAAGAAGCCATCGATCGTCGACCTGCCGAACAACAAAGCTGCAGCGCTGAGCAGACTCGAGCGAAAAATCAGCCAACTGCAACGGGATCCGGCGAAGTACGCTCGCTACGATAGCGAGATCTTGGGCTTCGTTCGAGATGGCCATGCAGTGGAGGTTCCCAACTTCTCGGTGGCAGGCCCTTCAGACAACGACGGCACGTACTACATGCCACATCATGAAGTCGTGACCGGGACAGATCGCAGTGAGAAATGGCGCATCGTATTTGATTGTTCGGCGAAGGTGAAGGGCTGCACATCGTTGAACGATCATCTCCTGGCTGGACCGAATCTGAATCAAGACCTGGTTACCCTCCTGATGAACTTTCGGGTACATACGATCGCCGTATCAGCAGATATCACCAAGGCATATATGATGATTAGGATCGATTCCGCTGACAGCCCCTACTTCCGATTTGTTTGGAGATCCCCGAATGCGGATCGAACGCGCTGCTATCAGATGACGAAGGTCACCTGGGGCGCATCGTCAAGCAGTTTCATCCTTGCAGCCACGCTTCGCGAACATTTCAAGCGGTCATTTCCCGAGGATGAGCAGGAGTTCTCCAGCTGTGCCTATGCTGATGATTTTGTTAAGAGTTGCCCATCGGAGGAGCAGGCCGTTGAGTTCGTTGATCGTCTTCAGAGTGTGCTCAGGGGTGCTGGAATGGAGCTGGCTAAATGGAAGACGAATTCTGGAAAGGTGGCGAATCATCTGGCGACTGATCGAGCTGAGGCGTCGGCAATGCAGGGAGCTACGAGCAGTGTCTTCAAGGTTCTCGGAATATCATGGTCTCCGGGCTCAGACACTCTGAAGTTCGATCTCACAAGGGTCGGTGAGCGAGCGCGGGTTCAAGGGAGGTTTACCAAACGCCTGGTTCTAAGTTTGGTGGCCTCCGTATACGATCCGTTGGGTCTGCTGTCACCTTTCATGTTGAGAGGCAGGAGATTCATTCAGAATATGTGGTCGGCCGATCTGGCATGGGACCAAGCCATAAGTCCTGAGATGCAAGCCGAAATCGGTCATTGGATGGCCGAGATGCAAGAATTCGACGAGTTCCGAATACCGCGCCAATACGCAAGCAGCCACGAGCCGCCGTTGGAGTACAGGCTGCATCTCCTGGGCGACGCGTCTCCGATTGCCTTTGCGAGCGCCGCCTACATAGAATACTGCTACCCGAGAAGGAGATCGGAGTTCGCGCTCATTATGTGCAAATGCAAGCTGGCTCCAAGAGACAGGCAATACTTACCCAGATTGGAGCTGATGGCTGCGTTGACTTCCGTAAGGCTCAAGAAGTTCCTGACTCAGCGGCTGGGTATCAACTTCGCGAGCGTCTCGTTCTACACGGACTCCATGGTGACGTACTACTGGGCGACTTCGACGACTCCGGGCAAATGGAAGACGTTTGTCGCAAACCGTGTGAGAGAGATTCAGGCGGGCTCCGATCTCCAAGACTGGTACTTCCTACCAGGAGAAAGCAAAATCGCGGACCTTGCCACGAGAGGGATAACGGCCGAAGCGCTCGTCTCCAACAGTAGCTGGTGGGAGGGTCCCGCCTGGTTGCGAGAACCCCGTGAGAGACAACCGGTATCGCGCCCCAGATGCGAAGAGAGGGTGCTCCAGCAGGTTCAGTCGGAGGTCCGGCAGGCAGTCGCAACTATTGTGCCGACACCACCGCTCGTTGATATCGCGCGCTACAGCTCAGATGGTCAAGCCTTGCGCGTAATCGCCAACGTTGAGCGATTCATCGAGAGCGCAAGGAGGCTGCCGCAGTCACGACCTCACATCCTGCGGCGCCGAGCCGAAATCCGTCTAATCGCTTGGACTCAAACTCAATACTTCAAAAGGGAGATTGACTACGCAATTTCCAAAGATCGCGTTCCCTCGTCATCGAAACTGGCTGCATTCGCGTTGTTCATCGATGACGATGGACTGCTCAGGGCTAGAACGAGACTGACGAAGACACCTATATTCACCTTTGACGAGAAGAATCCAATCATCATACCTGGCGAGTCACGGTTGGCGACGCTTCTCATCCTCGACGTGCACAAGGCAAATGCGCATTTCGGCGTCTCTACAGTTCTTGCACAGGTGCGCCGACGATTTTGGGTCACCCGGGGTCGCCAGATCATTCGAAGTCTCCTGAGCAAGTGCGTGACTTGCCGACGCAGGCAGGGATCCACAGCACAGCAGATCGAGGCACCGCTGCCAGAGGAACGGTCAGCTTTCATCGCAGCTTTCGCGACGACGGGTCTGGACTTCTGCGGACCGTTTTTCGCTCGCGCAGAGGAGGGCACGCGAAAGATGTATGTCGCGCTCTTTGTGTGCACAGCGACGCGGGCGGTTCATTTGGAAGTTGTCCCGACTATGACGACAATTCAGACTCACCTCGCGATGCGCCGTTTTCTGTGCATGTATCACTCCTGCCAGAGGTTCATTACGGATAACGCAAAATCTTTTGTTCGCGCGTCTACCGATCTCAAGGCGGTTTTCAACTCACGGAACGATCCCAGTGTTCGAGAGATATTGGCGGAGCGACGCATCGAGTGGAGTTTCACATGCCCGAGAGCAAGTTGGCGCGGCGGAATGTACGAGAGGCTCGTGGGCAAGTTTAAGCGCGCTCTTATCAAGACTCTTGGCTGCAGTTACATATCGTTCGAGGAGTTTCGAACCATCGTCTCAGAGTTGGCATCAGTGATCAATGATCGACCGCTGACGCACGTCTCGTCTGAAATCGACGAGCCTACGGCTCTGACACCGGCACAGTTCTTGAGAGGTGGTCCGGCCTCGGCGCCTCTTGCTGCCCTCATCCCACTTGACAGGCTTGGACCGAACGGAGTCGTTACCGGCGATGAGTTGCGGAGTGCTCAGCGAATGCGATCCTCATACTTCCGGAGTCTGTCGGTGAGATGGTATCGAGAATATATCTTGATGCTCCGTTCGGCTAACTCTACACGAGGTCGCCTTGCAGAACCAATCAAGATCAACGACGTTTGTCTGGTTAAGGAGGACAACCTGCCGCGTGTCCGGTGGCTGCTGGTGCGCGTGCTAGAGGCCCACCCTGGACGTGATGGTCGCGTGAGGACATACACTGTCCGCTTTGGGAATGGTTCGGTCTCGAAGCGCGCTGCTCAGCTATTGGTTCCCTTGGAAGTAAATCAAGAGGAAACGTTGTCACCTACGGCTGACCAGCAGGAGGAAGCGCCAGGAGATGAATTGATCGAAAATTAACGAAAAAAGGAAGCCGAAGTGTTCGAGTTGTGATCATGTAAATATCATCGCGAATTCGTCGTGATTTTAAAACGCGTGGAAAAAAGTAATAATTTAAAATGTAATCGTGTTGTTGGAGTCGATGATAGAGTTGCGAAAACCTCCTGGTTTTCACGGGGGGACTGTCAATTATCTTGCAAGGGTTTTCAGTGATTATCCTCCTCTCTTGCACGCGCGGCGTGCAGACAAGCAGCGACAGAATAATAAACAGACAGTGATGAACGTGCATACGAGTAACTGGTGTGTATTCATTGCCCTCCAAGAGGAATCCAAAAATTGTCCAGCCAACGCATGAAAATAATCCGCTTTCGGATACAAAGGATCCGTGAAAACCACAAACCCCATCTCAAAAAATATCCAAAGGCCGCCAATCGGGAAACCCTTTTAAAGGGCACAAACCACGCGCTCGGGACACAATTACCCACAAACAGATTTGGAATACTCTTTGTGGTTTTCCCGATATGAGGGGGATCAGCGCCGCGAATAGTGTTTCGAGAAAAACCCGATCAAAGTTTGACAGGAATACAATCTCTGGAAAAATAACGATAGACCCCACGTACCATATGGAGTCGATGCCCGCCTCGTAAACCAAGTCGTCCACATCAGTAGCTTCGTCGTCTTTGCTGAGAAAATGCGGTGTGCATGGTCGGCGGCTTTGCTCGGCATTCTCGCTTTGTCTGATTCGGGCTATATCCCTGCATCTCATCTCCGACATACAATTCTTCCCGATGACGAGACCAATTTCTCTCATGATGTGCATTAGAGTACCAGATCCCTCATTTCGTTTGTTGATTTCGAATCCAGTTTCAATGTGAGGGCCGGAATCTATTTCAATGCGTTCACAGGACGCACAATCGACACCGATCTTGAATCCCAAACCTCTAATCCCAACGGGCACGAATGATAAGTCGCCGCCACATGCTTGGCACCGAACAAGTTTCGATAGTTCAGAGAAAGCCGAGTGGAACTCAACAATCACGTACTGGAAGTGATCGTTGACTTCCAACGAACCGTGTTCACTCGTCGACAGTTTTCTCCCCGAACGCGACACGGGACGGTCCGGTTCTCTTGGTTTCTTCCATCGTCGGGAGCCGATTTTCTTCGGACGCTTCCTATTTCGACATTCCCTGCTCCCTTTCCGGTCTTTTCGAGACACATAAGGCATGTTGAAACAACAACTGCGCACCGTAAACGAGATATCCGCGCAGCAGAGAAGTTCGAATGACCGCGACGAGAAACCCGCGTGTCTGGGCACAAATCCCAGACATGCGCAGTCGAGTGAAGTTCGAAACAGTGCGGCTGTCAAGGAACAACAGAATTGCATAGCATGGACAGCGCAGCAGGATTGGATGGGCTGCTCGTCAACACGAGGAATAGACTAATCCCTTGAATGCCAAGAGGGTTATAAATGGGCACGAACGATCGTGTCTCCCAGCTCAGGCTTTTCGAATTTCGGATCCGGGTGGGTCGCGTTTTGAAGAGGAAGGATGCCAGCTTCCATTACGCCATCGAACAAAAAGTCGATTTTTTTCACCCCGAAAAGCATCCAGTCCCCTTAACTGGATTGGCTTGTCGGGACTGGATCCGACGAGGACTGGCTGCGATATGACGAGTTTCTTGAGGGTCTCGAATGCCTTCCTCTGCTCAGAGTCGAAAACGAATTTCGCCGAGCCAGTCAGCGCCGTCAATGGTGCTGCTATCTCGCTGTACCTTGGTATGAACTTTGATCCGACGAATCCCAGAAATTGCTGGAGTTTCTTTTTAGACAGTGGCTCCGACCAACTTCGCATTTCTTGTGCGTACGCCGGGTTCACTTGCATCTTGTTGTGACTCACTCTGTGTCCCAGAACATCGATCTCTCTTTTGAGGAATTCACACTTCTCCGCGTTGAGTTTCCATCAATCCTTCTTTAGAGGATCCATCAATCCCGCAATACCTCGCGTATCTTCTCGCAGTGGTATTCTCGTTGCTCGCCCGGTTTGTCCGTTGCAATCACGATATCGTCTTAATAAACTCTCACGACTCCATCGCGTATGAATGAGTCAAGCGTTTTCGTCAAAGCTCTCGTTAGTGTAGCTGGAGCACCCTTCAACCCCATTGGCATCACCTTGAAACAGAATTGTCGCCCAATTGCCACGAATGCGGTCTTCATCTGATCTGCTTTTGCAACTGGAATCTGCCAATAAGAGTTACGGACATCCATCTTTGTGAACCACCTCCATTTCGCTATATCCCGGACGATAGCTCGCATTTCCGGGATCGGGAAAGGATCCATGATCGTCTTGCTGTTTAGCTGTTGATAGTTGACGACCAATCGCAATGATTCATCCGCCTTCTCCAGGAACAGTGCTGGTGCTGTCCATGCCGAGTTAGTTTCTTCGATGAGTCCTTTCTGCAACATACCCTCCAATAACTCCCTTGCCCGCTTCTCCAGGTTCACGGGTATTCGATACTCCTTGTCACTTCTTGGAGTTTCGTCGCTCAGCGGGATACTGTGCTCGAATTGAACCACCCCGACGTTTAGCTGATTTTTGGAAAACACAACCAGATTTTCCTCAACCATCTCCTCCAGACGCCGAGTCTCCTCGAACTCCTGCTGTTTCTCTCCGACGATTCTTCGAATGCGAGCTCCCATAACCAACCCGAGCTCCACCGCTCCCTCCATCCCAAGAAGCATCTCATCCGTTGGTCCTTCCACTACGACCCATCTTAGATCAAACCCTTTGGCCTGCACCTCGACCCTCAGTCAAACCGTGTCAAAAGACTCCAATGAATACTCTGGTGCCAACTTCTCACACGTATCTCTTCGCATGGCATTGAACTTGCACCCGGTGTCAATGATGTCAACTATAAAGTTTATTCGCAGATTTTGCAGTTTTTTAAAATCTCTCTCACTGCCCTACTGGGGCTCTTTCCATAAAAGTATTTACATTGCATTAAATGCAGTCGGTCTATTGCTCGGTCACCACAATATTTACATTTGCAACTCTCATTCGCTTCTTCGAAGTAGTCCTCCTGTTCGCATATCTTGGAGTGGTATCCGTGATATGTGAGACGGCATAGAATGGATGTGTTTGTTCTGTCTGCTTCTCTCCAGTCGTCTCTCTTGAAGGCAGGCCCCTTCTCGAATTCTTTTTCCCGGTATGCTTCTCTTTTCTCTCTGATGTGTTGTGCGTATTCGGGTTCTATTTGGGTTGGTCCCCTGGCGACTTATCTCTGCGCGTAAACACAAGGATGGCGGCTGCGGCGAAAATAATATCCGCGTAATTCATGGGCTGTGGGTGGTGCAGTTGGAATCATTCGGCCCGCGAGCGTAGCGAGCGGCACGCTCTAGCAGATGCCTGCAAGCCAGTGCACCACAAACATGCTCAAAACGCATCGATGGCGTGTTGGCGCTTTGTAGCTCAAGTCGGCTGGGGATATATCCATAAAATTCCCGTATTCGTTCCAGGATTCGAATTCACAGTTCTGGTCTTTCAAGTCCTCGCACAACGTGCTCTCTCTCGCTAGTGACAATACGAATGTATTTGACGTATATCGACTAAGTCCTAGTACCGCTTTGAAGTACATTGACTTGCACCGATCTAGGTTCACCATAGACGTTCTTGACAGCCGCGGCGCGATGCTGCGCATCCCGTATCTGATTACCGGCGCAATCTTCAATTCGAATATTTTCTTGGCGAGATCCATGGGCAGCTTCTCCAAGTCGCCAAGGCACAGGATGATGGTTGCTGTGCGTGTCAATAGGTCGCTTACGTGTTCATTAAATCTGAGGGCAGGCAGCATGGTGATACCCAGGTACTGTACAAATTCTATCGCGGTCCTGTTCACATAGAGCTTCTGTTTTCCCAGCGCGCCTGCCTTTCTGAATTTGAGTGCTTTTGTTTTTCCGGCATTGATCGTCATCTCATTCTCCTCACACCATATTGACGTCGTGACTAGCGCTCGCTGTACCTCATCAGCGTTGTCGCTCGCGATTACCAGATCATCCGCGTACATTTTTGCCAGGACCTTACGTCTTCCCAGTCTTTCCAACAAGCTATTTACCAGTAACACAAACAATAGAGGTTGGAGCATTGCTGCCAGTGTCTTCAACATTTTTCCTTTGATGTCGAACTTTTCGGCGACGGAGTGAATCAATCTCCTCCTGCTGACGTTGTCGAATGCTGCTTGGAAATCTAAGAACACAGCGTAGGTTGGTTGGTCATTCTTTTCGAAGTATTCAATCAGGGCTTGGATTGCCTCCTCGCAGGAGCGATGCGGGAGAAATCCGTGTTGGTTTTCCGATATTTTCGGGAGGCATTCTAGTGTAAGCCTATTGCATAGAATACTCGTGAAGGCTTTGTGTAGGTGGGGTGCGAGACTAATTCCTCTGTAGTTTTTCGGAATGTCTGGCGGCCCCTTCCCCTTGTAGAGGGGTTTCACGATCGTTGTACGCCACTCCTGCGGCAGGTCTGCATTGTTGAAGATTTTGTTGAACACACTGGTGTCAACCACTGCTGAAATCGGAGAACCTGCTATCCCAAGGGCGATCTTGAATTCCAGATTTTCGTCCGATCTCAAATGAACAGCTCGTCGGGTTACCAACGGTCCCGGCGCGATCTCTCCGGCGACCAGCACCTGCTGATTCTCCTCTCCAATGCTCTCAGCCGATTCTTCTACAACCGACTCTCTCGCCTCATATCCGACCTCTGCCTTCCAGTCGAAATACGGTAAAATCCGTCTTGCGGCGGATGATGCTCGCTCCTGCGTGTTCTTGCAAAACTTCTTTGAATGGTCCAGTTCTTGACACTTGAAACAACGAGTCCGGCACTCGGAATCCTTATTGCCACGGAGATCGCACTTGCCACATCTGATTCCACTCAGTCCGGCTCGTCCTGGTGCCGACTTGATTAGCTGTCTCAAGATGAAAAGCTCAACCGTTTCCTGTGTCGCCTCGGGAAACGCTCTCTTGAACAGGTCTTCTAAACTTCGTCTGGTTTGTTCCACTGGATGCGACAACTCGACTCGCTCGAAGCGGTCCAACAGCACGTGCCTCGTGCTTCGCGGATCACAAATCTTCAGGGTCTCTTCCTGAAGCTTGTCGATCGTTGGATATTCCCTCTCAACCCCTGGCCTCCTAGTGGTCTCGATGGCTTCCTCTAATCGGGTGGCAATCCACTCTTGCGTTCCCGATATTTCCACTAGAGCACGATGATAGGTCTTCTTCAAGGTCATTCATGGACGAGCAACCATGAGGAACACGGTCGGCTCGTCCGCGTCGAACTTGATTCTAGTATGCTCATCCTTCGACATGGCTTTGGCTAGAGGTATCCACGGTACGAGTGACAGTTCTTTTTGTAATCGTTCCCAAGATCCGCGCTCACTGGTCTGCGACCGGCACTCACCCTCCTCGGCTGTCTTGACGATTATCTCACACCTACAAACGTGATCCTTCGGCTGCTCTTTCCAGAATCCCACCGCTGTTGTTAGATATTTGATGACTTCGGGGTGGCACTTTCTGAAGGATTCACGTTTATTGTCAACTCGATGCTCACAGGTCCATGACTAGGGCTGGGAGTTTTTCACGGCATTTTTCCGAGAAATTCACGGCTAAGTCACGGTGTTTTTTCCCGAAATTCACGGAGCCCGTGAATTTTTCAAGTCACCGCAAATTCACGGCCAAGTCACGGTGTTTTTTCCCAAAATTCACGGAGCCCGTGAAGTTTTCAAGTCACCGCAATTCCAAGGAGTAAAAAAAACCAAGCCTGGTAGTACGCAGGTACTACCGTTTGTTTGCGTGAAAACGTCTCTTTGTTGGAAGCGGCGTCACCATTCTGATTTCTGTCTGTCTCTTCGCTGGAACTAAACTTCGTGTCAGGTAAATACTCGTATTCGTGACTGGCGATCTTGTGGTTGCTACTTGGTTCCTTCAAGTATTAGCCTGTCGCCTTCAAGCACTCCCGACTGCTCAAGTTTTCGCTACACTATTGCAGAGTGTGGCATCGCGAGCTAATCATATTCACTTCTTGCTCATTCAATCTGTGACAACTGTCGAGAAATTGATATCACCCAAGTCAGTCGCATACCCCTTCATAAGGGATAGTAGTCTAACGATTGCCATAAAACAGTATAAACGGGAGTGGCATTGACTGGTGGAAGGTGTTTCAGATCGCCACATGCAAGCAAGACCCACCCACCGAAGTTCGTTTCGTACAAGCCTGGCCTGTCATTCCCTGCAATCGTGAATTTACCAAGTGAAAAATATGCGAACTCTGCTAATTATCTAATCAATAATCACGCGGTCTCAAGTCGCCCAGAAGAATTGACGGAATCACACGCTGGTGCACCGAGAACGGAATGACTCTATCCCCTTCTAAAAGTGTTGTCCTCGTACACAAACTATCACCTACTCCCGTCATCACCTACAATGACGGGTCTCTTGTTCGCTCTGTACGGGACCTTGGTGTGACCAGTGGCGGATCCAGGAATGGCTCGAGGGGGGGGCGATTGCAGATTTTCAGTGTCCCCGAAGTATTTTTTTCCTTTGCGAAGACACGATTGAAAACTGACTCTTTATTCTAATATTCGTTGTGTACAAAGTGTCAACTCTATCCGTGATGACCGATGGAACCCCTTCTGCTGATCTGTATATTCTGCCAGGGAAGCCAGACTCGAGGGGGGGGCGAACGCCCGATCGCCCCCCCCCCTGGATCCGCCACTGGGTGTGACCATATCAGCTGACCTAGACTTTGAGGAGCACATCACGACGCTGGTCAAATCTGCTCAAGTACTCAAAAACAACATCTTCAGATGTTTTGTGATACGTAGACCAGACGTATACATCGGACTTCATAACTCACTCATCCTCCCAAAGACTGCGTACTGCGCGCCGCTATGGCTCCCCTTCAGGAGGACTTGCTCGAAGCCGTACGAATCCGTTTCAAGAGACGACTCTGATGGCGATGCGGAACTTCACCCAAGCCTCTCCCGCCCCTCATGGACATACTGAATTCCCAAGACCTGCCGGCCTTACGCCAAATCCAATCGATCGGAAGTACACCTATGTTTCTTCAACGTTACACCGAACTGCCTGCGCAGTGGCTGCACGGTTTCGCCGGAAGCCACAGCCCGATCAGATACGATAAAAAATACATTCGCATGGCGTCTGTACGAAGATACGTAGACATGAGATACCGAATGTATTCTGCCACCCCAAACCTCTGTAATAGAGAGAATTTGAATTGAAGAGAAACCGGGAGTTCAGCGGACTTTGAATGGGAATACTTTGTAAATCCACGTTGGACTTTGATACGCGTTCTATTCGGCGATTGGATGTATTGATGAAGAACTCTCACATATTCCGCTTGAAGTACACGGCTCGATTCAAAGCCAATCTGATCATGATTGCATTTAATATATGATGCAATCTACACCTACAAAAACGAAAGTCCATTTGTCGACATCGGCGTTTCCGACTCGATGATCTTGAACACTAGGGATCCGTTGAAGGTGAAAGTTGTGGGAGGGGTGGATATGGTTGCGAGGAAGGGTATTGCATACCAAATGCACTTAACGGACGCGTTTTCGAAGATTTAACACCGAAAATCGTCCAGTTTTGTGGCACTTCGTTATCGTTATAGTGTAGCTGAGAAGCTGTCACCATGATCTGAGAGTGGGAAACCAATTGACTTTGGAAACGAAGTCCAAAACTGACGGGAGGACTCTGTGAGATCGATAAGAAGCCAGTTCGTTCCGGCGTTTTATTGAGTTGCACAAAGTCTAGAATGGTTCGGAAAAGATCAGCGATAGGCAGGTGGATTCCCTCCGCAAAGAGGAGAAGGACCACACGAGTGGAGGGGAAGAGGAACCAAAGATCAGGAAACAATGGAGGGTCTACGGAACAGCGATCGCCGGCGCAGCAGGGAATCCGTCGCGGACTGACGTTCGTAGATATCCTAGAGAGACGGTTCGAGGAGCGGGAAGGAGGCGCTGTTAATACGCGATCTGAGAAGATCACTTCGGAGCCCCAGAGCGTGGAGCAGCGAAGTTCGCGAGAGTCCGAGGGGGTGCAACAGGAGGCGCGGAAAAGACGAGCAGCAAGAGCGGACTATGATCGAAGATGGCATGCTCGAGCCCGGCAGGAAGAAACGGAAGAGCAACGGCAGCATCGTCTGGAAGCTGAGCGAGCCCGCCGTAGAAGGGTTTCGGCGAATGAAACTGAGGAGCAGAGAAGGACACGACTCATAGTCGACAGAATTAGAACAAAGAGGCGAAGACGACTATCGTATACGGGGTTGAAATGCGCTGCGTTAGATTACGATCCCGAGTTTGATTACGGCGCACATTCAAGTGTTCAGATCGGGGAGATGGATACTCAGTGTAGATTCTGTTTTGCGATGAGATTCAAGAACGAGACTGACCAGCTGTGTTGTGTGAAAGGACAAGTAAGAACGGTGACCAAAGGGATGCCAAGTGGTCAATCGTGTTCATTTTAGTCATCAAGCAGCTCCAAGGGAGGGAATCGGGACACCTTTGAAACTCGTGATATTGGACGCAGATTTCTGATATTGGAATATCGAGAAATCCGGCTAATTGCTATGAAACTTAGGTTCTGCTTAATCTACGAAAGGAAAGTTCGGGGCACTGAGTCCTCGACTTCTGCGCAGAACTTCAAATCTCGCGGAGAAGAATCTGCCGCCCAATGAACTGTCGCAGCGAAGCGCGACTGGGAACGCTAGTCATCGATACTACACAGTCATCGTCTGTACTGTACGCGGCATTTCCTTTGACAAATCTTCTTAGGGTGCATCCTCCAACCATAGTAGTATATGGACATGGGCGGTGCCTCTCTGCTGGAACTCGATCCGTACAAACATCACACGATGTTTTCCGAATGGATTGTAGGACCTCTTCGCGCTCAGTATCGACATGATTGTGCGCAGGAGCTTATTGAAATACATGGCACACGTAACCGGGTCTTCTGCCACCAAATGCGCTCGCTTGTAATGATGAAGTTTCTCGAGAATTTGATCCTCTGTGGTGTCTAAACCCAGTGCTCGATACTCATTGGAGAGACGGTGTGAAATACGGAGCAAATGCGGCTAACGACTCTCGTTCACGGTTAGAGTCGAGAACGCCGTCGGCATCCCGAGCTGACGGATCATGGCAAACAAATCTCTCTTCCGATCGGCCCAATACTGGGCTGAGTTCGAAATCGTTTTCAAACATGTCTGATTGCTGTCTATCGATCGCTCTACAAACTCTCGATCCTCTATCATATCTCGAGTGATGTTATCTGTTGTTCGCAAACATCGATACATGTCTTGTACACCGTCCCGTACCCTGAGCCGGAGTATCTTCATCGCCGTGTACAGCACATGTTGAGGCGTCACTCCACGGAGATCGCTTCTGCTAATTTCGGACATGCACATTGTGACATACACACTATCTGAGTTGGTTGATTGTGTAGCAACAGGCACTCTTTAATTATCGCCTCTGCATAGATATCGAAGAGCAGACTTTCAGGCGTACGTTGCTAAACAGGAGCCATGTCCAAGCAATGCTCTTCCTTCCACAGCATTGTCTGCTGCCCGGCATGAGTCAGTTCAGATTCCGGTACTCTATTCGTATCGAAGCTTTCGATACCATCTTCAAGAAAAGTTTGTGAGCTCACTTCGGTGCTCCAAACACCGACCAATCGATTTCAATGTCGTAGTGCTTATAAATAGGCTGTTCGACAAGGAATCTGAGCCATAGTTCCACAATCCACTTTTCGACGAATCCACCTACAGAGTGGCCTCAAACCATGAGTTCCACTAGCTTTCTTCGAACCCGTCCTCTCGAGGTTTGCCTTCCGTCGTTTGTGAGCGGCACTTTCCAGGTGTTTCAATCACTTATGTTCCCTCCAAAAATCGACCGGGACATTGCACGAGCTGCAGAACAGAAGATTGCCGGTCACGTGGAAGATTCCGTCTGGGAACTGTTTGGCTCGCTGCCGCGGGGTAACGAGGGTCGAAGCTTTGGATGCCGCTTTCGGACGACCGGACATATCGAGTTCGCTGAGGGAATCACCTCCGCACGATGGCGCGGCGCGGTATGTACTGAGACTTGCCGACAGAATGTGCAACAGTTCTGGCATCGCGCATCTCGAGAGTGCTGGACCCGGCCTCGGATGCGTTTCTGATGCGTGCACGTCGCACATTCGAGAAAACAACGACTGAATAGCCGGATCAGCTGCTGATTCTTGGTCTTCGATCGTGGTTTCGACGTCGATCAACTGTACCCAGATCCAGCGATCTCCGTACCCAGAGAATAGAAAAGGAATCCGAGCCATTTTTCACCCTGGAAATTTCGTCGCGGAAAATGCCAAAATTCACGGCTTTGTCACGGGAAGGGCAAAATTCACGGATTTGGTCGCGGCCGTGACCGCCGTGAAAAACTCCCAGCCCTATCTATGACTTAGGAAGTTCTGGTTTTCCTTGTTCCCTTTCCTACGAGTTGAACTTGGACGCGCGATTATTCAAATATGTCGTTACTATTTCACTCCTAACAGAAATCAACACCAGACGGGATCGGAAAACCCCTGACGGCATGAAGTAACTCCATTATTGATGTATTTGTGACCACTCGGGCGGGTATGGCCGCCCGTTCAGAGTTTCGGCACTGCTCTCCGGTCATTTGCATTCGGGTGCGACTGAACAACATTCACTCATTGTCAGTGTTAGCAAAATCTGGAGACCAAAACTGTGGATTGTGGACCGTTGTTTGAGAACCGGTATCTCACGATCTCTTGTGACTCAAACCTCCTTCATTCCGTTCCATTTTGTAAGTATTCGTTCGATAACCTGAAAGCATGAGTCTGGGCAGAAATTCGCGACACGAAATCTGTCTCTGCTATCGCATCCAAGTATATGGCATAGAAGACCGATCTTCGACTGATTTACACGTTATAGTTCCCAAACTGTATTCATCCGCTAGATATCGGTGGGCACTTCGACACAAACTTACTCTACTATCCGCTTCCGCGTACGCGCATTCAACCAACATCGACTCGCATCCAAGAAAAGAGCCTTTTTATGCTAGTTTTTGATGATTCCAAAGGGGTACACGAATGGTTACTTAGTTGACTTTCAGCATAACATAACCAGTCCACCCAGAGTAATGTTTTGCGGTCCAAAAACCGTTCAAAATTCGCAACATAAATGACGAAGCACTAGCTTTCTGTAGTTGAGGTCCACACAAAGACGTTTTCGCCTCAAAAATGTTGGTCTTCTATTCTGCCCTGTTGCAATGATAGCGCAACGATTTAACTAGACGGCGGCCGCCGCGGGCCCGACGATGAGAAATAAAATTGCGATGAGAATAGGAAGACGGAGTGCGTACCAGAGCGTGACCATGTCGGCGGTCATCAGTTTCGATCTGAAGTAGGCTTCCATGTTGGGGCGGGAGACTAGTTGGGTACCGAGAAACTGGACCGACCTCGTAGCGAGCAACATGTAGTCATTGTCCTGCGTGGCCTTCTGGTTGAGCCTTTCTTCGCACCAGGCGCCCGGGATTGGTTCCGAATCGTCATCGTCGTCATCTTGATCCTGTCGTGACGTCAGCGCTGCTTTGCAGCAGGTGTCTGCGAGAGCAGATGGAAATTCTGGTAAACGATTTGTATGTCAATTCCCATCCCGAAAGAATCAGAGGGGGGTCAACACGGAGCACCGGTGCATCGGTAAACTCACCAACATGATTGAAAGAGTGTTGCAGTTTCCCGAGAACCACTAGTAGCCACAAAAGTTCGGTGATCGACCATGTCTCGCTTTCTAGTATCCTGATGAGGCCACACAGGATATTGAATTATTGTCCTACAGATTCATGTCAAGGGTCCATCTCATAGGCGTCGGCGATTGCCCGAACTCGTGGTCCTTCTTGATGTGTGCAGTGCTGGATCCGGTGCTCTCGGATTACTAAATGAGGTCTGTGTGCCGATGTCGCACCTCTTGGAAAAGTTCATCGATTCACGCGCGAGTTCTTCGGGTGCATTCACACTTTTCGACTCATTTCAGCAGAGATTATCATCATCATTATTGTCATGGGTCGAGCGGGCTATAGGACATAGGTTCGAGAGGGAGAGAAGACGGAATCGCCTGCGCTATCCGCGCTGTAAGCGCGCTCGGTTGAAATCATTGAGAATTCATAGAAAGGATTGGGTGGAATCAGCAGTAGATAGTGGCATCGATCAGAGACACGACGAGAATGAAGTACGAATAGAAAAGTAGAATGTACTTCTAGAAGCTGAATCCTTATACATTCGAACTCATGGCGTCGCAAAGCTGTCCCGGGTCGGAGTTGAGTAGGGGTTTCGGTCTTTCGCGAAGAGATCTCCCACGATGCTTCTATCCCCACCGCTCCTTAGCAAAGCAGGCACCAGGTTATACCGATCAAACAGGAACGAGTAAACGATACAAAATGATCTTGTGTAATGTTTGTGTGCCCCCCCCCCAGCCGCCCCTGGGAGTGGAGATGCTTCTGTCAAAGTTTTCGATCAAGCGTGTTCCACGGAGTGGAGCAGACGCACAGCCGCGGTAAAACAAATTTTACTCTGGCGCGTGGAATGAAAATACTCAAACGGTGGAAAAATGGACGGAAGTCATTGCTCGTCGTTCTAATATTCCCGGATTGTGAATCGAGTGCCTCTAAAGTCATTGACTGTAGCGTGCGTTGGAATGTCATTTAGACTCGATTCGGCGTTTCCGAATGGGAGCTCTGATGATTCCTTCGAGCACATTACTAAGCGCTGCCCATTGCATACCTTATTCTATCTGAAATTTGAATCATCCAATGATGTTTCTTCACGTTGCTTATTCCAGCTTCCAGCCTCAAGCTCCAGCTCCCTACAATAAGAGCCCTCAATGATTTGAATCGCGCGCGCTTACCCTCCGGGTAGCGCAGCCGATTCCTCCTCCTCTCCCTCGAAAGCGTCTGCGCTCCGACTCACTGCGCTCCGACCAATGGCCGTCTACCGTCGAGCCGTCTGCTTTCGAAGAACCTTCCTCCACTTGGCATTGTTAAGAGTGGTAGTCAGTCATGATTCGTTGCTTTGGAACGCCTACTTAAGATAGCGTTTCTCGCATACCACAGGAACGTCGTTCCTGCCTACTCACGTATGCAGCCCAATCCCATGCCTGAATACAACTGCGGCAGCATAGCTCAGTGGTGCCAAACGGAAAGCTCAACAGCGACTTGCTTACTAATGTCTTGTGACGACTGAATGTGCTGCGTTAATGCAACAACAACCGAGCAGGACCCTCGCAGCAGCAATCTAGTAGTAAGCTCGAGCAGGACGGACAATGTGCTTGTTCGACGACTGAGTTGAGCAGAGCCACCGTAATTTGCGTCGTCGCCAATCAAGAGCCAATGTAACGGATTGAGATCGACCGAAACGGTTCGTCCATCTCTGTCGCGAGTGTATACAGTGATAAAACGATACTGTTCATTCGTTCCCATCATGCCAGAGACATCTGGAGATGACCGCGGTGAAAAAACAACAGCAGAGGACTCTGCGACTTTCGAGTGCAACATTTGCCTTGACACCGCAAAGGATGCTGTGATCAGCATGTGCGGACACTTGTTTTGTTGGCCGTGTCTTCATCAGTGGCTCGAAACTCGTCCACAAGGACAGGTGAGCTTTCCAGCTGTTTTCATTTCTTCAACTCGTTCCGCCTTCTGCAAGAGAACACTGAAGTCGCGTTCCTATGAACTTTGACTATCATACACCACTGACCGGCGCGACGATATCAAGACAATATTCCTTTCGCCGCATATAAAACACACTACGCTGTGGGTCGTCAATTGCTACCGCAGCAGTGTGCCCGACTTTGAGTGGTCATGCGCGCCATCCGTCATCAGTAAAAAAATTCTTCCCATTTGCCCGTCCAAGAGCAAGATGATATAACCATTCACTCAGCGATTGTTTCGCAGGTCTGCCCTGTCTGTAAAGCAGGCATCAGCCGCGACAAAGTCATTCCTCTCTATGGTCGCGGTGGCTCGAAATCCGATCCCAGGGAAAAGTTGCCGCCTCGGCCCCAAGGACACCGAACGGAGCCGGAAGCCGAATACTCGATGGGGACAGGAGCCAATCGGTTCGTTTTTGGAGAGAGCAATACCTCTTTTCAGATGTCTCTCGGCATCGGTGAGTAGTATAGCGTGAGCATGAGGCAGGATTATCGTCCTTTTGATAAATAATACTCCATGAGAGAAGCGTTGTTGGGCTAGATATGAGAATTTTTGCATTGTTCATTTGCAGGAGCCTTCCCCTTCGGATTTTTCGCGTCCACATTCAACTTGGGCGCGGGTCCTCCACCTGCCGCCGCCGCCATGGACCAGCAATCCGACGCTGCTCGCTCTCCCGATCTTCAGATGCAAGATCAATTGGTATCAAAGCTCTTCTTGTGGTTGGCGTGCATGTTTCTTTTCTGGCTAGTGGCCGCGTGATTCGCCCTCATCATCTCGAGCCGCGACAGGAGAACGCAAGCGACGACAAACGGTTGCACTGTGAGGCCATCGTCTCCCCGTCAGAACACGGTGGAAGACGGCAACAACATCATTGCGAAGGGCCTCCTTGTCGTCGTCGTTTGATTAACCCGTTCGTATTTTGCAATATTGTCGTTGTCGTCGTCATTGTCATTGGCAGTTCTGAGAGGACAAGCGGATGGCCGACTTACAACAAATAGTGCTCTCCGCGGGGCAGCCCCAATATTCAGAGCACGAAATCAGCCGCAACTAAAAACTACACCGCCCATGCTCAACCTCTTTTCGATTGGATGGAATCTCCGTCGCAGAGTTTCAAAGAGCAGTCGGCAACGCTGAAAGAACTTATTGTTGTTGTTACGTATGTTCGAGAACCGAATAAAATGAGACAGACTTGACGATCGAGCCATGTGCACAGTTTTATTCGTAATCACATCCAGAACTATCCTTCTTCCAAACTTTATCCCGCAGCGAAAATCTTATCGTGAAAGATCTCGGAATCCTTGGAAATTGTGATCGTTAGAGCGGCCAGTAGTCTGCAGGTTCATTAGAGGCTTAACTGTATGTACCACAGTTGAGTGGGCCACAACATAACTTGATGACCCTAAAGCCTTAGCTCATAGATCGCACGGCTTTTGGTCTGATTCGACAATCCCTCTGGGAATTCTCTACCCGAGTACAGCTACCGATCCTGGAAGATCGGAATCCACGCCCAAAGCGTAGGAATGTGCTAAAAGCAACAATACATGCAAATGTATTTGCATGAAAATATGAAACTGATTGAAATCCAACCTTGGCCTCATAGTCTGATTGATTCATCCCCTTCGAACCTTCCGTTTGCCCTCATACTACGCACTCACTTCTTCCATGTGTACAATTTCATTCTGCTCGCTCCGGCGCGGAGGTGCCGAATCGGTGCACTCCGAGCAGGTCGATCGTGTCGATTGGAATTGAGGTTGGCGGGTTCCAGTTTTTTACTCAGAGCCTTCCTGCTTTGCTGAACATGAGCGCAGCGAAACAAAAAAAAACGCTGGAACAACGTGACGGTAAATTGCCGAGGATGTGAACAGCACAGATCGGAAAATCGGCGTAGCCGAACAGCGGGTGAGTCGCTCTTATCTATCGTGGCATTGGACGTTAGCACTATCTCAGCGCTGCCCGGAGGCGTGCACGGAAGGGGGGGGGATAGATAGATAGAAACTCAGTTTATTCACGGTAACAGCAAGTTTGGTAAGAACAGCTTATGTACTCGTATATTATTAAGAGAATTAATTCTATGATTACTTACAAAACCTCGATATTGTCATCTTCAATAAGCCTCGTGAGTTCTTCTACAAACTTATTGGATGACAGCGACCGGGTGCCTCGGGGGATCAAGCTCCATATCTTTGCGATACGGTATCGAAGTGACTGTCGGAAATATGTTTGTCGTGCTCACGGTCTAGCAAACACTGTATGTCTCCGGGCGGACCGGGAGGCGCCGAGGGACCCTCGAAGATTTTCGACCGGCCCATGAAGTTCCATTTCAGGGATTATCACCATCATCTGTTGTTGGCTGCCTCCAAAATCAAGTAAACAGCCTGAGATCGGCTCTGGTCTTTACGTCGACTGCTGAAGAATCATCCCGTGATTTCGTCGAACGTCGAGACAAGTAGTCTCGTCCCTCGATTGCTAACAATCAGTGAGCAGAGCTGACTAGCTTGCACGACCCATTCATTCTCGAATCTTGCAACACGGAAATCGTTTTGTCTATTTTGCCAACTTTACAAGAGGTCTAGATTGTTTCACGGTGATGCACGCCGAACAGCTTGGACTTCGTCGTAACGCTGTTGTATTGAAAAACACAATAAATGATGTTTCGTGCCGTTTTTTCTCTCTCTCTCTTTGGTTCCGTACGGAGGAACGAACAATCGACATCGAACCGCCCGTCTTCCCTCCTGAATCGGAGTATGATGGTAGCTTACCGACAGCCAAGAGTATCGTGCCGAGAAACATGAACCTGTCAAAGAGCGAGGAGAACAAGGCTTCAGCATCGACGCCTAGTACATATAAGGGGCATCTCGCTTCGCTGGAGCATCCATTCAAGACAACAAGTTGCTTCGAAGAGAAGTTACGATTTTGTACGGATTGTCAAATTTTGAAATCTTTCAATTTGGATTCGATCTGGAGCTATAGGGAACAAGTTTCCGCTCAATCGCTTGGGATCCGATTTTGGATAATTATGACGCGAACATGACGCGTAAATACAGGAAATCCGAAAAATATCTCTTCCTAATTTTCCCCTGTGGGATTTTTCTCAGAACTCTCATCCTGAGCGGATGTATACGCGTAGAGACCTTCGCGACATGTGACTCCGTTCTATTCCCATCACGTGAGCAGTTCTCGAGAGTATGAAGGTACCCGCATGGGTATTTTTTTGGAGTATTACCGTCCCGAAATCGAGTCTTTGCAGATATTGCTCCGCATTCTTTTCTCAGATCGTTGAGGAAGTTGGAAAAAAAGAAAAGGTAACAGTTGTTGCCCTTCCACAATATTAGAGATCATCAATACTTTGACGGGTGGAGGGGGGGGAGGGACTAGCGTCGATCTGAACATCGATTCTACATAACGCGTGTACGCTTAGAGCAGATCCCCGTTGCAGGCGATTATCACAGACTAGTCTCAGAGTCGACTGAGACCAGAAGGCTTTGAGGCACGACGCACCGCAAAAATCGGCTCTATCGCGAAGATTGATACGAATTGTGAGCAGTCGATCTAACGGCAACAGGCTTGCCGTGCTATCAAAACCCCGTCTGTGCAGGTATTGTTCCCCTCCAAGTGGTAGAGGTGGTGGTAGTGGTGGCTGATGATAATGACGCCCGCTTCGCGCATGCCTTGGCACGCCCATATCGCTGGGCGGGCGCGGCTCACTCAGCCAATCAGTGTGACGGAACGAAATGTTATCCAGGGGGGCAATGTGAGGCTCACATCGTCAGTGTGATTTTGGTCACTCGGTAGTAGTGTGAATGAAGTGCAATCATGCGTGCACTCCATGAATGTGGATTTTTGTGAGGAAACCGAGAGCGACGTACCAGACGGTGCAACATGTTCTATCATGTAGAAACGTCTCGTCCAGGTAAGCGGCTCTGAGAGACACTGCCCAAATTCATTGCATAAGATGGTGGCATCCCACGCAATTCAGACGATGGCTGTAACCATGAGCGATTTGTGTCAATGTTTGCTACAGGGAGTGAGCGTTGTCACTCCCCGTTCGGCTTCTCAAGCGCATCCCCCAAGCGCATGCTTGATCTTGCCACGAAACCGTGGAAGGATCAAAGTTCACTTTGTCTCGTCGCTTCGATTCTACATGTGGACGGCAATTGCAATAGTCCATTGCCATCGATTGCTACGCGACGGGTTTAGAGCCACCATGCGTTCGAAACCTTCAAAGAGATTCCGATCGTACACATATTGAGGCAGCTTTGTAGAGAGGAAAACTTGATCGGCTCATACCTAGTAATTTCTCTGTGCATAGCCAAAGAGAAGACCTTCTTCACGCTCTTTCTGCCTAGTTCAACCGCGGAGTCTCCAAACCGAAGAGCTCGACATCTTTCCTAAATGATTATGCAAAATTTGATTAGCAAAATTGGGTGCAAATACTCTCTTTGAGAATTTATGTTACATGGACACCGATAACGAAGGTCGTGGAAGGAAAGGCAGATAAAGTTTATTAGAAGAAGCTTCCTTATATAGCTTCGCGACGGACATAACATTCCGTCCCTTCAGTCATCTCGCCCGAACAGACAACGAACTCCCGAGAGCCACCGATAGTCCTGGTTGGTCTTGGCCGCCCTGGCCGGATGAGTGCAGAGTGGCGGCGCGGCTGGCGTCTTTACGCGCCTGGTGCGCTCATTGTCCTCCCTCGGTACCTGCGGGTCTGGAGGAAGTCCTCCGTCTGGCGGCATCACGGGTCGCAGCGCGCCGGTGGTCCCCTGACCCTGGCTCGGAGCGTCTGGCAACCTACACTCGTGCTCCATGCGCGTCGTGGAAGGATAGACATAGTTTATTAGAAGGAGCTCCCTTGAATAGCTTCACGCCGGGCGCGGGACATAACAATTTATACATATAATACCTGCTTGGAGATTTCCACAATATTGTACGCTACGCGCGACTGTGAACGGCAAAAGCGACGGGAGAATCGCCGTGCAGTGAATGCGGAGGACTTCTTCCGGTTCTTGAACTACCTCCAATACCTGATCAGACTCATCCGTAGTTTCGCAAAGTGGGGAGCCGTCTTTTCGGCGAGTTACGGCACTATGTAAAGTTATAAGAAGACGCGTCCAGTGCTGGTGGCAGCTGGGTGGCGACTGGTAGTCTATTGGCTTCGTTTCATCATGTATTAGGTTGTCAACAAAGTCCTTGCGGTTTTCTCCCTCAAATTGAGAACTGTGATTCGCGGCCCCACGGGATTTTATTCAAATGATGTATGTGTCGTTTTGTTGGATGACCTCTGCCCAACTTACGGGCAGGTCCAGAATCCCTCTCTTCCGACAGGCCGCATCAAGATTTTCGAAAACTCACCGAGGTGAATTCCGATATCATCTCGATTTTCGAATGTCTTCCCCACTAGGGATTGCTTTCAGAGCAACAGCTCGTAGTGCAACACTTCTTTGATTTCCCACCATATACGGTACATAATCATTTTTTGGATGCCGTCCAAGTTTGGCCACCGTTTCAGGACGGCTATCTTTGGGTCCCCATGACTACCTGCGTTCCACGTTATTGTATAGGATCCAGGTTCCATCGCAAGTAATCAGGTTCCTCCGAAATGGAGGCTGTTGATTTTTGAGGAGCAACGAAGAGCATATTCAGAGACGTTCACCCATTTGCTAGTCAGTCGGTTCGTAAGGTAGCCACATATCGGCCTTTTTAACCGTATTTCTTATAATGGTAGGGCATGCTCTATTTTCCGGGCCTACTCTATTATTCTTGCGTGAACTATCGCCGACAACTTTTATGCCGTGAGCTCAGCAAGAGACTCTTGGTGTGGTATAGTTTCAGGTGCCTTATTGGTAAATACACCAAAACCTTACTGAGAAACCTCAAAGTCGACACCACAGTTGTTTCCGGAGGTTGCACGAAGTTTGTACAGCCTGCCGATATCTGTTGGAACTCTCCGTTTAAGGCTCGAATTCGACGGATGTGCTAGGAGCGGATGCCTGATTTGGGTCACGACGGCCTGGCAAACTCTGCCAGAGCATCTGATGAGGAAATCTTCTGAAATCGACGCTTGAAATACGCTTTGTCATCTCTCATCATTCGTACCAGACCACATGCCGATTCGATCTCTATTATGAAATCAGCGGAAACTTGAAAAATGCTTCGATGTGATGATGTGTGTGATTTGATGTGATGATGTGAAGGTTCGTGACGCTTTGTCAAATGATATGACGGACGTGCACTCCATTTGTTCGTTTGATTCGACCGAGGGATCTTGTCCCTCTCGTCTGCGCGGTTAGGTATCGAATGCGAGAATCTCGTATGCCGGAATGGTGCCCTCTGCCCCGCCAAAACAGCCTCGCCATAGGCACCGCGCAGCGGAGCTTGGACAATTATCCGTTCGGTGTACGCACTGCTTCGCTTCGTAGAGACTGCTTTTTCGCCATCCCAATCGGCGGTGCCGCAGGCACTACCAACTTCAATTTTTCGTCGCGAAAGTGTTTTAGTGCACCGAGGGTACAGTCCAGTTCGAATTCGTCATTATTATTAAAATAAATCTTCTTTTTCCTCATTTATTCAACGATATTGGAAGCTCTTTATCGCCCTGAAACGTCGCTCAGTCTGGACCGATGAAAGTCTTGCTTTCCTCGGCAGAATGCATGTGCACGGCTAAACTCGTTAGACAATTTCTGTAGTGCTCCAATGGAGATGAGACATTGCAGGGTTACGATTTGGCTACCCTCTCGAAGGTCGCGGAAAGTGACATGAATATGCATTCCAATCCGTCGCGGGTCGACCCAAACGTGTCGCTTTTGGATGGACTTGGCTATAGTTGGAGACTAGTTCCTGGCCGCACCACAATTTCCAGTTGTGACCGTGGATAGCTCCAGGCTCGGCCGTAAAGTGACCGAGTTTCGGGATGTGTTACGATGCATTCGGATACGTTCGACGTGGGGGAAATTTTTCTACGAATTTCCACGGAGTTCGGGGTTTTTAGGTCATGATTTGATGCATCACAAAATCTGTCTCGAGAGATGTTGAAAACAGGTGCGTAAAATGGTTTCTCAAACGACCAGGTCTGCACTTCCATTCACCGTTTCCATTCATCCGTGAAATGATATAACGTGTCCAGAGCGATCTCTCGTATCCTGACGTTGAGGTATGATTGGCAGATCTTCAAGAAATATCCAGGATATTGCTTCCACAGTCAGAAGTGGGAGAGAGTCGAGCGAAACATCATCTGCTCACTCGATATGGCATTCATGCGCCCGTTGATTGAATGTACTTCATGGTAGCATAGCTCCAGCCGCCCGATCGGAGCTAAGATATTAATTATGACGGTTCTTTTTGAAAATACTGCGCGACGAAACGCCTGCTGCGCTTGAATAGCTTGAATACAGAAGGATAGCGGGTATGGTTCAGAAACAATGTGGGAAATCTTGAACGGTTCTTGAACGGCTTCAGAAGAATTAGCATTTTCACGAAGAATGGGAACTCGAACGGTGCACGCCCAAGGCGTGGACATCTATACCGGGCTAAAAACTTTGATGGACACTTATAAGCTGCCGTTACAAAAACTGACTTCAATCACTACTGATGGGGTTCCGGCCATGATTGCTCTGTGCCGGGAGGATCGAAACTTTCCGAAGTTTTTGAACAACCATTGTCTCATCCATCAGCAAGTGCTGGACAGCAATAAATTGAATACAAAGAACGTTATCGGTGTCGCCTTGAAAATTGTCAACACTATCCGTGGTAGGTCGTCGCAGAGGCGACTCTTTAAAGACCAAAACGTAGAGGACGCTCCGCGCCCTGTACTCTTTGCAGACGTCAACTGGCTCAGTCGAAGTCCCTTCTTGCAACTTTTTCGAGGCTTACTAGAAAAAGTTGTACTCTTTCTTAACGAGAGAGGCGATAAGAACAGCTTGCTGAAAGATCTCGATTGGCAATCAAACTTAGCCTTTCTGGCAGATTTCACCGGTAAACTCGCATACGTGAATAAAATGCTCAATGGGAAAAATAAGACGATTGCTGATATTTTATGCAGCATTGCCAACTTCGAGAAGCAAGCAGAAACGATGAGCAGGGATCTGCGAAAGGAACAATACGATCGTTTCCCAAATATCCAGGATCATATTCAAAGGAATCCCGCCGTCGTCATCATCGCCACAAAATATGTGGATGAGATACAGGCCGCGCTCTCTGATTTCAAGATAAGATTTGAGGATTTCGATGACATTGTCGATCTGGTTGCATTCACATTGAACCCTTCCATTGAAACTTTCGAAACGGATCTCCATGCGCAGACGTGCAATGATGTTTTCGGAATTGATCGAATAGCAGGATGAAATAATCGGTCTAGACCGAATTCTGGCATAAATGCGTGGTCTTTTCGTTTCTGCTTATTTGGAGATTCCAAGACGATGAACTTGAGAATGGGAAGTCAGATGGAGGCCCTCTTCGCTGAATCCTTTCGGTCTGGAAACCCTCCGAATAAATATTGGCAAAACGGACTCATTCCCCACTTCCATGAGCATACTAAAGCGTACAGAACATCTCATCGCTGTAAACAACAGATATGTTCTGTCCATCGTCTCACCTGTGCGGCCTATTGCTTGTACGGGAACGTCAACAGACACCGAAGGAAGATAAACTGGGAGATCTTTCACTCTAAATTCCTATGAAAAGAAATCGACAACTTGCGCAGAATACATGAGTTCGCGTGGCCAAGAGCTATAAGGAGATCTGCCGAGATGCCTTTATTGAAGTCCGAAATCACGTCTTTGGACCTTGAACGATGGTGCGAAACGAATCGACAACTGTCCTGGGATGCGTGTGACCTAGAACCTAAAGCAATGTGAATGTCCGCCGAGATGCCGGATTTATTGGAATCCGATTTCTCGTCTCCAACATCATGAACGCTGTTGCTATACTTGTGCGCACTATCTATCTAAGACCAACAAGTCTACAACAAGACGTTTTTGCGCAAAACTGTATGGTAGTATTTGGGATACTAACAACCTCGGCTTTTCTACCACCCGGGACCTGTCCGACTTAAGGAGGCTGCTCCTCCGCTTGAAAATCGAGAAAAACAATTTTTCTTACCACCGAGGGATCATCGCTAAGGAAAAAGCGACGAAGTCGGAATTCACTCACAGAGTCTTGCGGCCGGTTGTGTTGCACCACAGGGCAGCAACGTGATTCTACATTACAACATTCCCAGATAAAATGCTAAAGTTATGAAAAGAGTCGGAACGGGACGCGCATATTTTCTTTACCACCTTTATTTTTGGCGTAAAATGGTCGACAAATGAGCGAGAAACGTGAGACGTTATCGTTTAAGGATTTTCCCTTTCGATTCGATGACTTCAATCAACCGAGTTCGAACGTCCAGAAACAAATTTTGAATTTGTGTCTTTTTCTCCGATGACAACCTATTTGCTTCTTCGACAATCTCTTCCCAGAGATCCTCGGTGCTCGAAAACTGCGGACCATTGTAAACAGCGCGTGCCAGGATCGCCCACACATTTTCGATGATGTTCAGATCTGGAGACTTCGCTGGCCGTAACTTGACCGATTTTCCCGAAAAAAATGCTTTGGTTTTCTTGGATCCATGAATCGACGCATTATCTTGCTGAAAGTAGTATTTTCCGCGTCCAAATGTGTTGTCCAGACTCTCGATCACGTCCTCGAGCATGCTGATATATTTTTCAGAGTCAACGCGGCCTTTCAAACGTTTCAAGTACAAGTTTCCGTCGGATGTGAGCATTCCCCCAAACCATAACAGAACCACCTCCCATCTGACGCTTACCTCGAGTCAGAGTTTTGTTTTTATCGGTCCAACTCAGCCAACTATCAGGCCCATCGAGGTTAAATTTCTTCTCATCGGTGAAAATTGTGGTTTCCCAGGAATGATTATTCTTGATCCACTCTCTTGCAGCCTTGACTCGATTCAATTTGTGTTCGGTCGTCAAGAATACTTCTTTGGCTGCTTTCTTGTATGCGAAACCCAATCGATTGAGATTCCGTCGTATCGCTGACACCGAGAGATCATCTAAACCGCACCTCTCTTTGATTTCCTCCGCCGAAACCTTCGTACCTTCATGTGACTTGCGGCGGATTTCACGTTTCATGCTCATTTCTTGACGTCTCGACAACTTGAACTCCACGTTTCTTTTTCGTGCGATCTTCTTCATTATCAATGATGTATTTCACGGTCTGATGCGATTTTGAAAAAATTCGACCGACTTCTCGAAGGGATCTATCTTCTTCATACAGTTCCTTCATCCTAATCCTTGTTTGACTGTCGAACATCTTCTGATCTCCGAGAAACAAACCGGAGCGCAAGTGTTTTCTTACACAGTACTGCTGCTTGTGTGTGGACGAGGGACGACGAAGTTAGAAAGCTCTAAGCTGACGAAAATCGGGGTGGTAAAAAAAATATGCACTCTCGGAATTCGAAATTTCGCGGTTTTTCGCAGTCTTCCGATAATAAGGAGGCCACGCGCATACATTGAACGCGGCTTTCTCTCAATCTCAAGGCGGTTGCTCCGGAGGCATACCCTAGGCGACAGATCTCTTCCAAATGCCGACTTCTGAGGGTGGTAAAATAATTATGCTCCCCACTGTATATTACAGACTGACCGTATGTTTGACGCTGCCAGCTTATTTTTTCAAATTTGCACAACCTGCTCGTCTATAAGATTTCTCATCTATTTATCTAATACTCACTCTAATGCAGTGGTTCCCAACCTGGGGGCCTGGGCTGCCCAAGGGAGCCCAGAACCAATTCTCGGGGGGCCCGAGTCTAAGCAAGTCTTTGGTAAAGTTAGGGGCCAAGAACGATTGCTTATCGCTGCGGATCAGAATCTATAAATTCTTGATTCTGAGATCGAAAGGAAATGCAAAGCGATTTCCCCAGGATCACACATGCTTGCGAATCTAAAACGTTGATTTTCTTCATTTCCTTTCGACTGTTGATCGGCTGGAGATGGAGACTCACAAGGACTCTGTTGAATTCTGTTGAATTTAAGAACATTTGTGATTGAAGCGGTATCGAGCACCACATACAGAGGCTCGCAGACCGAAAACGTGATTCGATATTCGAATGATAAGTTGATTCCAGGGGGTTCTGGAGGGAATACATCAGGGGGCCCGAGTCTAGCCGCCACCATGACAGGGGAGCCCAGTCACCGAAAAGGTCGGGAACCACTGCTCTAGTGGAAGTCTCAAGCCGAGATCACCCCGCCCGGTATGGGATCACTAGTCATGTCCAGTCATGCGTATTAAAGACCGCCGCGCCGCCGCCCACGTACTGGTGGGAAGAGAGGTTGTCGTCGTCGACCTTCTACTCGGGATAGCTTCACGGTATCCTAATCACTTTCCGAAAAGATCACCGCAACCGTGGGGAGCAGACATTTGTGGCAGTGCTGAGGTCGGTGCTAGATTTTGAATAAACATTTGTCCTCGACTCTTCTCCATCATACAACCTCATGTTGGGTTGGAACGGTTCATCCCTAATACAATAATACTGTATATTAAGACAAATTAATCTCCGCGGAGATCTCAAACATAGCTGAACTAACAGATTGTCGATGATTTTTGCTGATCTACGATACCTATACGTCGTGAATTTCTGAGACTCCTCATTCATGAGAAATGACAAGAGGGTTTGATATTGAACTCATCGAATCTCATCTCATGTATTTTGCAGATGATACCGCGATCGAGTGGTCATCGCCGCCGCCGCCACCGCCGCCGACGACCACCACTATTGACATACCCGGAACGGCACCCACACGGCATCCGCCGTCGAAATTTACAATAGACAGCATCCTCGCATCGTCACATACAACAGGACGGCGGTCATTGACGGCAACAGCAGCCAAAGTTGCGCTAGACCTAAGGAACCAGTACTCCTCGTCCGCCGCCTCCGCCGCCTCCGCCGCCGTTCCACCGGTCAGACTTTAGACAAGTTTACAATTGAATTTGAATGCCTCGCGTCGATTATTTACCGTGAAACGCTTATCAGCAGGTGCCTTATGCTACGGCTACGAATCATATGTTGACCATGGATTCGAATGTACTGTACAACCCACAATGCACAGCAGCAGATTCACTCCGAATCTCTTGTTCTTCGTCGTTACTCATACAACCACAACCGGAACCTTTTCTTTATGCTTTGTCAGGTGAGCCTTGCTGCTTTGTGAAGTCACTAGTATGGACAATATCATCACTTGTTGTTGGGGCTGGGAGTTTTTCACGGCGGTCACGGCCGCGACCAAATCCGTGAATTTTGCCCTTCCCGTGACAAAGCCGTGAAGTTTCGCATTTTCCGCGACGAAATTTCCAAGGTGAAAAATGGCTCGGATTCCTTTTCTCTTCTTTGGGTACGGAGATCGCTGGATCTGGGTACAGTTGATCGACGTCGAAACCACGATCGAAGACCAAGAATCAGCAGCTGATCCGGCTATTCAGTCGTTGTTTTCTCGAATGTGCGACGTGCACGCATCAGAAACGCATCCGAGGCCGAGTCCAGCACTCTCGAGATGCGCGATGCCAGAACTGTTGCACATTCTGTCGGCAAGTCTCAGTACATACCGCGCCGCGCCATCGTGCGGAGGTGATTCCCTCAGCGAACTCGATATGTCCGGTCGTCCGAAAGCGGCATCCAAAGCTTCGACCCTCGTTACCCCGCGGCAGCGAGCCAAACAGTTCCCAGACGGAATCTTCCACGTGACCGGCAATCTCCTGTTCTGCAATGTCCCGGTCGATTTTTGGAGGGAACATAGTTGATTGAAACACCTGGAAAGTGCCGCTCACAAACGACGGAAGGCAAACCTCGAGAGGACGGGTTCGAAGAAAGCTAGTGGAATTCATGGTTTGAGGCCACTCTGTATCACGCAGATCATCTGAGGGAGTACGAGACCTTTTTCGGACGTGAAATGCAAAGCAGTTCGAGTTCGAACCTTCGCGAAATAACCAAGCTTTGTGAAAACACCGCCATTTCATCACAACTGAATCAGTAGAAGCATTTCCCCCCGCGCATCATGTACAAGTTGACTACATACGAAGGAACCGACATCACAGCACATCTTCTCATCGACGACCTGCAGCTTATGATCGAATGGCTCGACACTTCGGCGACCCGCGACGATAATCTGGAGATGACGAGGAAAGCGAAATTCCGGCAACCTGCCGCCGATTTCTTCAGGGCTTGTCGAGTCTTTGACCCATCTATAGCGAAGACAGTGCGAATACCCTTCGATATCATTGCCGAAAACATTCCGTTGTTTCACGATGAGGACAACGCCAAAGCACAGCTGAGAGTCTATTTGTCGGGTTCGGACGATATTGTCGTGGGTCCCCCGCTAACTTTCTGGCGCCATGCAGCCGCTCGCTTCCCGAGGCTTTCGGAAATCGCTCTCATTTGTCTCAGTGTACCCGTGAACAGTGTTGCGGCCGAACGCTCTTTTAGCATGTACTCCAGCGTTCTGACTGAATAGGCGTTCCATTAAAGAGAAGAATTTGGCGATGTACAACCTTTTGTACCAAAATTCTGTCGAAGTTGACACTCAGAATATTGAAGCTACATCATAGAGATAAATTACGGAGACAACAAATAATCGTGGATTCTGTGGATTTCTCTTCTTTTCTCCTTGGAATTGCGGTGACTTGAAAAGTTCACGGGCTCCGTGAATTTCGGGAAAAAACACACTGACTTAGACGTGAAATTGCGGTGACTTGAAAAATTCACGGGCTACGTGAATTTTGGGAAAAAGACCGTGACTCAGCCGTGAATTTCTTGGAAAAATGCCGTGAAAAACTCCCAGCCCTACTAGTTGTTAATCCACTTGTTCTGATTACTTCACAGCTCTCTGTGGTGGTCATCACCATCATAATCAGCACTCGACTCCTCTTATTAGCGGCGGTGGAAGCGGAGTGCTGCTGCGAACAGGTGGCAAGAGAACTCGAAAAGCCGGTGTCGAAAGGAAACCTCGCCAGGCTTACAGTGCCAAGCAGCTCGAACGACTCGAATCTGAATTCAAGGAAAGTATTGCGGCGCGTAGGGCACTGCAGCGCATGTCTAAGTGTGGTTGGTTCGACAGGGATAAAGAGCGTGTCCATTACTTTACAGATCGATAAATACTTGAGCGTAAGCAAACGCATGGAGCTCTCCGCGGCTCTCAATTTGACAGAGGTGCAGATCAAAACCTGGTTTCAAAATAGAAGGTACAGCTGTGTTCAACGGGAGAATATTCTCAGTCTGATCAGATGATGGACGATCTAATGGTCTCCGACACCTTGTAGAACCAAGTGGAAAAAACAAATGACTGCGAGGGTGAAAATGGCCCAACGTTCGGGCATCATTCGGTGGAACGGACACACTACAGCGGACCCATTGTCATCGTTGTGCAGCGTAGCAGCGGCAACAGCAGGAGCAGGGGCAGGATCATCCTACGGGGGCGGCAAAGATACTCAACTGGCTTATCATTCTCTTGCCATTCAACAAGCGCAACATACGAGTGAAGATGATGATGACGACGACGACGACCCTGGAGAATCCAATCAGGACATGACAATGAATCAGCGTCCGAGTATTGATCGTGATTTGGGTAGCGGAGGATTAGCCGCAAACTGAAGATAATAATGAAGTAAACGGTAACGAGACAAATCATTCCGGCGTTTTTGATTTTTCCCGTCTTTCCGTGACAACTTTTTGCCCGCAGCTCTCAAAAACAATCAACTCTAACTTCTCACACAGCACATCTCTAATAGAGTAGTTCTCTTACCGAAACTTTCGACAGGCTCAGATTCGACAAACATGTATATCTGTATCAGACTGTCGTTGTATCGTACTAGCTGACCCGGTTGTCCGCCACTCATCTCAAGCAGCAGCTGACTCTCTTGCAGTCGAACAGTTGGATTGCATTCTTTCGATCTACATATTTATCGTTGGTCGTACGCATTCGAAATTGTTTCTCGGATGGGGTGATTTTGCCTTCGTCGTCGAATGCTTTATTCGATGATCTGCTCTTCAACGAAGACCTGTGGGATCATGGAACCATAGCGAAGGAATCCATCGGTAATTGATCTGTACTACACCGGCTCTTCGTTATCTGATCTGAGCTGGATGACATAATCTGTATATTTATTTATAGCTGGAAACAAGGCCTTGAGAGAAATATTCGGTTCTCACATCTCCTCCCGAGGTTGAGTACCCGTACGACGCTTCACAACTCGGGTCTACTTCGGTTCTTTCCCGGAGCGTCGACCGCCAAGAAACAATGGCCGTTCTATAATTCGATGGAGACACTGAGTCGGAGATATCGGAGACATGAGCGGACAGCAGCAACGAAAAGTTTTGAGTTCTGAAGGACAAGAAGGAGAACCGGAGTCGGACTAACTCTACAGTTGTTCTACCTTCAACCATTCGACAGTCGTTCCGCTGTGAAAGGAAATAAAGCAAGCCTATTATTCCATTTCCCATGTTTGCACGTAGTTTTCGACCACTCAGAATTCTGATACGACCGCTATGCACATGGGAAGACGGGTCCGGATGAGAGCGTCCCAAGAAGTTGTCGTTCGACACTCTACGCCCAGTAGTTTTCGAGTTACGACAAAATCAAGATTTTTCTTCCTCAGAGACCCGTAAAACGTCTATGACCGCCTCGAACTCGAGAAATGCGTTTCAGGAAGCTCTTCTAGAGGTCGAATCTGAATTCAGCAGCTAAAAATAATCGGAAAACGTTTTCAGATAATTTTGTCCAAAGAAGGGAAACTGCGGCGGCGCACAGTGGCCGAAAACACGGATTTAGGTGAACAAAATTATCTGAAAACGTTCTCCGAGTATTTTTAGCTGCTGGATCCAGATTCGACCTCCAAAAGAGTTTTCTGAAACGTATTTCTTGAGTTCGGGGCGGCTGGCGAAGGACCCTCATTATGTGAAAGGTTCCTAATGTGGGACAGCCCGGATTCCCTACTTCTGGAGAGAGGAATCAGGGATAGGTGACGTCATTGGATACGTCTTGCGTAAGTTAGAAGATAGGGGGGGATAGCTCGGGAATCTGTCCACTTTTCCAGGCAAAGTGATTCGAGGACTGGTTTTTGGCGTTTTGAGTTTTTTCCTGAGTCTCCTCAAATTTTCGGTTGAGCTACTCAAATGGAATATTTATTTGCAATTTTTTTTTGCACTGTGGTGTCCTTCAAGTGTCCCTGGGATCCGACCCACACGAGCTTCCGTGACTACGGGTGGTCGGCTGGATTTGCGAACGATTTTCCGGTAATTTCCGTTTATGCTCTAATATGGGAAACCTGGGTGCCCGATTATGGGACACTCCAGAATGAGCCAGACTACAGCGGAATGCTCGAAGATTTTATATGTAACCATTTGAATTACCATGACAACATCATACCGTACGCCGATCGTATCGTTTCAAATCCGAGCGGACGCCGAAGACCCGTCGAACTCTGCTACAACCTTTGTTCACTCGAACTCGGCCGCTAGAATGCTCTACAATGGTTGAATCGAAATTGTTTCGCCTTCCAGAATCGAATCGCCGTTCTTTTCAGAATGATCACATCTAGGATCCCACCCAGGCTTGAAGTTCACTTCGTGCGGTTTCTCCGGGATGTTTCACGAGAATCGTCGAATCTCATCGACTTCAGATAGTCCACCAGGACTTGACTCCCAACCGTGAAGTTGTCTTAAAGTCTTCTGGGAAGCCCCTTCAAAACATGAGAGTGGTCCATAGGATAAATATCACCCTGAGATCGCATAAGATCGCATGCGCTGTCCAACTTCCTGGCAAGCAGCGTAGTCGGAGCGAGTCAGGGAAACTCCGTTTTGGGCACGAGGCACGACACCTTGATGCTTCAGTTTCCACTGGTCGGGCACGGCTAGCCAAGCAGCTTTAATGGGCTTGAAGAAGGCCACTCTTAACGGTTGTCATAGATGCTTGGAATTCGAAGGCAGAAAAACAAACCGAATTCAAAGGCCGCAATATTTTCAGCTAACGAGCGCTACCAGGTGGCTGGACAAATAGTCTCCAAGCAGAACTCTGGGGCCGTCACTATTTCTGAAGTAAGGGAAAACTATGCGATGTTCACGAAATAGCTTTCGAACGCCCTTTGATTGAATCAGCCACGCTCATCAGCGTCGTGTTCAGCGTTCGGTGGACCACCCTGCGTTCACTGTTCGTAGACACAATCTATAGAGAATATAAAGTGGCAGTAGGTCGCCAGATGCAGCCACGACGAACATAGCGCTGGTTTGGGATTTCGAATGATACATGACTCGCTCCGCTCTGCTCGCTTCTCGGCGGAGGATTGCCTTAAACTTGCGGGGATCATCGAGAACCTCTGTTTCGTCATAATTCACGATATTTGCCGCATGTCCCCCTCTCAGATTCTCCTCTAGGTCATTGGAATAGGTACGCACTAACTCTTCATCGACTTCCCATTCGACGGGTTTGATGTTTTGAGCAAACCTCTCAGATAGGTCTCTATGCCTGTGAACGAAGCCGAACACCCAGTCGGTCCCTGGCCCGTTATTAGTGAATCACTTGATCCGACGGTTCTGTCTCTCAAGGTACTGCCGAACAATGTCCCGTAACTTCCTCCTGACGAGAGGGTGGCCCCACTCGCCGCACACGGCGAAGCTCTCCGCCAACGTTTGTTCCTCTTGCAAGCTCAATGCCGTTTGCCCCCGTACTTTTCAGTGATCCGGTTCTTGGCATTCTCTTGGAGGGCGCTGTCCGAGCTGTGCGCCATGGGGATTTCCAATGGCGGCGGGCGAAATAAGACGCGATGGCGACGTCCGCCAAGGCGCGCCGTGGCGGAGTGCCGCCCTCCTCTCACAGCGGCATGCAGCGCAGGATGAGCCCCGCGCCATTGTCGTAAGATACTGGAAATGCTCAACGGACGATTGTGATGAACTTCAACATGAAGCTCTATATGCCGGACAGAAATCTTGAGGACCCCAAGCCCCATTGGCAACCTCTCTGCCTACGCTACTGGGAAAACCCCTCGATTTATGACTCTACCGCCGGCGCGCCGCTGGGGAAATCAAGCAGCGGCGCCCTGGCGGCGTGCTGGGGAAACTTGGAGGCGGCTGGCGGCGCAAAATCAAGTGCGGCGAGCCGGCGAATCCATGGCGCGGCGCACAGCTCTGGGCGCTGTAGGGAACACCGTGCTTTCCAGCTGTCGCCCTCATCGCCCAGCCAGCCACGGCGACGTCTCGGGGGTTGGTAAGCGTCGTACTTCTGGTTTCCTGCCTTTCCTTCAGATCAGTGGTTCTCAACCTGTAGCCCAACCGAAGCCTATCGAGAAAATTCAGCGTTAGCGAAGTTGCGGACCGATAATTATTGGTGATCCTCCAGTTCGGCCATGCGACCTGGTTCTACCTCAGAACCATAACCCCTTTAAGCTACCCCGTTTAGCGAGATCATCTACTCTGAGATTCATATACATTATTGTCCGTACCGGCGAACTTGACTTCTGGTGCGCTGTGGGTATCTAGCCTTTGGCCGCACCGCTGCCTCAGGTGTCACCACTCGACTGGCGCCGGAGTCCGTTCACCTCTTCCTCCACAGCTGACCTCTCAGATGGCGGATCGAGTTTCTCGATGAACGCTTGGCCCAACGACGCGCTCTCCTCCTTCTCCGGCATCATGCATGATTCCATAAACCTGGACAATGTTTCGTCAGTCTCGCGATCATCTCCACGCCTTTGTCTAATCTCCTTCGGCTACCCGCTCAACGATTGACCTGGTTTCTCGAGCTGTCATCTGTGGATGCCGCCAGCGCGATCGCCGGTCCCAAACTCGTCGTTTTCTCTGTCTCGAGTTCATCGCCACCACCTTCGACCTCATCGCCCTTCTCGAGAGCGATCTTATATAGTTTGAGCTGCGAACAAGTGGCTGTAGTGATGTAATTAGAACCACCTGACTGCGAAATCTGGTATGAGTCGTGCGACAAAACAGCGGTTACTACTTGTGGTCCCCGGAATTGATTTTGCAGCTTGGTCGACAAGCCCGTCGCCGTCGGTAAACTGCGGACAACCACTACGTACTCTCCGATGCAGAAACGCTTCAAACCTTCCACACGTGAAGCAGCTCCCCCGATCCGAAATGAGCGCATCCGGCGCCCCTAACTCAAAAAACACTTTCTTCAAGAACTCGATCACGCATTTCGCTTCAGTTGATATCACGGCCTCCAAAATCACTTACTTCGAAGGATGTCCACTAGAACAATCACGTGCTGCTTCCCTCCAGAGAGTGATAACGGCCCCACGTGGTAGAGCACAACCTTTTGGAAGGGTCGCTCCGCCGGAGGAATCTCGTGACAAAATCCCTCTTGACGGCCGCAGAAATCCTTGTAATATAAACACTCGATACACGCTCGTAAATGCCTCTTTACGAAGTCCTCCATGCATGGAAACCGGTACCAGCCTTTAATCATTGCCGGGGGTTTTGTCCTTGCAGAAAAGCCCGGCTCGGTCGTGCATCAACGCACAGAGATATTTTGACGGGAAAACGTCTTTCCAGAGACCAAAGATACAGAAAGGCTGTACTTCGTCATCCATGCAACGTTTTGTAACGAAAGTACCGGACAGGAATCGCTTCTGTGCGTCATCAGTATTGGACCAATTTAACTCGGGTTTTTCGGAAGGGTCACAAATTAACAGGAAAATCCCCCTCTCAAATTCAGGCTGGTGGAGATCTCAAGGAGATCCATGGCGGAGCCGTTCACGTACCCTCCCGAAAGCCTGGAAATGCTGCATAAATATACGTTTTATTCCGTTGCTGGTCGACGAAACAGCGGCGGCTCTTCAGCAACTGGTGCACCCTTCCGAGCTCATTCAGAAACACTTACGACGTTTTAGGCGAGCAGGCTGACGGGGGAACGAATGCCCGAAAACAGACTGAATTTCGCGTTCCACAAGAACAAATCGGATGTTCTCGACCGAATGCGTCTCGTCTCGCCAATTCCTACCAGTTTCTTAGTTCCGGAGCAATTGTTCTAATCTTGACAAATCTTCTACACCTATAAAAACGAAAGTCCGTTTGTCGACACCGGCGTTTCCGACTCGATGATCTTGAACACTAGGGATCCGTTGAAGGTGAAAGTTGTGGGAGGGGTGGATATGGTTGCGAGGAAGGGTATTGCATACCAAATGCACATAACGGACGCGTTTTCGGAGATTTTACACCGAAACTCGTCCAGTTTTGTGGCACTTCGTTATCGTTNTCCTGCCTTTCCTTCAGATCAGTGGTTCTCAACCTGTAGCCCAACCGAAGCCTATCGAGAAAATTCAGCGTTAGCGAAGTTGCGGACCGATAATTATTGGTGATCCTCCAGTTCGGCCATGCGACCTGGTTCTACCTCAGAACCATAACCCCTTTAAGCTACCCCGTTTAGCGAGATCATCTACTCTGAGATTCATATACATTATTGTCCGTACCGGCGAACTTGACTTCTGGTGCGCTGTGGGTATCTAGCCTTTGGCCGCACCGCTGCCTCAGGTGTCACCACTCGACTGGCGCCGGAGTCCGTTCACCTCTTCCTCCACAGCTGACCTCTCAGATGGCGGATCGAGTTTCTCGATGAACGCTTGGCCCAACGACGCGCTCTCCTCCTTCTCCGGCATCATGCATGATTCCATAAACCTGGACAATGTTTCGTCAGTCTCGCGATCATCTCCACGCCTTTGTCTAATCTCCTTCGGCTACCCGCTCAACGATTGACCTGGTTTCTCGAGCTGTCATCTGTGGATGCCGCCAGCGCGATCGCCGGTCCCAAACTCGTCGTTTTCTCTGTCTCGAGTTCATCGCCACCACCTTCGACCTCATCGCCCTTCTCGAGAGCGATCTTATATAGTTTGAGCTGCGAACAAGTGGCTGTAGTGATGTAATTAGAACCACCTGACTGCGAAATCTGGTATGAGTCGTGCGACAAAACAGCGGTTACTACTTGTGGTCCCCGGAATTGATTTTGCAGCTTGGTCGACAAGCCCGTCGCCGTCGGTAAACTGCGGACAACCACTACGTACTCTCCGATGCAGAAACGCTTCAAACCTTCCACACGTGAAGCAGCTCCCCCGATCCGAAATGAGCGCATCCGGCGCCCCTAACTCAAAAAACACTTTCTTCAAGAACTCGATCACGCATTTCGCTTCAGTTGATATCACGGCCTCCAAAATCACTTACTTCGAAGGATGTCCACTAGAACAATCACGTGCTGCTTCCCTCCAGAGAGTGATAACGGCCCCACGTGGTAGAGCACAACCTTTTGGAAGGGTCGCTCCGCCGGAGGAATCTCGTGACAAAATCCCTCTTGACGGCCGCAGAAATCCTTGTAATATAAACACTCGATACACGCTCGTAAATGCCTCTTTACGAAGTCCTCCATGCATGGAAACCGGTACCAGCCTTTAATCATTGCCGGGGGTTTTGTCCTTGCAGAAAAGCCCGGCTCGGTCGTGCATCAACGCACAGAGATATTTTGACGGGAAAACGTCTTTCCAGAGACCAAAGATACAGAAAGGCTGTACTTCGTCATCCATGCAACGTTTTGTAACGAAAGTACCGGACAGGAATCGCTTCTGGGCGTCATCAGTATTGGACCAATTTAACTCGGGTTTTTTCGGAAGGGTCACAAATTAACAGGAAAATCCCCCTCTCAAATTCAGGCTGGCGGAGATCTCAAGGAGATCCATGGCGGAGCCGTTCACGTACCCTCCCGAAAGCCTGGAGATGCTGCATAAATATACGTTTTATTCCGTTGCTGGTCGACGAAACAGCGGCGGCTCTTCAGCAACTGGTGCACCCTTCCGAGCTCATTCAGAAACACTTACGACGTTTTAGGCGAGCAGGCTGACGGGGGAACGAATGCCCGAAAACAGACTGAATTTCGCGTTCCACAAGAACAAATCGGATGTTCTCGACCGAATGCGTCTCGTCTCGCCAATTCCTACCAGTTTCTTAGTTCCGGAGCAATTGTTCTAATCTTGACAAATCTTCTACACCTATAAAAACGAAAGTCCGTTTGTCGAAACCGGCGTTTCCGACTCGATGATCTTGAACACTAGGGATCCGTTGAAGGTGAAAGTTGTGGGAGGGGTGGATATGGTTGCGAGGAAGGGTATTGCATACCAAATGCACCTAACGGACGCGTTTTCGGAGATTTTACACCGAAACTCGTCCAGTTTTGTGGCACTTCGTTATCGTTATGATGTAGCTGAGAAGCTGTCAACCTGAACTGTGAGTGGGAAACCAATTGACTTTGGAAACGAAGTCCAAAACTGACGGGAGGACTCTGTGAGATCGATAAGAAGCCAGTTCGTTCTGGCGTTTTATTGAGTTGCCCAAAGTCGAGAATGGTTCGGAAATGATCAGCGATAGGCAGGTGGACTCCCTCTGCAAAGAGGAGAAGGACCACACGAGTGGAGGGGAAGAGGAACCAAAGGTCAGGAAACAATGGAGGGTCTACGGAACAGCGATCGCCGGCGCAGCAGGGAATCTGGGATATCCTAGAGAGACGGTTCGAGGAGCGGGAAGAAGGCGCTGTCAATCCGCGATCTGAGGTGATCACTTCGAAGCCCCAGATCGTGGAGCAGCGAAGTTCGCGAGAGGCCGAGGGGGTGCAACAGGAGGCGCGGAAAAGACGAGCAGCAAGAGCGGACTATGATCTAAGATGGCATGCTCGAGCCCGGCAGGAAGAAACGGAAGAGCAACGGCAACATCGTCTGGAAGCTGAGCGAGCCCGCCGTAGAAGGGGTTCGGCGAATGAAACTGAGGAGCAAAGAAGGACACGACTCATAGTCGACAGAGTTTGAACAGAGAGGCGAAGACGACTATCGTATACGGCGTTGAAATGCGCTGCGTTAGATTACGATCCCGAGTTTGATTACGGCGCACATTCAAGTGTTCAGATCGGGGAGATGGATACTCAGTGTAGATTCTGTTTTGCGATGAGATTCAAGAACGAGACTGCCCAGCTGTGTTGTGTGAAAGGACAAGTGAGAACGGTGACCAAAGGGATGCCAAGTGGTCAATCGTGTTCATTTTAGTCATCAAGCAGCTCCAAGGGAGGGATTCGAGACACCTTTGAAACTCGTGATATTGGACGCCGATTTCTGATATTGTAATATCGTGGACTCCGGGTAATTGCAATGAAACTTAGGTTCTGCTTAATCTACGAAAGGGAAGTTCGGGGCACTGAGTCCTCGACTTCGGCGCAGAAGTTCAACTCTCGCGGAGAAGAATCTGCCGCCCAATGAACTGTCGCAGCGAAGCGCGACAGGGAACGCTAGTTAAGAATAAATGAATGCGGAAGGACAAATCGGACATCGCGGGCTTGAGAAATCCAAAGCAGCGTTGGGGCAGCATGAAGTCGCGTCACAGACAACGAGGTTGTCTTGGGGTTCAAGAGAAACTCCTGTCGATTCGAGGGAAAAAGATTGGAGCATCGCCAGAATGGCGCGGCCGAAACAGAAAAGTCTCAAGACCGGTGAGTTTCTTGAGGGATGGGCCTGAATAATTCCGGATTTATTTGTGCGGTTAAGCATTGCATCGCGCGACATTCTGTCTCAATATACTGGTGACGAGAATGAACTCATAGTGTCGAAATATTCCCATGCGAATCAGACCGAAAGGGTGGAAGTTCGTCGCAGCCGGAACGACCCAGAACGGGCTCCGAAAGATCCCAAGCTTTTCGGGAACGCCGACGGAACGCTTCATCTGGAGCAACTGTGTGCCTTATTGCGCCATCGAATATCAGCAGACCTCCAGTGAGAAACCTCAATGATGCGACATATGTGATCGCCTGTGGTTCCAGAGGGATTTGAAAGCCATCGATTCGAGGGTAGTGAATTTCCTGGTTGAGTATTGTACAGGGGAGGATACTATTAACTTTAAACCTTGCTCGAACTGTTTCAAGGTCTGCAAAACATCTAAAATTCCGACTATGAGCAGGAGCAATGGCTAACGGGATCCGCCAAAACCAGCGAATTTAGCGGAGTTAGATCCTCTGAGGCTCATTTCGCCGCAAATCCCATTCATGCAAATTCGTCGCTTGCGTCATGGGGGCTGTTTCGGTATCGTAGGTCAGGTGATAAACCTGTCTGTTGACGTCGACACGATGATCAGGAGTCTGTCGAGATCGCTCAACGATGATCGAGCATTCAACGTGAACTTGAAGAAAAATCTTACCACAAATCCTCGCATCTTGGCGGGTTTGTGATGAAGTGGATCATAGAAGCCTGGCTTCGGTTCTTAATCGAGCAACCTCTCTACAGACATTACAATATCACAATCGATTGGTCTGTCTTCAGGCAATGTCAATGCATGATCTGACTCCAGACGACCCATCTGATGCGCGTATTGAGCTTCTGGATGTGAATGAAGCGCCGGAGTCCGAGTTGATTCATTCTATGCAGCACTCTATGATGTTGAACGAATACCAGTATTTGGACATGGCCCCCGGTCAGCACCGTTCTCCATAAAGTCTCTCTTTCGATTTTGAAGAAGCGCTGTCATTTCCATCCTTATAGGTACTACGGGGTTGCTACTATGCCAAGTTGTTACTGAAACTTCATTCTCGTCACTAAACAAAAAATATTTTCGATAATGGTGAAGTGGACAGCAGCGCCACTCAGATCTTCAAAAACGGAAGGCCACGCCTGAGTATACATATACTATATCTTTAAGCACGTTCATTATAGAGGTGGGAAATGCATGATGCAGACCCGCGGCAGATGTTACGCACGCGGGTACTGTGAGACTCGCAAACTCACTAAAAACCATCCTCTTTGCCGCGATGGGGACCGGTATCCCGTGTTTTCGTCAGCCCCGCATCGGGAGACTCTGAGGTCTCAGTGAGTTGTATTTGACTGTGTTGATAGTGTTTGCGGTGAGTTGAGAGTGGTGACTAGGTTGTCGTAGTCTTCTTTGATTTTGAGTATTTCGGTGATGAATCTGGTGGTGAATCTTTGAGCACTTTGACCGAGCCAACTCACCGAGACCTTGCTGAACGCGTAAAGGCTAGACAAGACGTTTTCCCGAGAAGCATTACGGTAGTGCGGAGGACTACCTGCCTGATTTTTTTTCATCGATGGAGGGACGAGGAACAACAATTTCTTCTCTTCTTTATCCTCTCCTCTTTTCTTGACGATCACCCGGTAGGGGACCCCTCCAGGAGGATTCCATTCTCAACATGGAGATTTTCGCCTCGCAATCTTCGTTTCTCCTTTTCGCTAGTGTTCCATCTTGCGATCTTCTTACTGAGCTCCGAACCCTGGTGTTGTATCAAGGTCACGGCTTCTTCGAAACTCTTGATCGCTCAAACTCGCTTGATCACTCCTTCATCCTGCTGCGGTGCTTTTCCCACTGGATTTCGATTGAATGCGTCCACATGTTGCATCCTCTCTCCTGCTCTGTGTTCGATCTTGAAAGTGAATTCGGCTAATCGGTTCAGCCACGTTGTGATCTGGTTCGACGTTGCGGTGCTGCCCCTCAGAGCTTGAGCGGCCACATAATCCGATACGACTACAAATTCCTCACCCTAGAGCCCTAGAGATAGTGACGAAGTCTCTCGCAGGCCCAAACGACGGCAGCTGTTCAAGCTTGGTCGAATGGTACTTTTGTTCGGATGCCGGCAACCGTCTGCTGATAGCGTCCACCAAACGCCACTGGCCATCAACATTTTGCATCAAAGCGGCGCCTAACCCATCTCCGCTAGCGTCGGTGTGAAGCTGTATAGGGAGTCCACGCGAGAATTTGACCAACACCGGTTCGGTGATCAACCGCTGTCTCACATTTCTCGTTCTATTCAAACACTGCTTCCTTTTCGAGCAATGAAGTCAGTGAATTCGCGATCGCTGCGAAACTGATAAAACGTGAAATACAGCTAATTCTAGGAACTTCCTGATGTCCGTCGGAGACTGCGATTGGGGATAGTTCTCTACGGCCAGCAATTCCAGCTTGCCCGCTCGCACACCTTGATTCGATATAGTAAAGCCCGAGAATTCGACGGTGCTCTTGAGAAACACATATTTGCCTAGCCTGATCTTCAACCCAACCTTTCGCAACACCCTGGAAATTCGTTTGCGACTCACATCATCATCACAGGCTCTCAATGAGCATCCGGAGTGATGAAGGCCAATTTCTGCTCGATAGTTTATGACCATACGCCTCGATCCATCTTTCTTCTTACCGAGCTGTCGCGCAGGATTAAGCCCATCTTCACCAGTTAACCATTTTCACACTGTTTCCAAATGAAAGCCCCGCCCGCACAAAAAACAACGATTACTCTATAGTAGCCAGTCCGCCTGTTCTTAAAAAACGATAGCGGACGAAAGAGCGTAGATGGCGTGTGAGGGATCGGTGTATTTTGAGCGCGTTACGAGCATCACTGCACTAGCATATGGCGAGTTGGACTCACGAATGATACCCCCTGACAACATCTTTCAACGATATTCGTGAGCGCATCTCTTTCCACTTGCGACAATCGAAACGGTCTTGACCAAATCGGTTTGCTTCTGGGAATCCCTACGATACTACATTCCGCGATATTTGTTCTGTCCAAGTCCTCCATAGCCGACGCGAACACATCGGAGAATTCATGCAGCAACTGCACTAACTTGTTGACGATCCCTCCGGGAATCGATGTCCTTCTCTTCTACAGTCGGAACCGTCGCGACCTGATTGATGCTGCATCGTCTGGATTCCTCAGCCACTGGTCCCAGTTCGAACAGCTCCGTCTCATCCACCAGCCGATCGTGCGCCACAACGTCTCCCTTCTTTATTGGCCTGCTCTGTCTTTCATTGTTTCGTACCGGCATCAACACTCGGCCGGTTTCTACCTTGCAGAGCATACCAGTTTCATTCACATCTTTGATCAGTAGCGTTCCTTTGTACTTCCCCTTGAGTTTCGCCTCGATTAAACAGACTGATCTCGCTGGCCCTTCGAAATTCTCAGCCACCGTGACCTTCAGCTTGCCAGTTTTCTTCGCCTCATTCTCCTCGGTCGTGCTGCACCAACTCTTCATGATTGCCAAAAAAGCTTCCGCCTTCAAAATCCATGCTGACCCTGCGCAATAGGATGTGACTGCGCCGGAGTCTAACAAGCTTTCCCGATAACAATGTCTTCTTCCGGCCCCCATCACGGCTCCTTGCAGCCGACTGGGCTTTATGTTCCTCCTCACGCGCACCGACACCGACTCATAATCTGTGGAACGCCAACGAATCGTGCAAATCTCGTTTCAACGCTGAAACGTGGTCATGTTGCCGGTCTCGAATTTCGTGCACTAAGAACGAGTATTCCGGCAGCAATACTTTCTGGATGTGGTCCTTCACCCCTTACGGTTTGAGCTCAAACTGTAACGCAATGTTTTCAGTCCGCCGTGCGTACTCTTCGAGTCCTTCAGACTTCGCCTGTCGACACCTGAACAACTCATCCATGAGCATCGCATGGGTCTGTTTCGGCACGTACGCTTCCCTAAATTCCTCCTCCCATTCCTTGAACGATGTTAGCTTCGATCCGTGATTTCGATGCCATATCTTCGCTGCGCCACACTCGGTAGCGTGCAGCTACCAAGTGCCGCCCGGGGCGGGATCGACCAACTTTCGAAATGCCGCCCCCCACTGAAATTTTTGGCGGGAAACGCCTTAAAGTCCAGCGGGGGTACTCGCGGATTGCAGCCCTCCGCTGAGGTTAACTCCGAAGGGACTGCCCCGACAAAGATGAAATTCGAGGAGGAGAGAAAAAACGACCCCGGGCAGGCATAGACGTACCTACCGAATTTAGTGGTTCTGTGATTGATTCAGAATGTTCTGGGTTCTGGGATGTTCAGGGGTTACACCAAAACGAGAGAACGAGTCAGGGTCGGAAAGAATTGTGGCTTCCATACTTCTAGGTGTTGGAGCACAACATGCAACGCCCAAAAGATTTCGACGTCGGTTTCTGTCCACCTAATATGGCCAAATTGGCAACTGTGCTGTGTTCGTGTCGCTCCTTGTTTTGCATATCAATGAATTCCCTCGAAACTCCGCAGAGATCTGCAAGTTGTTCCGGAAACTGGACATTAAGGCCTCAATTCAAAGACCAATTCCAGAGAGTAGGTTTTTGTAAGTCATGCTTTCCCGCGAAGGTCGAAATCGCTGGTTTCAGCTGAAATTCTCCTTTTCTGTACGAGCCATCTTCGAATCCCAGGGAGTGGAATGCTGACCAAGGAATGGGATGTGAGCTATGAGTGACTCATTCCAGGGACGTAATGTATCCCGCGTTTTCTTTCAACGTTTTCTTTCAATTTCACTAGCCACCGGCATCCGAGAAGCGTGTACGGGTGGCGTACCAATGACTTAATACCGGTCATGAAGATTCGGTCCGTCCAGCGTGAACTCACACTCCCAGTTCGAAGTGGCCCAGGCAGTTGATTTCTCCTAGTTTTTCCCAAACATCCTAACAAATCATTGCCGCGTCCGCGCCGGTGTCCAGCCTAATAACGAATTTTCTCCCGTTGAGGATACCGGAACATCTTCCCGTATCTGCGCGTCCCTTCTGGACGACGAATACTTGGATTCCGATTCCTTGGACGCGTCGCCTTTCCCGTTCCTGGTGTCTCTAGCGCTCTTCGCCTCTGAGTTCTTTGTTCTACTTCGTGGTGGCTGACATCTTAGCTGAGTCACTGGAGCATATGTACAACAACTTGATACGCCCCTTCTTGCCGCAGTTGTAGCATGTTTGGTTGAGAAAGGGACATGCGTCTCTGAAGCATGCATGCCTGCACAGCCTCGACAGGTATGGAAAGGCTTCTCTTGACCTATCGCAAGGACCTCGTCGCGTGTACCACCCGCAATATAGAGAGACGAACTTTGCAGCCGAATTTAGTTCTTCATGTGTTGCTTTGAATCTCGCAGCGCCGACTTCGGCTTCTCTTCTACGAACTGAAGAGCCAGTCTTCGGGCAGTTTCTTGGGCCTCTCTTCAGGTAAACCGAATCGACTTCTCGAAGCTGATCGGCGATCTTGGCGATGCTGCTGTCACATCCACTGAGTAAATCTCGCATAGATCTACATATGAGGAGTTGATTTCCAAACGGTGTAAAGTCCATTTTTCCAATTTCGAAATAATCGACTTTTCCTTCAGGGATGCTCTAATTGCACAGGATCACGATGAAACTTCGGTATGCGATGGGTGACGGAATCGTGAGCATAATGAAAGCTAACTCGCGAATCAATGAGTCCTGTGTAGGCGGCTAGAGCAATGAGGTCCTTTGGACTTGACGCTTTGTGGAAATGAACATTGGAAAAACAGTCGAAATTGACGTGTTTTGGTGTCGTATCACGACTGCTCGCAGTGATGGTTCAAGAAACGCCAAAGCGGGCACACCGGACTGTAGAGCCCAGGAAAAATTTCGTTAATTTCATCGAATAGGATACTCTCTAAATCTGTCAGTCTTCGAACGCTTGAAGAATAATTCGTTGTTTCTAACATTGGAATTAACCTCTCCATCGGGCTAAAGTGAAGTGAGAGAATTTTCTCCGAGGATTTAGTAGTTTTGACTCCTTCTAGATAGAAACTACCGTTTCGGAACTTGACCCGTTTTGGGAATGAATCTCATTTTGAATCGTTTTTGAGCATGGATAACGGGCAGATAACTCCGAACCGATGCTTGCATTCGATGCGGAACACGCGTCTGAGTCGATATCGATCAAAAAACGAGAATCGTCAAAATTGGACCTAACTCCGTTTGGAAATCGACTTCTCATATGTATGTATCAGAACGCGTTCCCACAAGTAAACATTTTTTTTTGGAGAATTGGAACGAGACCCCCAAACCTATTTTTTCTGGAAGTTCTCACCTCAACTGGCGTAACGATCTCAGGCAATCCGGCAGGCGTCTATTTTGTGGGCTGAAAAAAGCCTATTTTGGCCTGGGAGTGACGAAACTTGGACTCAAGGCCGAAATGGGCTATTTTCAGATTTTGAAACTTCTCTTTCAGCTCAGAGCCGGATTGCCTGGGATCGTTACGCTAGTTGTGGTGAGAACTTCCAGAAAAAAGGAGGTTTGGGGGTATCGTTCCAATTCTCCAAAAAAATGTTTACTTGTAACTCACGTAATTTTGAGTTTATCGAGGCCGGTTCGTTGATTTACGGAGGTGGATCGGTTCTAGATGAAGAGAAAAACCGACGACAGGGAAATGAGGCGATGAACAACAGCGCCCAAAGCCTTGCGCAGCCCCATCAGCAGCTGTATGCCTTTCAATTGGGAAAAATCTCATTCTCGTACAGCGCTCCTGAAAACTTGAGCATGCTGGTTTGATCAAGGCAAGGCTATCGCTCTGCCATCTGGTGCCGAGGCGAGCAGTTATGGTAGCTGGCGCTGCTGCAGCCCTTTTCTTCGCTGCGCCGTGTCTTCGGTTTAGTTCTCTTCGGTTTATCGCTAGTGTGGTGGTGGTGTTGGCGGTGGTAACAACGGTACCGACTTGTGCTCTGGTGATTTTTCGAATGCTCCGGGTCTCTGGCAGCAGCCACGTACGGCACATCGAAAATCAATCTCGTTGTCCCGCAGCCACAGGCGGCCGTCTGTTCTCATGTCTTGCTCAAGTGATCTATTAAACAACTTGGATACAAAACAACCGTCAAGGATAAGTGCCAACGATGAAATGGACTCACAACCCACGCATGTGAAAGGAGCATCATAACAGTACTCTGGTGAGAGCAATTCTGAAAGACTCTACTCGGAAGAAACTAGACGTCATTGCTTGCGTCCCAAGATAAACTCAAGCTGACTGTTGTTCAAAGGATGTCGTCGAGAATTTTCGCTGGCAAACGGGCGTCCAGCTGTTGCTTGATGAGAACGCGTAGGATTCGAGTTTCGATACAATGTCGAATAGTAGATTAGTAAGAAACCTCATTTACATATATGTATTCTTTCGACCGTCCTAGTCATCATCGTCACAATCTACCACCGCCACCACCAGTCATTGTTGGTGGCCATCGTCGCAGGCAACCACCACCAAGGCCGTTCGTGCCGAGCATCACTGCCAGTGAATTCCCCTCACATCTATTTCGATAACCTTCAAGTTAGCGGGAAAAAATATGACCGCATACTGTTCCGTGACCCTATGATTGATAGAGACGCGCTCACTCTGCTCCGGTTCACGACAAGTAAAATTAACGATCGTCGTCCTGACCGGTGTCGGACAACCGCAATACTTGCCTACAACCCCGGATCCTCGACCTTGTCATGCAGCGACAGGAATGCGAACGTCAATGTTGACGGTCAACATTGGTGCAAGTGCACTCAATAGTACAGGCAACATGGCTGTTTGTAACGGAATCAGCCGATTTGCTCGCAAATCCAGCATTCTCGTGTAGGCGTTGGCAGCAGTTCGGCGAGGCTTCGGTAGAATTTTTCATTGATTTCCGAATGCCGCAATTCATATTCATGCGCTCCGCCCGTACCGCGTACAGTTGTATTCGATTCGAGCTCATCTGATGAAATTTCGATGACGATTAAATTGGTAACGTGCGATCATCACCAATCTAGACAATCTCGAATGATTTCCGCGACAGTGATTTTTCGCGTCGGAACTTTTGGCCTGCGCCCTTTGAAGCTGCCGACGACGAGTCAATAAGCATGGAAGGATACCTAATGACAACAACGCTCGCGTGAGCTGCTCACAGAAAGGTTTGCGCTCTCGCCGAGATGATATCACTCTGCCGAACACCGGATTACTTCCAATTCACTATACTTTCGATCAGGCACCTCTATTTCATACCAAACCAATGGGAAAGTTCAACCGATTGGGACCTCGGAATTTCAATTACAACCTCAACGACTAGCTCGTGATCATTTCCTGCTTGTGCAGGGGCAGCAGCAGGGGCAATGACGCCACTGTCCACTGACCGGACAAGTATTTTCCGAACGCAAAATGACAAAAATCCGTTCCACTGAAGTAGTTGTCTAGTTCTGAGCAAAAAAAAAAACACTTCCGCAGTTGTTGTGGGCAGCCCATGTCGGCCGTTGCCGCCGCCACTCACACTGCGGCAGCAGCATCAGCAACGGAGAAATAGCCACGGTCATTCTACCAGCAGCAGTGGGTTGGTTCGCGAGAGGCCGCGGCGGCGTTTTTTCGTTCGATCGCCTTTACCGTTTGCCCGGTCTGACCGCTGATGCACACAGTACTAGACGGTGTAGTTTGGTAGTTTTCCTCTCCGTGTTGCAAACGAAAACCGGCTTGAGCCGAGGGAGGCGAAATTCGGTATATGAAAGCGAACATGACTTTAGGCCCCTAAACAAATGAACATTTCTGGTCGCTAAGCGTTCTGAAGCACGAGCTCCACAGCCTCCACAGAGTTTCCGGTTGTCATTGAAGATCGCGTCCGGCGCTGGAGAGCCAGAACTTTGCTCGAGAACTCACTTCACCAGCTCATGGAATAGAAGCTTGGCTGGATGGCTCACATTTGCCAGTGGGTCGTGTCATTCCGGATATGCCGTTACAATTTTTGGACAGCAATCAAACAGTTTGGCGCGAAGAAAACACCGTTGCTCTTACTGAATAATCACTAGCGGTTCGGAAGGCAAGTACTCGGCTAACTCGGTAAATCCGGAACTGACTTTCATGAGCCGATGATGAAAGAATCGAAGCGAACACGGATTCGGATGGATTCGATGCACCGCCAGAGCGCTGTTCCCAGACTAATGTGGCGCTAATTTGAACAACCGGTTAGAATCGTTTGTGCTGAGGGAACATTGTAAGAGGCATTCCACAGCATTCTATAAGTTCAGACGGCGTCCATCGGCTCTGCTACCGACTGTCGCTTTTCAACCAGGTGGCTTCAACTGGCTGACGCGCTGCTGGCTTTCCGAGGATAAGCCGCGGCTTTCCAAATTCAGGCACGATCGGAACACTTTCTAATCAGAGTTTGTTAAAATGAATTCCGGAGCAGAATATTTGCTGAGATGGGACATATTTTCTCCCACCCCCTCCCCTTAAATGAAGCGCCTAGAAAAGCCCACTCGTAGGGCTCCACCCTCTCTTTCCCGAGCTACGCTGCGGCCATTGGGCCGCATCAATGACCTCGAGAAGTAAACTTTCACTGGAAATAAAAGACTACCTTTTGGTCCCGCGATGCCGGTTCGGTGCCGTGCAGGTAAGTAGATGAAGCAACCGAAGAGCAGATAAGGTATCCTAAAATCCTGCGTTCAACCAACCCCCCTTCAGATGAGGACATTCTTAACATGGTGGACTATGGGGGCCTACGGCAACGAAAGGTTTCGTATACGCGCGATTTTAGGGTAGTCCCTTTGGGGCTTTTGGGGGCTCCAAACACCGGCCGAGCTCCAATTGTTCGGGGCCGTCGCACAAGTAAGTGCTGCGCTCCTTTGCCTCGTGAGTTATTGGAAACTCATCTCTCCAATGTTTTTTGAAAAAATTCGATCAAAAGTCGCCCAGTGAAAGTACACAACTCGCGAAATCGAATGGAACGCTGCGCGGCTCGAGCCGCCGGTAACCTGAAAGTCCAGTGATTGAATCCGAGGCTTGTCATCGGTAATTACTTCATTGCAAGCCCGATCAGTCGACCCAACTCGTGTGTAATGCAAACTCTAGAAACACATTTCGTTGTTTGCCGAGGCTTGAGCCAACGACGGCGACTCTGACGGCGTCCAGCGACAACGCCGACGACGGCGATAGGGGTCATCCGGCGGCGATTCTCTCGTCCCAGCTTTCTTTCTCTGTTCGGTCATTGAAGAGAAGGAAAAACGGGGTCAAACGCGCAAAGCGTCATCGTCAGCGCCGTCGTCTTTATGAACATCGTCGTCTTCAGAAAAGTTCAGGGTCATCGCAACAGCAAGCAATAGTGCTGGATACCGAATCTCGGACACAAGCCTCCAGAGCATATGCGGGAGCTCGCATTCGAAACATACCTTGTTCGGTCGAGCTGCCAGGACGACCGCCTATGAGGTCAGAGGGTCTGGGGCTTCCGATAGCATTCCATGGGTGTGTTTCGCATCCCCGGAAGGAGGTTTCAGCGGAAATGTCACCCCTCTACCAGTTTCGAAACAATCTTTAAAAACGGGGAAGCTCAAAATGCTCATATCTAGACAACCACTCTGCACAGAGCCGAACGACACTTTTTTGGCGCAGGCTGGCTCTAAAGAGAAAACACTGCGATGGACGACTCACACAAATTCTGCTGGAAGAAGATTCGGAACATACTTTTTGAGGATATTAATTTCACCCATTTAATAGCAACGCCTGATTCAGTGCGCATTCAGATTTGGTGGCGAATCTTTTTCTGAAACTGACTCGTTGTGGCAAGCGGGCTCGTCTATGCCACTGGTCGAGGCCCACAGACAGTCGAGCCCAACAGCATCGACTCACTCGCCTAGATCTCTTCCTTTAATTAAGCCGTATCTGACTCAGCTGGGAGAGCCAACACATGGCTCTCAGAGCAAGGCGAGCGCATCGCTGCTCCAAGACCACCTGACCATTCTCTCAACAAAGAGGCGGCAGCGGCATCGTGGCGATCATTTGTCCATTCTATTGTACCATACAAAGAAGAACGACAACCTCGAACACCCGCTACTGCCGTAGAATTATTTCCAGCCGAGAGCAGAAAACACGCTCATCATTTCAAGAAGACAGCGAAAGTAGCAGCAATGAGGCGGGACTTTCTTGAGTTTCCGCGCAATCATAGCGCCTCTCATGTACAGACTGGTCAAAATGCATAGTAGCTGCTGCGAATAACGCCAGCCGTTGGCGGTGCTGCATCTTTCCCGGCTGCTGCTGTCCCAACGATCAAAGAGGGCTCTTAAAAGCTATCGATCGGAGAGCCTCGAGGGAGAATGGTCTCCCATGTTTACTTTTATTTCAAAACAGGGCGTCACTCAGCAGCGGCGACGAGCACAGGGCAAACTTGTTCTGTTGATTTCAGACTTGATTGAGCTGAATCATTTCAATGCCTAAAGAGCTGCCTGCAAAGCACTCATGGAGGGGGACGAACGCGAGACAGGCCCTTTCGGCTGCCCCGTAGGTGAAAATTTCTGATTGACGACTCTCTCTCACTGTTTTTTTTTTATCATCTATGAAGATGTATGAATCTCTTCTCGAGCTCACGTCTCGTTCTTGTACCCAAAAATAATTCGTCGTTACAGCGAATCACGGCTGATCGATATTAAATAGGTATAAGATAGAGCTGAGAGTCCACCAAATCCCTCTCGGCTCAACATCGCCGCTGCTGATGAGGTTTCAAACTTGGGTGTTCAGACCTCTCGACTGCGATGTTGAAAATGACGCCGTACATGAAGACGACGACACTGTGCTAAAATGGAGCTATCTCCTATTCCAGATACTAGCTTTCTATTCACCCTGGTTGAGGTAGCTATCGAGGGATCACAGATTTCGGTCTCATTCGCTCTACCCACCCTCAGCCGGAGCCACTCGCGGCTAGCCTGCTGCCGCTGCTGGACGAATGCGCCGAAAGCTTAGGTTAGCCTCTTGCGGGTCGAATGTTGTTGTCGAAAGACTCGAGAAGCATTCATACAATTGAAGATTGAGTCTCACAGACTGTCGAGCTTCTGTTGCAAAGCCATTCGATCGTTCGCTATCATTGACTCTCATCATCATTTACTCATGGTCAGAGGATTTCGACACCAACGGTGTGTAGCCGGCAAGGATACCGGATGAGAGCGACTCATCTAGGGGAGACTGGGAAGGAAAATTTGTTCACCGAGCAGAACAAAGGGCGAATGTTGCCGACAGACCGCTGCTCGAAATCTCGTTTTGTCTCGAAATCTACTTCTCTCTTGGCGGGGCGTTTCTATCTACTCTCCAACGTTGCATCACTGTCTGGTGGACGAGAGAGATGGATTGATGAAATGATCAGCAGAGAATTCATTTCTTGGGCTTTTTGAAATATGAGCGGATGTTCCTGTAAGCGGCATGCAACAATTGATACGCCATAGCGAACACTAATGTATTCGAATGACACACGGATTTTCTTCTCGAATGAATCTTCCCATCGAGCTAACAGGCAGTGCCGCCTGGTGGCCGAGGCCGCTCTCTCTCGGCCGCCGCCGCCGCCGCCGCGTCCAGTCTTGATCCTCATCGTGCCGCCGGCGCCGCCGGCGCCGCCGCCGCCGCCAATGCAGGAGCCGCAAGTGGGGGGGCGAGACTCACAATGAAATACTTCGTGCACACTTTCATTTGCTTCTTCGAGGAGGACGTAGCGCAAATTGAACCCGGGAGTGTGGTGGGCTGATGGGAGAACGGAACAGTAGATTACGGTAGAACTCTGTTCCCATTAAAACCGAATGACTGAGTTTGAAAATATATTCTACCTAGTCTGACAGGTCCATTGAGCAAAGCTGCACTGATGTTTTCGTGCGATTTCACTCGCTTCGCTGTAGATTCGAACTCTGTTCAAGTCGATTCTCTCAACTTTGCAAACAAAGAACACGTCTTGCGTGACCTGGGCTGCTGCGAAGCAGAATGCGCAAGTGGCTCAAAATAGTTTCGCACTTTCCCACCACAAAATGTGGTGTTGATGATGTACATTAAGCCAAATGGAGAGCGGGAAACAGCGTCGAAACTCTCGTGAGTTCATGCGGTTAGTGGAAGATGTGCGCTCGCTTGTCAGTTAGCGACCCTTTTACACGGCGGATAATTAATTCGGACTCCTCTCTGGGAGCTGATTCCTCGATGTTCGTGCTGCCTGCCTTCCGTTGATGAGCTGAGCTTGGAGGTTGCCGCATCAAAGACGGGTGGAATCAAAAAAGAGAGCTTCCTTCTCTGTATCATTGGGCTGCAGCCGTTGCGGCACCGATATACTACGAACAAGGACATCTCGCAGCTTCCGTTGACGCGTCCCTGTCCCGCGAATCTCTTTCTCAAATTTCTGGAATCTTTCTGATGTTTAAAGAAGAATGCTCAGCTTCCAAGCAAAAACGTACGGCTATCGAGATCTTTTTCGATACATTGTCTATTCTTCGCACGAATTACGAGTAAGTTTTTCTTTGCATTTCTAGTTAGGGACGTAAATGTTTGGTTGTCCCTGACCGCTGCACAACTCGGTCTTCGGCCCCGCATCCACCACTATCAGACGTCTCTAAAGATGTCCGCGATCGTAGGGAGCGGTTATTCCTCATGAGTCATTGAAGGGTTATGTCCGGTTTATGCCTGGAGTTGTAAACAGGACGTGAGCGAAATTGAATTCTGTCTTGCATTACTAGCCAAGGGAAGCTATTGGTGTTTCAGATGGGCTCTCTCAACGAGCTCTAAGTGTGCGTTGTTTCCAGCTAGGCACCACCACCACAGGACACTCGAGACGTTTCAAATCGAACTCTATCGAGTTCAGTCCCGGTTAGACCTCAAAACCCAATTTTTTTTCATTTCAGGTTTCCAACATGTGACTCCCCGCAGTCGATCAACCGTCGATCAAGACGCTCGGTCTATGCAGATAATTCTCACTCAAAACTACTCTTCTACTCGCGAGTTATTGGTCTGCTTCATTCGTTTCTGCAGTCACCACATTGCGTAGAGACGCCGCGTTGACAAAACCCAGGGACAGAATATGAAAAAACAATCGTTTTACGTTTGGTTCTTGGGAGCACAAGAAGCTCGAGGAGTCGGCGATGAACGGTCCGTGCGTCCGGCTCTCCAATACCTACTGGAAAGAGAAAAGGATATCGAACCAACGAAAGTCACTCTACAGGTGAGTTGTCAACAGATACCGAAAGAAAATAATGCTGCACGAATTGAATCGATAGGATCGTATCTTTTCCTCTTAGGTCAGTGGTAAAGGCTTGAAAATTGTTCAAAATATTGTCCGATCCGGCTCGAAGACTGCGAAGAAGGAACAGGTGAGAAATTCGTACAAATAATATAAGGCATAATAATATTTCGCTGAAAATGAATACTTTCGGTTGCTCACAGAATGTAAAAACTTACTACGCAGATGAAACATCTGATTCCGCCCCACTCCTTGAGGAATGTGATGCAAGCCGATCCTCCACACGACGACATGGTGTGTTGCACACTCTTAATCTACAACCCGGTGACCAAATGTCCGCTCCATGTCCATGCCTACAGGTAAGTTGAAACAGAGCGACCTAAAATATTCCAATCAATCCCAATGAAACAACTTCACTAATGTAGACTACTTTGTCAGGTGTGATTCTGTCGAAACCGCTTGCTCGCTGCGATGCCAGCTAGCACAACTGATGGAACATGGACAAAAAGCGGCGGACCAGGTGGATTCCGAGTCCCGTCTCGCGGGGTTTTCGCCACCATCTGAGGGGCAGCACATGCGACCATCCAACTCGGTCTCACGCGCTCCTCACTCGGGGGCCGCGCGGAAGCAGCAGCAGCAGCAGCAGCCGCCAATCGGATCCGATGGGAGAAGCACACGCACAGACGAAGAAGATCCTGATTTTGAGGGAGATGTCGACGATGACGACGACGACGACCACGAGATTGGGAAGAGGTCTGCGAGAAATCATTCAGGAAATCAATTCATTTTTCACCAGCGAGCAAAATTTTCACAAGTCTCTCTCTTTCTCTCTCTGTGGCAGCATTTTCGAGAGTTACAACGGGGCGGCAAACTCAGGCTTTGACTGCCCTGTAGAGACGACGACGGTGGCGGCAGCGGCATCATCGCCAGCCGTAGTCATCCACGAGAATGTTCCTCGCGAAGCTTGTGAAGTCTTGGTTCCGCAGGATCCTCAAATGGCGCGATTATACGATTCCCTCGCTCAAGAATTGAAAGCGAAACTCGCGTTCGGCTTAAAGTGCAAGGCTCAAAAAGCGCCATTATTGCTGCCTCCTAAAGATTATGACACGGTGTGTCGGAAACAAGGAAATCTAATGGGTATCGATTTTCGGTAAGTCATTGAACGTCATTTCCGAGGAATCCGATCATGGTGGTCTGATGCAAAATCTTCCAGAACACTCTATCTGCTCCAAAGGCGATCAACAAATCAAAATATCATCGGGCGGCCGAACTCGAAAAACGAATCCGTCCCGGAGGCCATCGAAGATGACGACGACAAGCTCTTTCGCAACGATTCGCAGGGGCGGAACTCTGAGTGCCTTATAACCAATCTGCCTCCCGCGTCGAGTTCTGGTAAGCAGATTCATGCAGTCGGCGTGAATCGAGGGCCACACTCAATTTGAGCGAGACGACGTTAAAGCGGACAGACTATTTGAGCGAAGTAGCACTTTTAGGCGGAATCCCTTTCTGAGCGGCGAGGCGAACTGCGCGGAAACCGATTCTGGTGTCTCAGGCGCAATCAGCGCGAAGGGCTGATCTGAGCGAGAGCGCTCTTATCGCGGAATTCACATTGGAGCGAACCATAGGCGATTCCCGGGTCAAGTGGTTCCTTTCGCTGCTAACACACTTCTCAGGCGACATAATTTCTCGCAGTTGTAGCAGCTGGAATCGTCTAGCCTCGGTAGTTAGCGCGTGGTGAAGTATATCGGCGGTGATAGGTTAGGTTGTGGGCAAGCGAGCAGTCTGGTGATTGGGTTACTGTGAGGTGATTAAACCCAAGGGCGCTCCGTGTCCTAACCACATGCGGAGCGGCCTGACCCCTCACTTGCGTTTACAGGCGAACAATACTGACAACTTGCGCACCGATAGCTAGCGTAATCATATTGATTGTATAAGACTGTCGCACGCCGCTCAAATCGTCCGTCCGCTCCAGAGAATCTCTGCTTAATCAGGCAGCATCAAATCGGGGGACGTTTTTCGGGAATTTAGTCTCAAGCAAAGAAAAACGAATTGGAATTTCAGGAAAAAGTTCCTCTGGTAAACGAGCAGAGAAGACCGGTGACGAGAGGTTCGGTGACGAATGGAACTCCAGGTAACTTCACAATATAACTGTGAACGGCCGTCGCTACCTATAGACTCCCTAGATTCAGGACAGAGAGAAAAAGCAGTTCTTCTTTTTGCAGATCAACCGAACGGCATGAAATGTGCTCTGACGTGAAGCTGAGGCCGCGGCACCGGTCCTTGGACTTTGTTCAGCAGCGCTTGGATCACTTTCATATGGGAGAACTGGTGAGCCTAGTTTTCTTCAATGAAAAAATCGCTCCTCATCGATCAGCGCAGAGCGGATTGACAATTGATCAAAGCCACCGAGTTCACCTTAAATCCGAATTTTCAGAAACGCACAACCTCAGAAACGCCCGAACGATATCGTGGGCAAGCCGTCCGTGATTCGAAGAGTCAATCGAAACAAGCAATGGCAACATACTTTGGACAGCAGCGTCCTGTACAGCCTTTGCGTCCATTGAGCAACAACGCCAGCAATCATCCCTCCCTCGATCAACTACCAAAAACAAAACCACCACCACCGCAAACAATGTCCCAAACGACGTGCTTTTCGGGATCAGGCCCTTTTTCCCTCCCGCCGAACAGTGAACCAAGTCGAGCTGCTACCGCTGCGGTCACCCGCGTTCACCAAGAGAGACCCATCTCATTTCCCTCTGGTGTGATTCCTTTCAAGCGGGACACATTGTCGCCAATCTCACCTCAAAGTTTCAGGTAAAACTTTCCAGCCGATCGGTCCGAGCCGACCTGAAAAATTCAATCGAAAAAAGCCATTGGTCGGCACAATGAAGCGAGCATCGTTTCCGTTGAGAATCATCTCTCATGTTTATTCATGAAGAAATTCGAAAACAAACAGTATTACAAGAGCCTGAGATTAGGCTGACCCACGTGCGTGCCCTCTCCCCCCTGCTCTGCCTCATAGATTTAGACATTTCTCATTAGAGTTCCACTTTCAACCCGGGCCCCGAGAAGCACCGCGATATGACACGACGAGTTGAAAGCGGCTCCTTTGCGAGAGAATAAGACTTCGTTACCGACAGTAAATCCAAGACATATGATGCCGATTCGAGTCGTCGTCGTCGTCCCCTAGTTGTAACTGCCGTCCAAGGGTTTGTTGTCCATGAGTGTTTCACGGTTGCCCAGGTGTTCGCCCTTGTCCATGGTCAGGCAACCAGAACCGCCACCGAATCCATAACCTTTGGGGCCGAATTTCCTCCCGTAACACTGCTTGCAGAATATATCCCCACCGTGGTCTCCGACGTTCGTCGAGTCTAGCCTAAGAGTCGAAATGTTAAGTTCACTCGGCGATTCATCGACACGACATCAGATAGTGATTGCACACGTTACACTCACTTTTTGTTACACAATCCACATTTGAAACATGATTTGTGGAATTTGGCTCCCGCGGCGAGCATTTCCTCGGCGGCATAGACATTCTTGTGGCACTAGGGGCATGGGAATGTTTGCGTCGGTCTGAAAGGCATTCTGCTTTCCGCAAGCGAATCGTGTCCTGGTCCGCTCTTGTCGCGAAAGAAATGCCCTGTGACCGCTATTGATCTCACAACTGTAGCAGGAAAGGAAAACCGTGGTTTCTTGCTCAGACAGGAAAGGCGCGCGCGCGGCTAAAGGAAGGGTCAGCTGCTAGTAGGGCTGTTGTTCCGCGAGACTAGGGCCCGATGCACCAGCAGCAGCGGCGCTCTCTCTCCTGTCAAAGGGATGCTTCCCCTTGCGAGTATTGGAAAGCTCAGCCCTTTACTCTGGTTCTGCTGAGGCTTCGAGTCCGATGCGCTCTCTCTCTCTCTGAATTCTCTATAACCCAGAGAGATTTGCCGCAGCACAAAGAGTCAATGTGCCCATTAGCAACAGCGGCAACCTCTCGACGAAATTCCATGGCATAGATTATCGGCACCAAATGCTGTTGCACAGACGATATCATGTTCATCGAGGCGAATTTGTGGCCACTCGCCATTCTCTATTATCCGGGCGTCGCCGAAAAGTTTCGCCGAATGGTTGTCTCGAGATTCGCTGACCATTCTCTCAATTTTTTCCGCTCTCCGAACTCCTTCATGAGAGGTCTGGTTCACCGACCACACTAACCTAAGCCTAATTCCTTTCAGTTTCCATCAGCATCCGGTAAGAGAGTCCATGATAGAGCCCGTCGTCAACAATAACCATCGCCACAATGACCACCAACAACGACAGAGGAGACGCTCGAGTCCAGGAACACGAAACGCATTCGAATTACACCTAAATTCAAACAGGAGGCCCGATTCGAAAGAATCCAAGTCAGCATACATTCCAACACCACGATGTTCTCCCGCGATGGGTTACTTGCCGGAGAATTTGAGATCACCACCACCACCGGAAAGGTAGGAACAGTAGCGTAGAAAAAGTCTCAATTCAGAAGGCCCGAACACGTCCACAATTTCCCTGCTGATTCTCGGAAGAATTTTCAGGTCAACTCTCTTTGACAGGCCAACAGATTATCGGAGACAGTCACTCGTCGAATTAGGGCCGCACAGTGGTAGGAATCCTCTTGTCAAATACTTGTTCAACAGCCCTCTGGAGAGGGGAGCTTTCCGTAGTCGTTACAGTGTGGCAGAATCGAATGGACACCGATTTTACTGACATTTTACGAAGTGAGTTCAAATACTTACGAGTGCACTCGACCATCCATCAGAAGAGATTTCAGCGCAAGAGACTGCCGACCACCCAAAATTCTCGATTCACTTTCACAGGTCGACAGGATCTCACTCCCAACTTGGAACGGCTCCGAGGAGACCGCGGAAGAAGCAGAAGCTGTCGGGGAGGAAAACTCGAGCCGTGTTTCTCATCATTCTCGCATTCGGATGATACTTTTTTTCTGGGAAATCATTTTTTCGCGTTGTTCGACTTCTCTCCATCAAGCCTTTCTCTGTCAGCGATAGATCAACCACTCTGGCAACGCGTGTCCGCAACTAAACTCAGTTTATTTTTGGAAACTAGTAACTCTTTAGTTGTCGACTCGTTCCGAATCAGATGCTTCAGAAACCGATGCAGCTAGGAGACGACCTCGGAGAAGCAGTGAGCGATACACAGTGGTATCACTTTTCTGCATTGTTTTGGAATTCTCGTGGACAATCAAAATAAGTCGACGAAACTCCGAGTAGCTGTGCCCTTTCATAATTTCCACCGGTCGAATCGCTCAGCTTCCTAACCTCGTCGTTGTCGTCGGCGACCCTAACCAGCCAAATAATTGGGAGTAAATAAACTGAGATTGTTTTTCCTATTCAAACTATTTGACCATAGCTGTAAAGTTCCGAGAAAAACCCGTCAAAAGTTGCGAAAGCGGCAGAACACGAGGAGAGATAATGTTAGGTTAACAACGAACGATGCATAAATTTTATTTTTTCTTGCAGGTAAGATTATTTACATGAAGATACGTTAGGCTCGATCGATTTGGGAATGAACTTTCAGAAGAGTTCTGGTACGCCAAGTTACACACTGGGGGATTTTTATCTTTCTTACTGCAACGGTTAACACAGTCGACGACGAGCTGAAGCCCTATAAGCCTGACAAGTTCCGTCAGAGCTCGGTTTGTGACATGCCAAAAAACCTTTTTTCCAAAAAGAGTCCCAAGGCTGGCGGATCTTGAGCCAGTTTCTAGCCGATCCATCACTTTCCGACCAATTTCTTGTTCTCCTTGTTTCTCCCCGAAATTTTTCCCGGACCCAGTGCTCTTATGATGAAGTAAATAAAAGCCCAGGAGCGATTAAGCCTCTCCGTCTCCTTGGCGGCTCGTTTCGGACGAATTCCCGCTCACAGCTCGCAATCGACGACGGTACTCGTCTGCTGAGACTTCCTTCTAATACGTCTTACGTTTTGATTCGCTAAATCTCATTTGTAGGATAAAAATCTGGAGAATTGAATGACATGTCCTGCGCACAACTATAATGGAAGCGTATCAGCTTATCGAGTGGAAATGTAGTACATCCTAGGTTTCTTACACATCAGCAGTAGATTAGGGAAGAATTCCCGTAGGATTCAATTTGGCTCGACCGTCACGTTCCGCTCTACTACTGACCGAGCGTACGCGAGGAGCGCCCTACCATAACTCTTGCTGGGAAATCTCCGCTCCCATATTCGGTACGTGCACAGTCAATCGGTTAGAAGGAACATAACCGCGCCCGGCTTGCTGGCGGTGATCATCTGTGTGTAATAGACATCAGACAGAAGCTGCTCGCAGTTCAGAGATATGTATGTGAGCGAAGGCAGCCGTCCCTCTGCACAGATACACAACAACGGAGCAGACGAGGGCATTGGAAGTGAAAATTCCGCTTGTCTACCCGTGTGGATAATTTTGAAATTCAATTCAGTCTGATGGAGTACAAGTCAGAACAGGAATTTTCCGTCGAACCTTAAGTCTGTCAAATGTTCTCTTGTTTCGAAGTTTCGACCAATCATATAAAGGGAAGACTGCTGGCGTCCCATTCGAAACTCTTTCGCACCGTACATACTTCTACAGAGATAACCCGTTAACATGGGGCAAACAGAGACGGAAATAATTCTGAGGATTCTAATTTGTTTCAATAGCTGAGCGAATCGCATAATCTGCATCTGAAGTTGACTTCCCTGACCCCTCGAATCAAAAAACTGTGTGAAGAACGCAGAGCACACTTTTCTCAACGAGGTCAACTTATTTGTGGAACAAGTGGAAGACGAAGAGTATTTGAGAAACACTGACAATGAGTTAGAATAAAGTTGAAGTTCATCATAGGCAAACTCACTCTAGGGCCCGGTCCCGGGGCAAGGCATTTAGCAGGATGCGCGCGTTACCGTTGCCTGAAGAAGGCCGTTGACCGCGGTTCCCCGGTTGCCCACTCGAGGTTGCGTCCCAGTTCTTTAGAGAGAAAGGCTCGTTCACTCCCCCAGACCCCCGAGGTTTCGATGACGAAGGGAGTATGATAGTGGATTGTTTTGTCTGGCTCTCCTCTGGCAGTTACGGGCCAACCGTTCTCAACAGGTTAATTTTGCTCGCGGTTTCGAATCGACACGTTCCATAGTAGAAGCTTACCCCGGGTCCAGTATGTCGAAGTCATTCCGTCCGGTCTGATGTTCCTTTCTGGGCTGAAATGGGTGGGCTCTCCACGGGTGGATATATTGAGTTGACAAAAAGTTCTGGCCAACAAACCGTTGATAGCGTTGCGTTGCTTCGCGCTTGACGAAGGAAAGCGATGGAAACACAGCTTAAGTAGTGATGTCCCTTCGGCTCAGCAATAAAACCGCCTCGACATTGGTGCTCAACGGAGAGATCCAGCCCGAGGCGGAGACCGAACGTAATGCTAAACTCCGCATTGGTCCGCACCGTACCCAGATTGTGCATGATGCGTACGTGCGACCAAGCCCCACTGTGAGGGCCAGCCGCATGGGACACACACACATTCTCTCCGTTGGGAGAGTTGGCGGGTTGGTACTAGGCTTCCCAAATACCCGCAAGTTCCAGGACCGCGGGTTAACCGCGGGTTTCAGCTCGTGACCAGGACCGCGCGGGTAAAACCGCAAAAAACCCGCAACTCTCCAACCCAACTACAGCCTTCTTCGGAGCAAGAGCGATGAGCATAATTGAATCAGGTCGACGGACATATTTCAATGTGCGAACCCCGCTTCAGCGTATTATCTGATCAGATGATCTCGATTATTCTCTGGCGCGATGATTTCTTTTCGAACAACGAATATTCCCCGAGCCCGTTGGAGGATGCTGGAGAGTAAGAGCTGTAGCTTCTCGTCACACGGGAGTAGCCCTCGATGACGGAAGTTCCGAGGCCTGCTGCGGATAAGATTGACCGAATATTTCGTTTTTGCCAGGATTCGACTCATTCCCTCATGCGGTTTTCTTGCGGCTTCACCCGCAAAATACCTGCGAGTCCCGCGGGTTTTACCCGCCGTCCTGGGACCGCTGGAAAGCCTAGTTGGTACTGGGCGGATGCCGCGGAGATTCTGTCTACTGACCGCCTCGATATTCATCCGAGTGATCTTCGGCGAACCTGAGTCTACAGAGCTCCAGCACCTGGGACTGAAGAGCGATATCAACACCGAGGAGCGAACGCACCATGTCTGTACTCGAGAACGGCGAGAGGGAGTATGGGGGAATTGTGAGTTCGGAGCGCGGAAGGGGCCTAATTGTTTCAGTTTCGAGTCCGGATCGATGTTCGAGACTGTGGGTGAATTTCTATCATCCATGGTGGTTACTCTTGGTTTTTGTGCCTGCGGAAATATCAGGAAGTCCGTTGCGAGCAATCGCACCTATGTACGGCGAAACGTAAGGGCGCCGGCCCGTTCGACGCAGGAAAAGAGGTCCTACGAAAAGTCGTGACAATCTGCTACACGGATTTCGGCAGAGCTTCCGAGAGTACGTCTGCAACCATGTTGAAGAGAACCATCGTGGTCTCTAGTGATCGGCTGACGGTTCCGAGAACGCGGTGCGCGATCGTCGAAGTTTCAAGGCGCCGATATCCAGAGCCAAGACCAAGGAAGGAGGCCAGCGGTTGAATGCACTGGCGGCTTTGGAGCTGGAACGGATGCGGCATTGAGTGGTTGCGGAGCCTGAATGCTTTGCGGCAGACATACGCCGCCGTTGTTAACGACTGTTGCCATTTGCCGCTTGTTTACCCAATTTTACAATTTCATCCCCGTATCTCGTGGAGAGTCCACCCTAACCACTCATTCCACTCGGAGAGCTGCTCTACATGATTACGAACAAAATCTCACCGAAAAATTGTTACTTCACATTGATGTATATGTCGTAGGAAATCTCGAGCAGGAATGCGACAGCTTCAACGGAGGCGTCTCGATGTTCTTTGCTGGTTTGAATCACGGCCTCGAACGTTCTCAATGATGTTGAAACATAATGAGGTGACCTCTCTTGCCTCTCTTTTGACGAGGCGACCAGTAGCATATCCAGGGGGGGGGGGCAATATGTGCATGATACAACAAGACGGAATAGGCGACGATGGATTTACAAACGATTCCATCATCCGAATACAGGGTCATAAGTAAAACGAGTTCCCTGAGTGGCGTACCACGATGGGAATCAGTGTTTCGGGGTTTCTGAGGATCGTATCCGAAGTGAAATCGAACTTTGAATCGGACATTTTTCTCTAAAATGCGTTGTTTTCAAGAAAATCGCGAAAATTCCTTGACGTGTCACCCATGCAGAAAGTGGAAAAACGAAAGGTGTTTGAGCAGAATTTCGATGGAATTATGGTTTTTCGGGGTACCCGAGAGGCTTATCCGATGTAAAATCGAATTTTATGGCCGGTCATACAACGGAAATCTAATTGCAAGACGCATTTTTCTTGGAAAAATCCCGAAAAAAAAACATTTTACTTACCGCTTACCACCCTGTGAATACGCATATTTGAGCTTAAGGAAATTCCGCAGTCGAATTCCGTTGTCAGGACGAGGATCGAGGTGCCAACAAATCTTGTGAAATCTCGCGAATGCAAGATTGTCCAAAATCATTTTGCCCGAACAGACTATAGTAAGATTACAGTCGATAACAAATACTATAACCAATTCCCTCGCATGTATCTGAGGTGCCCTCAAAGTTCTCTTAGATGAGGACTATTAATCGGAATGATTATTTTCGTCAATAACTTTATTATTCCAAGGCTGGGAGCTCATTCTCTACAAAACCGCGCCATGTCGTGCGGTTCGAAACATTCGCGTTTTCATTTCAATAGACTCTGAATTTCTCGAGTGACGAATCGAGGGAGCAGCACCCAATTCTTCAAACGGACGACTCGTTCTTCAATGCATTTGTTCTCACCAATCCAGAGTCACGATAATTCCTTCCTTGGCAGATTTCTCACAGGCGGATGCTATCCTTGTGACTGCGAGGACGTCTTCTTGGCGCACTTCTTCGACTGCATCACCCACGACCAGATCCAGGAAGTACTGAAGTTCTATTTGATAAGACTCTTGATACCTGTAATTGAGACCAGTTGAGTACCAACCTGGGATGTGCCCATGCAGTCGCAACAAATGTCCCTCACCTGGATGGAAACGAGTAGAGGATTGGATCCTGCTTCGTGGCATCGCAAGTCTGCTGTTGGATTCCGTTCGGTCGATGATTCAGGTTCTCTAGCATACCCTTGCTCCCGAAAACCTTGGCGGAACATATGAAGGGTTGTTATACTTTGACTTTCCGGAACGTTATGTTCGCGTTTTCTCGTTAACTGAACGTCTTTACCTCACAACGCTGATCGTAGCCATAACAGGCGTTTCGACTCAGATCAATAAGAGCGAGTTTTCCCGACGCAAACTGGAAGCTGATGGTTACTGTATCAAAGTCGCGTACCTTGAGTTCCTTCAGAGGGGGGGAAAGGAGCGACCCGAACACCTGGAGGAGAAAATGATGTCCAATCCAGCTTACACCGGTAGCAGGAGTGTTCGGCCTGCGTGCTTGAAAATAACTCACCTGAACGCGAATGGGCTTTTCTCCCATCAGCCAACACACTACGTCAATGTCATGAACCGCACAGTCGTGGAAAATTCCCCCGGAAGAGCGAAGATACTCGATGCTTGGAATGGGGGAATCTCTGCTGGTTGTTTTTATCATGAAGACGTCACCGAGTTCGCCATCTAGCATCTTATTCTTTATACTCCTCAGGCCAGGATCATATCTGGAATGAACAGAGGAAATCTCCTGTCATCTCGAGCCGGTGCTGTTGCTGCTGCTGCCGCTACTTGTCTGGTAAATCAAAGACAACACAATGAAGAATTACCTCCTGTTGAACGCACAGAACAACTTGACGCCATGGGCTTTGGCCGTGTTGTAACATTCGCGGACGTCTTCATTGGTTTCAGCAACGGGCTTCTCACAGAAAACGTGTTTCCCTGAACAGGCAACAGAAAGCCGACATTAGAGAATCGCAACTCGTACCACACCTTGGCGACCGGAAATGCGGAATCCGTAGGAAATATTAAACAGAAAACAGAACAATTGACAAATCGCTTCGTCGCAAGACACCCACCGGCAGCCAAAGCTTTGCAGACAATGTCCTTGTGCGAAAATGTGGGAGTGCACACTATGACAGCTTGAACACTACAAATAAAAGATGTCTTGTCCAGCTATTTTCACTTTGCGATCAAGAGATATTCTAACTGAACCCACCTGGAATCCGCGAGCAAACTCGAAATGTGAGTGACTCGCACAAACTTCGCATTCGGTATCTTGTGCTTGTATTTCTCCTCCACGACGCGCAATCTTTCTTGGGATTCTTCGACAACATAACATACTTGAGAACGGACGCAAGACAACAAATTCTGGAACGGATAACGTTACATGTTGTACTACAGAGCAAACGGCACCGGAATCGGCGAAAAAACGAATCTAGGCTTGGGTTGATATTCTCAAACCTCATCAGATAAAATTCCATGAGTCACTGCGTGGGAGATTTCGGACCAAAAGAAAGTCTCCTTATCGAACAAAGCGCAACAAGTATCAGCCGGATTAAGCCATCTAATCTTCAACATTCTTGCAAACATTCCAGATCATATGTTGTATCATCTTGTGACGACGGCTCTGATAGGGTTGTCAATCTCATTCGTTCTATCTCAGCTCAAAGTTCACCGATAAAAAAACGGAAAAGTTTCTCTTCTAAGCCAGAGATTTAGGCAAGTCTTATCGCATTGTGGAAAGCTGAAGAATACATGAGTTCATAGACACTGAGTGGATTGACATCATGATAATCAAGAATCACTGAATTAATCAATTCAATAACGCTGACAGATAACACACCTGAAGCTGAATAGTCCCAGCCCGTCCGAGCCCGAACAGCGCTATTCCAACGAGTCCATTGAATTTTCCTTCCAATGAGAAGTAGTTCAGAAACCTGTGAACAGGAATCTCTCCTGAAGGAGCCCAGACTCCACAAAATATAATATATCAGGGACATTTTCCGATTTCCATTGATTGAATGATTGTATATGTATAATATCGATTGAATAAACAACGAAGAGAAGATCATTTCCATTGTAATTTGCGGACACCAGTCCATACCGGAATTCGGATATTCCGCCTCGAGACCATCTCCAGAAAACGCAGACATCGATTGCCAATGAGCGCGGAGAGGATTCTCTCACCACCAGATTCTCACTCTGGATCAATTCATGTTGCGCAAATAAAAACTCGAGCGCGCTAATGCGCGAGGCAATATTTTCATGTCGGCGCGGAAAATTGCAAAGAGTTCCGTCCTTGGGGGGATAAGTTCCGTCCAGAGTGAAGCGCACTCACGGGAAGCGATCAGCAACTGAGCTGCGCTCACGGTCGAAACTACGCTGCAGTGAGTACGATTCGAGCGAGTAGAGAATGCTCTTAAGATCTTTGAGATTTACTCACCTCGTGTACTTAATGTCGTTCTCCATCATTTGTCGCAAAACGCGTTTCCGTTGTCTCGCACTGCTCGCAGCTAGCTGCGGATTCCGAGTGAACGCTGCTCCATGGAATGAAATTGTCACCCGTCGTTTGATTGAAACGCGGGAAAGAGCAGGTGAGGGTCCTATCGGAATATAGAGAACATTTGATTAAAACGAAAGATGCTGTCTCAGCTTCTTCAGAGATTAAGAAACGTGAAATGATACGTGCGAGCGCGTGGCACCGGTTTGCGGCGGCTTTTCTAAAGCCATCGAGACGTGGCGACTCAAGCCTCCGAGTAGACATGGGCTTCCGAGGCACGGAAGCGCGTTCGTGCATTCCAAAATCCCCAGTGCGGCTAGTACGTACCGGTACGGAATGGTACGGAATCCTCATCGTACCCGTTCCGTACACGTCCTTACCAGCAGCACCAGGGTTTTTGGAATTTATGAGCGGGTTTTCGTACCGCGGAAGCTCATGTCTACATTCGAACCATATAATTTTCGTCTCAATCGGGCTCCTCTTGGCGTTCAAGTTAAAGGATAATATCGACAAAACAAAGGGGCACCCCCGCAAAGTCCGAACGCTATTCTCCCGGACTAGTGTTTTCTCTGCTCTGCTCGAGGTGCTGAACAAGTGTCTCACTTCCGATTTACGCTTGTTGATCGGACCGGCATTGTCCGAGTGCTGCGATTGCGAAGTTTCACCAAACAGCGTGACTGTATCAAGAACCAATCAACGTTATCGCGAAAGGTAGCAGGTAGCGCGCCTTTGTTCTCCTACTGGTGTTGGCATCGACAACGACGATTCTCCTCCCGGCTGGGTCAGGAGAGGAAAATGATTGCAGCAGGCGGTCGCGCCGATAGACTTTACGAGCCTCCTTATCTCCTGCTGTCGATAGTTGGTCATGGGGTAAATGCGTATTGGATTTGCAAAAGCTCAGGGCATGAGACCCGAGGTGAGACCCAGTAAGGCAGATCTGAAGCGGTCAATGCATTTGTCGCCATCGCCAATCAGCGTAGCTTGATGTCCCATCGGATGAAATCTTTTATTCTTCTATTGAGTGATTTGATCATTAGCGTTGCTGGCTGGTATGATGGATTAAATAAGAGGAACTTCTGTTGATTCACGGTCAAAGCGATATTTTTGCAACTGCTCATGCACTTCAATATCATCAAAATTATTTGTACATCATACACACAACACAACTCATCGCGCTGACGGCCTCTCGAACACTGTCTGTCTCATAATTGAACGTGTTGGCTGTGGGATCACCGGAGGGGTGACCTATTATGCCAAACGAGCTTGCGACATTCTGGACGATTCAAGCCCTTCTAACGACGGAACAGCCAGTCCATATGAAAAAATACAGAATCCACCGGCGCCGCCCAGCGAAGATACCCCCGACTTGTCCTCTGTTGCCTCGGAGAAGACAAGAATTTATCCAAATTAATCTCAAAACATTTGCACTCCACGTTTTGTCTGAACCCACTGCCCGCTTACAGGTGAAGCCGATTCAATTTACAATGCTTTTCTACCGAAACTTCGGGAAGAAGAGTTTAAATTGTCCTGAACTTCATCATAAACAATCTCGGAGCCCTCGTCCTTTACAAAAGAGAATTAGAACTCTATCCGAATCCCGACACAGTAATAAGAAACGCCCAATTAAATTCAAAGTAGATATTCCTTTAGGGCATATTGTTGAGTATGTGCATTTCGTTATGCTGGAAGTAAGTGTTATATGTACTACTCATATCAGGAGTCGCTTCTGGTGGCTGCATGTGCAGATCCCTCAAACTGAACATATCATCGATAGATTTTCTTTGATTCACAAATTCAGGAATCAGGATCCCTTTTAATGTCGTGCGACAGTCTCTACAGAGCCAAACATGTCACCACGGGCATCCGTTGGTCGGCTCATCCGAACGCTTCCATTCTATGTCGATTGTGGGGACAGAGATTACACTCGCTCGCTTCTGGTAGAGCTGAACATTTTTTTGTACCCTCTGGTCATGATGATCGCCTTCACTCCAGGAACAGGGTGAACCCGATCCAGTGTGTGAGTGCCCAGTCAGTGTCGTGTCTGTAGAGTGAGGTTTTCACTGGGTGAGAAAAACTTCTTCAGGGAATGAGATAATCGCGCGCTTTCTCCTCCACAGACGTGCAAGCTGTCTGTCTCCCAACGGACTCGATGCACCTGCCCGGTTGAATTTCATACAAGGTATTGTAAAGAACACTGTGCTTCGTTACAGGTTTTTTTATTGGAACTTTGCGTTTCAATCAATGACATATCAAAGCAAATTAAGGCCCGGAGCGGAACTCAGAAAGAACGCCCCTAAAGACATCGATGAACAATCCGGAATGACAAACAAAAGAGTCCAGAAACGATATACAGTCCCCTCCAGACATTAGTCGTCTCAAATGACGACCAAGAACGAAGGTCGGTAAACCCCCGAATTTCGCCCCGTGGAGGTGCCGCCTGAACGGACCATCCCTCCCTTGATTCAATGCTATATTTAAGTTTACGGCTCGTTCCCTCGATTCTTTCTTACGATCGAATCAATTTCTGCATTTTTCCGAGAATCGCAAAAACCAAACTTTCGAAAATAGTTCGCACAAGCTCTTCTACCGTTGAGATTTCTACTGGTTTACTTGAACGTTCGACTTTAAAGCCGAACTCGATCGGGCCTATCAGGATCGGGCGCTTCATCTCGTCATGCGGGTGTAGGCGCCGTAGGAGTCTTGAAAGCCTGGTCGTATCAGCTGCGCCGCAAGGTATCGCTCTCAACTCCGTTGACAGTAATTGTGATCCGAAGAAATATAATTTGGTGAACCCGCGCTTCACAACGGAGGCTAGCCGGTATCCGAAATTTTCAAGAACAAAATCGAGTCAGTCCCGCGGCGTAGCAACAAGTGGCTCTTGTTCCAACTATTGCGCATATTTCAACAGCGGACGACTCACTCGCCTGTTGACCTGTCTCGACAATCTCATCACTCGCGCGGAGACCCGGCAGACTTTTTCCGGTGTAATTTTTTGGCCCAATACTATTACTAATTGTATCACAAAGAATCCTTCGCAGCCTGCTGTTGCTTGAAACAATTGCGCAACACGAACATGTCATCGAGAGTCTTGGATTTCATGCCAGCTCTGTTCTGTCCAAGCAAAAATCGAACAACACTGAAATCTCTTTTAGCTTGAACTGATGAGGGGGGACGGAAAGCAGAATTTTTCTGACCGTTCCAGAGAAGCACCTCTTAGCCCTCGTCTCTGAAAATTCGCGAATTCTTGTTCAAGGTTAGCTCTCGTAAATCTAATCCCGCTCAAATCTATATCCTCTCAAGGAGCGCCAGCTTCAGTGAAAATTGTGTGCCAAGAAATTTCACTTGACTCTGTGCTTCGAACGACTTCCACTACTTCCTGAGATTGATCAGCGTCTATCAGATCATCGAGAATGTTGAGAATTCTCTCGTCAGAAGTTTTACGCTGTCCAATTAAGGACTCCAAGTCGTAAGTGTACGCGTGGTTGTTCAGAAGTCCCAGTACCGTCGAAAGAGAAGTCCGTCTTTTCGAAAATTCGTCTTTCAAGCCTATGCAAAGCTGCTCTGCTAGTTCTGTCCCGCACTCATTGAGATCTCTCAGGAGGAGAAAGAAAATTCTATCGGCGGTTTCCAGAGTTGCTTTCCTCGCACAAAGATACAGTATAGCGGGCTTGAAGGGCGAGAGAATACTTGCTATTTTCTCCAAAGCGAGAATGTCAGCAGCGCTGACTGGTGTACCATGTCGCGAGAGAACGTCATTTAGGGCTGGAAGGATACGTAAAGCTCGTTCAATCATGACCAACGTTGAATACCACCTAGTTGTGCAGTCTAATTTAACTTTCAGAGACTTGCCATTATACTCTTCTCTCTGCGTTATCTGTCTGAGTTCGTCCATAAGTGCTGGTCTCTTTCGAAAATCACGTGCGATTTCCCGGAGACGTCCAAGCGCACCTCCAAGAGTTACCGGCACAAATCCTGCCTCCTCATCGGTTTCTGAAGCAGATTCTTCATCGGTTTCTGACGCGTACTCCCTATCGGTTTCTGAAGAAGAATCTTCATCGGTTTCCGCGTCCTAAAACAGGTCGACCTCATCAATCATCTCTGCAATTTTGTTTCGCGGTCGTCTCAATGCTACGAGGATCGACACGTCGAAAGCGGAACCTTTGCTCCCGAAAACAGTTTTTCTCACCACGAGATCTAAACCGTGTACAAAGCATTTTTGTCTCTGTGTGCCGATCAAGTCCACCGCTTTCAGCATGTGACGCTAGGTGTCTCCGTTGCTTTGTTTACACTGATTGATTCGCAGAGTAAAGAGCGCGAAATGAGCTAACCCGCGACATCCAAAACCGCGGTTTCCAATCGCGAACTCTTGCGGTTTCGGTTTCGGGTTTGAGCCGAAAAAGCTTGCGGTTTTGCGGTTTTAAAACCGCGGTGAAAAACCGCTGCAGGGCCTAATCTGAAGTACGCTTTGAATTAAAGCTACAATCAAGTAACTTCTAAAGCCTTCGAAGAGTAACGACTTGCGATGGTCTCGGGGGCCGCTTAATATTGTGAGAAAGTCCGATCTACTCCGCGAGAAAGGATAGTCGCGTATTTCAGAGCGAGGAGGTCACGGGCAGGCTGAGTTGGTCTCCCGGAGTGACGATGCAAAACTTGCGCTTGATACGTACTGCGATCCCATTCAGAACGGCTGAGCAGACCACCGGATACTCTTCGCATTCCGCCAACTGTGCCCGAAACTTATGTCGGTGGACCGTTGCCACGCTCAGTCGTTCAAGGAGGAGCATGCTCGTGTGACCATTTCCCTTCTTAAGAGCTTGTATTGAGCTGTGCCCTCGAGTGAGGAGACGACTCCTCTCCCGAAAATACGTCCGTATCTTCAAAATATGCGAGAGGATGCAGGAAACGATAAAATATGCACAAAGCTCAGGAAAACCTCCAACTATGGACTATGCACGAAAATATGCATATGCATAGGAACACAGCCCTAGTCATTCGCGATTGGAATGCAAAGTCGGCATGTAGAGAATATGAGAGGTTCCACTTTTCTAGCGGGCCAGAGCTAAAGGGCAGAATTTCTGAACGAATTTAAGGAGGCGGACTATATTTTTCGCATGTTCCCATCGAGACGAGATAGCTTTGTAGGGTTTGTCTTCTGGGGTTCACTTTCCCGGGCTGCAATCCACCAATCATAGGCAACCACAGGGCTCAATCAAAGTATCAAAAAACGAAATAACGGATCACATAGCCTCGTCATTTAGTAGTGTTCCCAACAAGCTTAACTCTAGTCCGCATCATTCGGGGCTTGGTTCCGCTTCCGAGTCAGCTGACGCAACATTTTTGGTTGCTCTCGGAACTGAAGAGCCAAAACGTCGCAATTCCACTTTTCGACGAATCCGCGGAAAACCGTGAGAGAAAATCTACTAGGTAAACGGGTGGTCGTTGATATACGGTACGTAGTTTGATCGTGGGGAAATCTCTTGATTCCAGAACGAACATTTCGGAAATTCGGCCACGAACCATGTTGGATAAGCGAACTTGAGGTAGAATCGCGACGTTTTGGATCTGTGCGCCACTTTTCCGTGGGAAAAAATGTTCTCCGGAATAAATACAAACACAAAAGGAAGAGAATTACGACGCTTTTGGTCCAAGCTCAACAATTCCCCTCGTACTCTAGAATTTAGAGTCCAGTTTGAAATCGATCGCAGAGTCATCCAGATGGTATAAATTTGAGGGATTTTGAGTCTCCCATTTTATACAGGAAAGCCGTGGCATCCCCATCACTCATGCGCGCACAGCGCAGGAGCTCAAGCAACGCAGTGGGGGGGCTTCACAGACAAAACGCTCGTGGAGAAGCTGCATCGCATGGAAGAGTATTCGTCTCGGCTGATCGCTCAGGCAACGACTCCCGAAAACGGCCAAATTTCACACGGAACATCTCGATTTTGCGGGCTCATGGAATGCGAATATTTTCACCCACTTACAGGTACGATTCCATCCATATTTTCCACAGGATCGCATCGGGGCGCCTTGAGTCCAACGGAACTTCTCTTTTGGTCAACGGCTTCTCAAGAATCACTAGATACGATAATGAACTTGGGAATCTCACTGTACAGTTGACCTTAATCTGTAATTTATGTGAAATGATGATTTTCCGATTAGAATTTTCGTTCTTCATCCACGCAGGCAGATTCGTCTCTCCACCGTAGGAGAACTTTTTGTTTCGGCCGAATACGTCAGAGTTGTCTCACTCGCAGTCACCTTCCCAGGTACTCGGCTAAATGATTGACGACATTCCGTTTCCGTCACTTCGGCTGAACCAAAAAACCAAACGACAGTTGCATGGGAAGCCGAATGAGTTGCGCGCGAAGCTCAGGGTTGGAAAATAGCCCTCCGTGAATAGAGACCCCGTTTCAATCTCAGTCTTCCTTTGTCTAGGTGGCCGAACTATCAGGTGCCATCATCGGATCTTTCTCTCGCTGCATGCCCAAATTCATGAGTTTGCATTCCTCTCTCTACTCCCTTGCAAGTTGCAAGAATTGAAACGCCGGTCCATCAGCAGGGAAACCTTGTGAAGTAACTCCAGAAGGAGGAGGCGGCTTTTAGGGAATCCCAATCGGAAGGATTAATAATCTTTGAATAGGCCACTGACAACATCCAGAGTCTCACTGTAGCTTCATCCTCTGGTCGAACACATGCTCACTCTCAATACATACTTGCGAAGAATGTTTCAACCTCAACGAGCATGAAGCGCGGAAGGATTTCCACTTTTGCGCGATATAAACAAGAATTGGAGGGCGTCATCCCTCCTTATAGAAATTCCAACTCCTCAAACGATTTCAGATTTCACGCGACACGACGGAACTATAGTTGAGAATTCTAAACATTTGTTGTCGCTACCCTCAATGAAGGGGACGTTCCGAGACGTGTGCCAGCCGTCAGTGACTTCTTCTTGTCGAGGCCAGAGGTGCATCGCAAGACCCCATAGCCTGACAAGAAAGCGCCGCCCTCAAAGTCCCGCTATTGGTGTTCGAGTCGAGTGAGCAAGAGCGACGGGTCTCTAGGTTGGTGGGCTTATACGCAGCTCATCTTTACTTGCCGGAGCTTTCTCCTCTTTGGTGGCCGCCGTTTTTGCGAAGGCGGAGAAAAGACAACGTTACGTAGTATGGGATTTTTTTCGAAAAAGCTGCCTGGCGGTTGGTTGGTGAGTCGTTTGATTTGGATACATGATCCCCTCTTTGCCAGCCCCTCCGATTCCCGCATCGGCCTGTAGTCGTGCCAAGTTTAGCGAAATATTTGCTATTTCCTTCCTGCTCACAAGTACAACGATCTAGCTGTGGCAAACCCCAAATTACGAAAAGCAACAACAGCAAACCAGGCATCTTTGCATTTCCTCCCTGAAATGGAAAGCATTGCCGCGCCGAATGTGAGCTCTGGACTTTCAACCAGAACGAACGGAAATGTCAGTGGCGAACTTTTGAAAAAATGGCATCCTCCTCATCTCTATCAGCATCATCGAATGACTGTGTCATCTGGTGAGTTTCAGCTGAACATTTTATGATTAGGAGCCTCTTGTGTTTCTCGCCTGATTCCCTTGTGTTTCAGTACCTGGTAAAGCTCCATTTAACGGAAACTCCATACGCTTTTGAGCTCACCATGTTTTTCGAATGCCCAATTTCATTGTACAACCCGACCCTCCCAACCTAGATTGCGAATAAGGCGTAAGCTACGGCTCGCATTGGATGAGGTCTTTTCACGCATCTCTTTTGCGCTGAGGTGAACTTAAACTATGTACACCATTTCCGCTCTCGTGACGAATACAGCGAATTCTCGATGGAGTAGAGCATAGACGGCGCTCGCAAAGACGTTATGCATTCGATCGTCGTTTATTGAAAAAGACGCCTAAATGTGATCCCGATGTCCAACCTGAGTACTGCCAACAGGCCAGAACGAAGGTGGTGTTCCGACGGCTGTCCCTAAAATTCCCAGCATTCGCCGATCAACCCGCTTTCTTTAGTGAACAATACATCCCCACATCAGCCGACTGAATTCGAACCGAAGCCTTCTTTCGCTCAACAGCGACGAGGGGGATCAATGACTCACTTGTCTTGCCGAAAGACAAGCCTGTGCTTTTTCGGCGCAAATTCTATTGAAACTTGCCGTCGGAATTAGCTGCGGCCCGGACCTTCGAGCGGCGATTGCAATCGATGGATCGTTAGATGGGACTCCACACCCAGGATACTTCCTCAACCTGATGGCCGCTTTCCTCAAATTAACGTCCGGACTATATCTAACGAAGTAGAAGGAAGGGGGCGCCCAGCGTAGTATCTCAGAGCTCTATATCATCATAACGAATCGTTCGACGTGTGTCAGGGGAGGCCGATGCCATCTCCTCCTGTAAACTTTGGCTATACGCGAATATCGAAAATATCGAAAACACGATGATATCGAACTCGTAGCCATCGATGTGCTAAATGATGATTCAAGGATCCGGTGCATCTGATACGAGTCGTAAACTCACCGATTCCATCCGATCACTCAGCCGTCGAGTTCTCGCTGAAGCTCCAGGCAGCGAACCCTTTACCTGCCTCGAGCCGTGTCGCCCCTTTTGACTACAGAAGTGGGAACTACGAAGCCATCCAATTCAATCTTGCCATCACCGATTGGTACCGTTTCCTCCGCGGGTGCGCTGATGTCGCCAAACCCACCAGTACCTCGATGCGATGTTCTCGAAGTTGATTGAATATCCGTACATGTTGCGATCCATGTTTGTACCACGTTTCGACTCAAGAAAAACCGACGGCACCGGAAGTGTCATTGCCCAACTGACTCGGCTGATACAACTCGAAGAAGACGGCAACAGACTACAATCTCTGAGAACGCGCTTGGCGAGAGCAAATCATCGCCTACGAGTAGACATCCGAACCTTACTGAAGGTACTAAGGTACCTTAGTTACCTTAGTCAAACACCAGTAAATTACTAAGGTCATAAGGACTTAGGTAACTAAGGAACCTTGGTACATCCAGTAAGGTTCGGATGTCTACCTACGAGCCATGGAAGAATATAGAGTAGTCAACTCGAGGAAGCCAAGAACGTTTTTCAACTACGTGGCGAGACGTAGTTGAGAGACCTGAAGGATCACCTGTCAACGTTGATGCAAGAGGATGGATCCTACGCCATCGACGATGCGGAGGAAGCCGAATTACTGCGTTACCACTTCGAATCATCGTACCCGTCGGAGGAAGAGGTTTCACGTAGAAATGCCAACCCTGACCCTGCTCTATCAGTCCACAGTGAAATCCGAACAATGGATGAGGTTGACACATCGCCGCTGTCCCTTCTCGCGTAAACTCATATGCGTAAACATATGCGTAAACTGAAAGACTCCTACGCAAGATCGCCCGACGATCTGCCCACAACCTTCTGGAAGCGCTGCGACTACGAAATCTGCATACCGCTGGCACTCATATTCGAAAGGTCTCTGAATGATAGCCAAGTACCGGAATTGTTCAGAAAGGCAATCGTGATTCCTGTACACAAGAAAGGCAACAAGGCTCTTCAACAAGAGAAACGTCTCTCTTACATCGGCAGCCTGTAAACTTTTTGAAAGTGTCATCTCGTCGGCAATACTGAAAAACGCGACCAGTCAAAACCTGATCTGCGAGGAACAGTTCGCCTATCAACCGGGTCGGTCCTGCCTTCTACAGCTCCTCAGGTGCCAGGTCGACTATGCCGAGATGATCAACAACAAAGATTCGTTTGACATCATTCTGTTCGATTTGAAATCCGCCTTTGAACTCACCACTCATGAAAAACTACTGAAATGTCTACCTACACTGGGACAACCGATTACTTAGTTAACTGGATCCGAGAATTCCTCACTGCTAGAAGTTTCCAAGTGCTCGTCAATGGTCATTCATCCTCCGGAGCCAAAATAACATCCGGTTATCCTCAAGGTGCCATCCTCGGAAGTCTGGCCTTCATGCTGTACATAAATTCGATCAAAGAGATATTCCCAGACAGTCTTCGTTTCAAAGTCTATGCCGATGACACCATACTGTATGACCGCGTAAACACAGCACACGAGCACAGAGTACTTCAAGAAGCTGTTAATTTTGCGGTTAAATGCGGTTATGATAGCAACATTCTCGTGGTTATTGCGGTAAATAACCTCGAATTTCTTGCAGTTCTTGCGGTTATTAACCGCGAAAAAATACCAGTTGCAAAGCTTAGACAACACTCACCGTATGGAAAATCAAGCTGCTCTCCCACTAGAAAAGTCTGCTCTTCACGTGGAGACTGCTCTTGTATTTAGAAGCGAAGATGTCTCTGTTGAGGGGACAGAATGATTGTATTCCGTCACTCATATTTGAGGTTTTTGGTCACACTTTGCTCAAAAGAACAGAGTCAAATAGCGGCCAGGTTGAACCGATCATGTTCCGGTGCTCTTGAAAAGGCGGTAGATACCCAGGAGATTCATTTTCCAATTCCAGTCATGGTCGAATCTGGGGAAGGGAGTCTCCGAGAGAGATTCATGATACTCTCGTGAAATTCGGGAAATCCGGGGGGAATAAGGGCTTTATAAGGTCATGGAGGGGAACCGAGGAAACTGGTTTTCGGCAAAGTAAGCATTCCTGAACAATTCACCGAAAACTTACCGAATTTCGCTGGGAAGCAAGAAATATACGGATACCGACGATACACTGGATATTGCGTTGTCGATTTCTACCAAATCCCATTTCCTTAGGTCATGAACTTACACATGACGAAACCGTGGTGGAAAATCGAGTGTTGGTCTTACGAATTCATTGCCAGAAAGACAAAATTCAGATTCTTTGGGTTCACCCGAATGGAATCAGGCCGACATGTTCGGTGAAAATGGTGCGTTCGAAGATTGGGAAGTTGAAGCGAAGGCAGCGTAGAGCAGTCAAGAAAGCACACAGGCCACTGAAAGTTCGTTCGAGTTTCCCGGAAAAGGCGCCGGAATACTCCATCGGATTCCATACTTTTCCTGACTACCAGCTCATCTGACCTGACACGGAACGACAGAACCATGGTTCCGACAGTATCCGTTGATCACATAAACACTGGGTTTTCCGATTGGCAATCCCAGAACGACGAGATGATTTGAGCCTCACGGCAAGGTCGCGATTACACGAGAGCGCTAAGAACAGGAAGCTGCAAGTCGGCTTGCCAGATCATTCAAGACCTCGACGGAAGCTGAAATGCGTTCCGCGAGGGTCGAACGACATCTCTTCCAGAGACGATCATCCAAGGGTACATTTTGGGCTGCTGGAATGGACGATGTGCTCTCGAGGGTTGACGCAAATAGAGTCATGAGTCGAAGAACGAGCGAAGCAAGTTATTTCAAACTTTTCGGGACTGTCAGCACATCGGATGACGAGACTGCTCACTCAAAATTCTCAAAATTCCATTGAAAACGACTTTCGGCATCCTTCGATAGACTCTCGTACATTGGAAATTTGAAACTCAGCGACACCTAAGGTAGCAAGTTTAGGGGCTACAAACATATTCCGCTGACAATATCATCATGACATTCGATCTATGTGACAACTGTCACATTATAATGGAAGGAACTAATTTCGAATCGATGGCAAAGGCGAAGGACTCCCTTCAAAATCTCGAGATCACCCAAAGCAAGGACCCTCGAATACATATGTACTATTTCGCCAAACCCTCACGAGGCATCACCGCAGAGCTGCAAATATAGTATGGTCACGAGCAGGGAGGCAGTCACAGTTCTGCCTGGTTTATTCTCTTCACCGAGAGGCACCCTTTCGAGAGGCGATTTGTGTGAGATCAGAGATACGGGCTCCTATGATTACTACTCGCCTCAACTCCAATCACTGTAGGTATGCTGAGGTACCCAGTTTGCACGTCGAAAACTTCACGAATCTGAGGGTTGGAAAGTGAAGTTGCATTTGATCCACCTCAAGAGAACGATGGCTGTTAGAAGAAGAACTTTTGACAAAACCGAGGATTCTTGCTCGAGTCTCAGCGATTATGGGAAAAATCGACTCGAATGACCTGTTTTCCGCTCAGTGAGATTCAAACGAAAATATACCTCCGCCCTGTGAACGATTGATAACGTGCACATGCATATGTACGTACTCCCCCCTTGAGACGCCTGTACCGGTGTCAATCGGCCGTGGTTTGAATGATCAATTGCGACATTCTGAGTCAAACTATGTGGGTGTCAAGTGCGAACTACCGTGGCGCTCTGCTGGATGGGAGCCTGTCGGGCATAAGGTCCCAATGACGCAGTCGGGGTGGAATTTCTCTAGTTGGCTACCCTGATTTGAGATGATCTCGATAATTCTCTTCTTCCATCTGAATCTGCGATTAATTATCTAGGAACTCATGACCTCTGTCGGACTATTCAAACGGGTGTCGATCAAAGGCTCCCGCTTCCGTATTCTAATTCAATGTTTGACGATTCGAATATCAATGGTCGAGATCGCAGACATTACCGACACGTTTGTGCAATTCGTTAGCGATTCTTGTGGTGTGAAAGATAAGCGATAAAAACAGAGCGGCGTGATGCATATCGAGGATTGGACTTTGACAACATGAATTGCGATTGCTTCTCCATTCTCGGGATCCACCAAGATCGAATCATGATCGATGATGCATAAACGTATTTATTCCATGGTATTTCAATCAACTTCGAGGTCATCGCAAACTCCAGAGACAAGAGAGGGCTCGAAGAAAGATAATCCATCACGTTCTCTGACAACCCGACGATTGGGAGCGCACTATTCAAGGCAGGGGCGGACCGTGCCCGAGTGCGGCCCGCGGCGAATCTCGGGAATTTCGGAAAATGCCTCTTGGAGCGTCTCCGACCCGGGGTGACGACAAAAAAATGTCGCCCCCTCGTCAATGTCGCCCGTGGCGGAAAAATCCTCCGAAAAAGTTGCTCCGAGAGCCCGGTGCTATTCGTGGCATAGAACAGAGGACTGCGTCAGCAGCAGAAGTCGGTGCGGGGCGGTTTGTGGCCCGTGTGGGTGGTGCGCGCCGACGGTACTTCGATTGACAACATCGTCTCGTCATCGTACTCATAGTTTTCTTGAGCTAGACCCTGTCTCCGATTGTGGTCGTATTCTCATATCCTCTGCTGAGCCGCTCAATCAGCGGGATGGGTGAACCATGAAAGACTGAAACCGCGGGTTCATATATGCGAGATCGAGATCCTTTTCCGAGTATCCCCAGAATGGTGACAGCTCAAGTTTCGGCACTGAAATCGTAAGAAAGTCGCGCATGAGCTCGGCCTGTGGGATTCGTTCTTCTTGTTCACTTTCCCGTCGAAATCCGGTATGTCTTTCCCAGATGCCATACCAGTTCAGTCGAATTGCTGGAAACTAATGCGTGACCTCGTTGCCTACGATGCACGGGAAATGACAACTCAGCCAGGTAGTATTCGATGTGGGAGAGTCACTTTCGGTGCTTTTGAGGCGAGCTCAAATGCCATCGATTTTCGAACATACATAGGTCCCCAGTACCGAAAGCAATGACACAGCCCTGTGCCAAAAAGGAAGCAAGACCCTCAAAACTCAAATTGAGTTTCGAAATCCTGTGATTCCCATCTTTCTCAGCGTCAAAAATCGGACTACTCCCATCTTCGGCCGAGATTGACAACGCTTCCTCAGGATTCCAGGATCGAGTTGACCATTTAATTGTGAATGGCGTATTTTCGGTAGACTTTTCTCGAAATCCGAGGAGAACGAATGGCTCATGCGCAGTACTCAACCAGTAGCTATTACACTCAGCCAGTATACACAGTTGAATCACTCAAGGCGCTCCCAGACCAACGTGGTTCAGCATTTGTGGCTCTTCTGCATGGATTATCTGCGGTTGGAAACTATCCAACAAGGTCCCGTGTCAACAACTCTTGCCCATAATGAACAACCCTCAAGCATGGTTTCACTTTTCCCACCGAATCAGTGAGACAGTCCTTCCTGTTTCCAAAATTGGCTTCCCAGAATCTCCCTGTTTCCCGAATTCGCCACAAAGTTTTTCTCTCCTCCCGTCATGACGTTGGTCGATAGGAGACACCGAAATTCGTCATCGCTGCTTTTCGTAGCATTCCTATCGGAGTCTTTTCCCGTCTTTTCAGTAAGCAGGGAATGTCATTCCGGCCGGCATCGGCACCGAGCCCAATCTCTCAGAGCACTATTTGCCCTTGGAAAGGTCTGATTTGTCAGGAATCCAATCTCCAGCTGAGAGTTGTGTTTCGGCCTGATGACGTTAAATTAGAGGCGTCATCGGAGGCATTTTATAGGGGGTCGCTTTTGGAAGTCTCTTCCCCACGTTGGAGGCCACGGATTAAGCTCCGTAATGAAACCATGTCTCTCATGATGGTATTAAAATTCGGTGACTACACCAACATGCTCAATTCCTCGATTCGGCATGAAGTCCAGAGATCGATTGAAGTGGTCGACGAAATCTGCGTCAACCATCGCCTGCAATGTTGAAGTGAATTCGTGTGATGTCGCCCTCAAAAACATTTGATAGATTTCTAAGCTGAAGGAGGTTTTGCGCGTCCGAAACTTTCATCGGAACGCCACCGTGTCACAAAGCCTAGCTCAGAGATTTTGACCTATTTTCAGCTTGCCCCCCCTCAAATCGACTGTTCTTCTATTATCGACAATGGGGTGTGGCGAGATTCAACCTCCATTCACAATCGCTGACCGTCGGCTGATTGAGTAGTCGGAGACCAGCATCTTTCCCTCTCCCAACTATCAATAAGTATAGAAACACAAGCGGAGAGCCCGAACAATTGCAACGAGAATGGATGGGCAGACAGACACACTGCGAGCTGAGGTTCCTTCCCCGGATGAATTATTCGATTGAGAGGGCGTCCCAGTAAAACGAAAACTCTTCGTCGCTCTTCTTCCGATGATCCCATGGGGTTATCGTCGAGTTGAAAAGTGTTTCTCCTCTCTCTCTCTCATTTGTCTCCTCACACGAGCCACCGAGAGTATTTTCGAGTCAGGAGATGATTCTTCTCCGTTCCTAAAATTTCTTTTCGCTTCAAATCGTGGAATCGCAAAACTCGCGAAGGTATCTAAGAAATCAGGCTACACAAGGAGATTTGCCGTGAGAACTCGTTCTGGCTCTCATGGGCGATAATTAGGGCTGGGAGTTTTTCACGGCATTTTCCCGAGAAATTCACGGGTGCCGTGAATTTCCTTCGTGAGTCGCCTTGAATTCGAGCAGAAAAAAGAGAGTTCCACAAGATCTACAGATATTCTTCGACTTGCTATTCTACTTTCATCAGGTAGCTTCGGTATCTTCTGATCGAATTTTGGTACGAAAAATTGTACATCGCTACGTTCTTCGCTCTGATTGAGCACCTAGTATCAGTCAGAGTCAGAATGCTTGAGAACATGCTGTGACGTACGGGATGACCGTAGCGCATAGAGTCTTGTTACCACATATATTCTCAACCGTACAAACCACGAAACATACATGGGTGATCGAATAACAGAATCGGTAACTTCTCCTCGGCGTGGAGCCGATAACGTCACCGCCATACCGCCGGCTTCACCGACGCGCGATCTCAAAGAGCTGTTAGGCTGAGAGCTGAACTCGACGTCGGAGACATCTCTGATAGAACCCAGAAACACTTCAGAAACCTGAGAAAACAATCAATACAATCGAGTAGCCGCGTAGGATGAGCCGCTGATTACATGCAAACGCCTTTGACGACGATCTCTGTGCCCAGAAAGAATGAAAAAAACACGCATTTGAGCCATTTTTGAACTTGAAAATTACGTCGCGGAAAATGCTAAAATTCACGGCTCTGTCACGGAGAAGAGGAAATTCACGGATTTGGTCGCGGCCGTGACCGCCGTGAAAAACTCCTGGCCCTATTGATCGATCGATTGTAAGTAGGGCTGCTGAAAATATGCAGAAAACGTAAATTCCACCCACGTAAGAACCGATTGTGAGTTTATAGCTCATCGGTCTAATTTTGAGATTTTTTGCCCATGTATCCGTTGCAGATTTCAAACCTTTTCTGAGCCACTTAACTTTCGGATAGTTTTTTTGAGCGTGTTGGTTGTCGGCTTCAGAATTTTTTTTTCAGCCAAAATAATTAGAATATTCGCTCAGATGGGGTACATCTTCTTTGTTGGATACAATTTCAGAAGAAGCGAAAATCTACGTAGGTCAGGGGGGAATCTTCGAACAGCCCGGGCTTCCCTGGGGGCAGATCCCAGGATCCCAGGTTTGTTTACCGCCGAAATCAGTCATCTCTCCCTGTCTCTCGATTTCACCATTCGAGAGCGGTACAAGGAATAGCGAAACTGTTGCTCTGAAATTCAGCTCTTGAGAGCTAGTGATCCTTCCGAATTTTCCAAATCAATCCTATTCCATCGACACTTGATCGATTCCACTCTTTTCCGTCCGTCTAATTACTGTTCCTGTTCTTAGCCACCCCAGTTCTGAGTCCAATCTTCGGATCGTCGACGCGCTCGCTTGTTTGGGCGCGAGCGATCAGTCATCTGAATCGAAACATGGCGGGTTTTCCTGTTCTGCGCACAACAGCTCGGCCTTCTCCGGATTGGCAAAACAAACGATGCGCGTCGCTCAACACGATATACTTCGTTGGGTTTCAATTCGCTCGAGTATCGTATCCTCCCCGATGAGTGTTGAGGATCGGCTCTTTTATCTCATACGTGGATTCGGCTTAAGATTCAAGAGTCGATCCCCTAAGTGACAGGCACTCTCTTAATGTGTTACCCCGCTGTGCCCAGCGCTATTTATGTGAGGGAACGCGAGGGAGGAAGCTGTCAGGAAGGCAGGCAGGAGGACTCTAGTCAGCGGCGTGAGGAGTCAAGTGAGAGAAGTAGCGTTAGCGAATAGTGGGACCGTTCCACCGTCTCGAGTAATCCTGGATCAAGAAGGCCCTGCTGAGCTAGGAGACACTTTTGGCTGGGAGAAGTCAGGATGTAGTCGCCACCGCCAAAGCCGCCAACGCAGCCACAGCTCTGCGAGCGGCGATCATTGAAATCATCATTGCTAACCCAGTGGTGCGAGTCACACTCTTGTCCCCAAAAGTATGCTGATATAACATAGTTCGACAAGAACTTTTAATCAGGAAATGCGCCATCTTTGTATCATGTACGCAACATTTTCTTCCATTTATTTTATATTTTATTTTATATTTATTTCCGACGTCTTTTTCTGGAACCTTGGATGAGCTTCGATCGTACTTAGTCTCTTATGCTTCGAACGTGGACGCTCGAACTATGAACTCATTTTCGAACTTTCGAACTCCAATTTTCTCCAGATGTCTGAGGTCTTTGAAGGAAACCCTCTTACGACTTTCCAGCCTGCGTCAGGATACAGCTTCTGTGGTTGCGGTCGGTGTGGCATCGTCCCTCAGAAGAGCTTTCTCGCTCTTAGCTCAAGGTAGCGATTCCCTTCCCAGTAGACGGCAGGAGAATTATTTGAATGTTTGCAGTCCCAGGCTATCCGCCTTCTTGGGAGTAGGCGGTTGAGTGAGATATAGATGTCACGTCGTGCATATGTGATTTGGTGGCAGCTCCCTGATAACAGCAGCATATTCTCATTAGGTATTCTATCAACAACACACCTATCTCAGCTACAAGAGATAAGCCGATACAATGGGGGATTTACTGAAAGTATTCACTGATGAACTCTGAATGAGCTCCGGTCGCCTCGAAGTCCATTCACTCCTCTGATATGTTGAGCAAAATAATTGGTTGCGGAGCCGATTCTCATTTTAGCTGAAAAAGGTCTCATAGGTTGCGTGCACACAATGATTTGAGCGCGACTCTTCTTGAAACTATCCGAGAGTTTCGCACCGTCGATGCAACTTTAGAACACAGTTGAATCGTGACGCTTCTTCTCGGTTTTCGCATGAACTATGCAGAAATGCCGGTGCCGGGCCTGGGATAGACTAATCCCGACCAGACCTCCGCAACCTCCTCTGGCCTGCGACGCCCCTATGGACCCGTTCTCATAAGGGCTCAAGAGGGGGTATAGGGAGCGCTAGACACCTTCCCATGGGCTCAACGGAAGGCAGAGGAAGCGCTGGACTTCTTTTGAATAGGGCTCAATGGGCAGTATGGGGAGCGCTAGGCCCCTTTTCCAACGAGCTCAGCGGAGAATCTATTTTTTGACACAGGACTGTGTTGACACAGGACTGTGTCATTGCTTTCAGTATTGGGGACCTATGCTCGAAAAATAATGGCATTTGGGCTCGCCTCAAAAAGCCTCGGAAGCGACTCTCATATAGCTAAAACGCTGTGTTTAAGACGGCGTTTCTCGTGAGTCGTAGGCAATGAGGTCACGCATTTGCTCTTAGTTATTCGAGTTGACTGCTTAATCTAGGGATGTTATATCGAATTTCTACGGAATAGTCAGCAAAAAGGACGAAACCCATGGGCCGCGCTCAGACGCGATATACATATGATTCAAGTAGCGAGACTTAAGCTCTTACCATTCTGGGGATCTGGGATGCGCCGAAAATAATATCGATCTCGTACCTATGAATCCGTAATTACGGTGTTTCATGGCTGACCCATCCCGCTGATTGAGCGGTTTGGGATGGAATACGAAGTCTTCTAATGACTACAATCGAAAACAACGTTGTCTAATTGTCAGTTTTGGTCAAGGAAACAATGACTGAGCGGCAACGTCTGACTCGATCTTGTAACTCTAAGTACCGTCGAGTGGAACCACTTGTCGGCGACGAAAGAGAGCGAAGGAACCACCCCCGCCGTGAAAGGTACAGGACACGTCAACAGGTCCAACCGGCTGCCGACGTTTCCGACGAAGCTCGAGCGCAGCGGAGGAGAAAACAGGAACATACACAACTTTAGGTCAAGTAATTAATGTACCAGTGGATATTCAACTCATGGTCGACACCCTGCCTCGAGATTTAGCCGACGACTATGCAATCAACGTCTGTCTCAAGAAACATATCCTGCATAAAAGTTCAGTATACTTCGGAGCAGTGCAACGAGAGGATTTGAAATGTTGGCTACACATCACAGTAAAGAAAACGAAATTTCATCAGACGATTGCAGCGCAGCGCCACTGGAACGCGCCACGTTCGAACCACTCCATGGACCATAGCAGCCTGCCGAACCAACTGCTGCTGACACAGTCATGTGTCCTACGCTACGGACCCCGCCGGGGTCTCGGAGCCAACCCCGAGTTTTTGATTTCGGCTCCCAAAACCGCCCCCCGGCAAAGAGCAACAGTTCAGATTTCTGAGAACCGGCTCGAGAAGTACGCGTGGCCTGAGCAGATAGACGAGAGCCGGGAGCTCTCTCAGGCGCACAGCTGATATGTTATTTTATTTCCGTTCATTCACGCTCTCCAGCTTAGAATATATCAAAGAATGCATTCACAACACAAACTTAACACTTTCGGGAATCGAATTGGAGACGCCTTCCCCGAATCTCCAAGCAAGACGCGCTCCATACACTCAATACCGTTGAATCGACTGACTGGCCGTTCACACGCGGTGCAGCGGCATTCAAAGGAGGGCTCGTGGAAGTACTCTCAGCTGCAGACTCGATGATGGAAACCACGAGTAGCGAATCTTGTGAGGATGTGACGATTTACTTGTTAACATCTCTTCGAAGTCGTCGCTGGTGTACAGAAGGATTGTGGGCAACCTGTGCAATTTTTGGTCCCGATACTTCGATTCCATGTGATGCCCAAAGTGCGATCTTCAGGTTCTAGAGTTGAACTGCAAACCGGAGCAAGAGTTTGTTCAAACTTTCGATCGAAGCAGTGGCAATGAAGGCTGAGTCCATGAGTTAACTTTGTTTGAGGGAGTGAAGCCAAGGTAGATGAAGCAGTTTACATATCGGGGTTCATTTCAATTTTACTCTCAATCAATTTGAAGAGAAAAAGGAAGTTCAATGTTGAAAGAGAGCGTCGGGTATCAGGTACAAACATCGTTGAGTTTGCAGACTCCTTACCATGTGCCACTTACAACGATGGAAGACAATGTTACATTTTGCCACAGGAGCAGAGTATAAGGTTCGGGAGCGCGTGTTGCTGGACCGGGCCTCCAAAAAAACTGCAGAAGATTCGCTATGAAAGAACGGGCAAGCTTGGCGGCCTAAGTATCCAGCACGTCCGGAATCGACGGCAAATGTATAGCATCGATAGGGACGTTACATCTTTGCGCAGAGGAAACGCCTGTGAAACCTCTCAAGGGCCGTCGGATCAAATCTACGAGGATAGGCCACGCCATGAAGCTTCACAGCGAAGAATCGAAGCCTCTCAGGAGTCTGCGCTTGGCGAAGGGAATGAGATTCCTGCAGAAGACACGATGCCGATTGATGTTCCTGAAGAACCGGCGTTAAAAAACCGAGGCAGGCGAGCATAATTGAATTCGTCGAAAACAAGGAATGAGAGACCATATCCTAGGCATCATATGCGCATCGAACATCAGCTTCAGTCAGATGTTCTCGAAGCCCTTTGGACTGCTTCTTCAAAGAGCCGACCCGAGTGACCCTCCGGCACCGAAGTCGGCATCAACCTTGGCAAAGTACCTCCGTGATGATATCGATGTGATTAGAGACAATCTGCGCGCAGTTTTCCAAAAAACAAAATAGGAAGGCAAGGGGGACAACCTGACTTACTCCATGCATACATATGTAGGTATCATTTTTTTCTCTAATCTAACGAATCATGTTTCAGGACATAAATTTGCGATTTCATTTGATGAGGCCACTTTCAAGGGAACAGATTGTTATCTTACGCCCAACGTACACCATCGCGAAGCTCTTCTATGTACATCGAACTCGCGCCGCTTGGTTTGGTGAGGACCAACGAGAGCTAAACGGGTGAATACCTTCATGAAATCATCCGTCAACGATGAGATGAATCTTCCGATGGATGTTATCGCCGCAGCGTCTAGCGACGGGGCTGCTGACGTCCAAAGAGTAACCAAACTCATTGGTCTGACGCAACAGAAGTGTTGGGCCGATGGTCTAGACTTGGTGGTCAAGAAAGCTGTTTATGGTTTCGAGGCCTTTAATTCCGACCCCGACATACTAACGACTGGAGATCCGGATTCAGACGACGATGTGCGAAATGACACCGAAGATGTTACAGAAAATAATGAAGATAAAGAATATCAGCCTTGTTCCACGGTTTCACTCGGAGAGACTCTTAGCGACTTCGCACGGTCATGCGGAAGTGCGAAAAGAAGCCGAAGATGATGGACGATCTGAGGAGGACTACAGCAAGGACCGAATCTAACGGAAAAGCACTGAAAGCCAATCTTGACTGTCCGACGCGATGGAACTCAAACCCTCTGATGCTTCAGCGAATCTTGAGGATTCTGTCTGCCCGCCTTGAACAATATGCTCTCGCGTCATGTTGGAACTCCGATAAGTTCGACAAAGGCAGGCGCTTTTTGAAGCATCGTTGAGGTTCTTACACCATTCAAACGTGCTTTTTTCATGGTTCCGACGAAAACGGCCACCTGGTCTCACGCGGATGATATTCTGAAGCTGTTGGTCAGGGTCAGAACTCACGAAAGTGCGGATTCTGAACTAGGTAAAATGCTTCTAGAAAATCGCTAGACAGAGATCACTAAAAGTAGAACCATCGCTATACTGAACGATCCTGAGTACAGTTCTGATCTCGAACTCATCAGTGTCGGAGAAAGACCCATGCTTCGGGGCGTTGGGGAGACTTATATCTGAAGAACTCTGAATATGGTTAATGAGACCCTGATCGTCGTCTCTTTTATTGCTTCCTCCCGCAAACCATTAATTCCTAGATTTGAGTGGAATTGAAAGATTTTACTGTTTCGAGGAAAATTCCCACGGTAAAAAACTGAAAAAAAGAAAGTCAGAAAAAAATGACTGGCGGAACTACCACCTCGTGGAGAATCGGGCGGAGAGTTAGTAATGATTCAAACAGGATTCCTGATTATTCTTGGTCAGATTGTGGTAGACAATCGATTCATGATGGAACTCTCTGGCAAAACTGAAATCGCTGTTCATGAATCATGTTCACTCTTGTGTTAGTTCGAGGTTGGTTCAAACTGCGATCGACCGGATTCACTTGTGTCACCGATTTCCACGGTACAGGTAGCCAGGAAACCGGTGGATTTTCTTCAATAAGTAGACTGCCTCCCTAGTCTCTCTTTCTTTGGACGAGAGACAGCGTTTCGCGGTCTCCAAACGTCAGACAACTTCTCGAGACACCGTCGATGACCGGTGGCGAAGTCCCGCGATCGTACCACGGCCGTTGGCCCTTGGGAGCGGTACCCAAGTACAATTTATGATTGCAAACAAAAGAATACTCAGTTATCGATCAGAAAAGTTAGTTGCGAGGAGCAGAAGTGGAGGCAATTTTTCTACGGGAACAGCTTCGCTTCCTTTTTGTCGCATTCACAACTCACAACGCTAAATGCGTAACAACTTGCTCGCTTGGAACGCTTATCGCTTAATTCCGGGCCGTGTCGTCGAGCTCTCCGATTATAGGCGGGCGAATCTCTTTCTATCCACGTGGATGCCAGGGCCGAAATTGGTATCTCTCATGGTCACTGGTAATATTGACAAGTTCATAGGTTCCAGAATCTTCGAGCGTTTTTGGAGCTTCTCAGTGAGGCTCCGTGTGAGTTCCGTGCTCGTGAATTCAAGAAAAAAATTATGTATCTATATCGAGAAGTTGCAAACATTGGAGATCGTCCACGACTTCTCGCTGATACAGGCTGGAAACTCCCCCGAAAAACATAAAAGAACTTGTACTCGATATGCGGCGCAGAGAAGGTGGTCGGAAATTCTCTGTATTAACTGATCCCACGATATTGAGGGAGTTTATGATTGATTTCAGGAACACCATCAGGCGGTCAAATTCAATTATGGCAATTTCTGCTCGAACTCCTTTCGAACACAGCTGAAAACCATTGCATCGCCTGGGAGGGCCAGAACGGAGAGTTCAAACTTGTTGATCCCGACGAAGTCGCAAGACGCTGGGGCGAAAGGAAATCAAAACCAAACATGAACTACGACAAATTGTCCAGGGCTCTCAGGTGATTCTTAGTAATCCGGCGGCGACTAAATCATATGGGAGATTTCACCACAAAGATCATTTGAGCATGATATGTTTAAGTGACAAGGTTGATTGAATGACCCATTTTTTTTCTTTTTCCTCACAGATATTATTATGACAAAAATATCATGTCAAAGGTGCACGGCAAACGTTATGCGTACAAGTTTGATTTCCAAGGTCTGTCGGCCGCCCAGCAGCAACAACAATCACATGGTCTCCCGGCGGCTCCGACGGACTACAGGATGCAGTCAGAACTGTTTCTCACTGCACCGCAGGTTTATCCGACTTCACGAAAAGTCTCTCCCATGGATTTCTCTTCTGGTGAGTCTTGCGGACCATCTACCGTGGACGATTCCGTAGAAAATGTTGAACCCTCTTTCGACTCCGTATGGTATATATCAGTTCAGAGACCACCTGACGTCTCAGCTCATGCCAACTCAGTTGGTGTATTGTGCCGGGACTCGACGTTTTCCAAAGATCCCTGTATCGTTCCCAACCTTCCTCCACCGGACGAAAGGAAAAAGTAGGGACGGGCCTTCGTAAAGGGAGCGCCCATGAGATCCGCGAATTCCCGCGCCATTCCCAAGATTCCGCGAAATTCGTTTTTTTTTTTGGTGGAAATCAATTTTGGTATCAAAATCAGTGCTTTATTAATCACGCTCATTATTCATGTTATTTTCACGCTTTTTCCTTCATTCGTTTCCGAGATGCATGAGATACGCATCCGCGGAACCCCGGTAGAAATGCCGCGACGAACTCCCAGCCCTAGTCATGAGCCTCATCCGAGGAAAATTACATTCAAGCCTTGAGGTCGATTCTGTTGCATGTTTTCATCTTTCGATCTGATCGTAACGTTCGCTTGAAGTCACAGTAACATCAAATCTGCATAGCTCGGAATACTGTTCAATGAAGTCTTCCATTTCTCGAGTCGCGACCGGGGATCTCGAAAAATCTCGAATTCCATCGAGAACCAAGGGGATAAAGACTCCGGGAAGATGCGGGAAAAGTGCAATGAAGCAGCGCACTGAGGTGTCTCTCGTGGTTCATGATGAGAGGGTCTTTGAAGGTGTAATGAGCACGCTCTAATATGTTTTTTGGAAGCCGTCACTTCAGTCATCATCAAAACGCTGGAAAATTTCGACGTGCAGATGATGTCAATGCAAAGAGCCTGGCGCCGATGTTCCCGGATCAGGGAGCATTTCCTAGATTGAGTTAGATATCAATGGATCCATCCTTCAGTGAATACCTTGTTTGATCAGGCTCTCTCGGAGATATTCAGTCCAATGTTTGTTTCTCAGGTGGTTATTGGAGCAGTTCCGGCAATCCTTGTCCGCAGTACAGAAACTCAGGCCACATGCAGTATTCATGCGGAATGTGAAATCAATGTCTTCACTGATCGGTTCCTCTTTTTCATCAAGAGACCGCGTCACGTGCGATAAGTTTCGCGATATCCGATGCGTTCAGGAGATCCCGACGCGTCGTAGTCGATCTCCGGTGAGTAATAAAATCGATCATGGAAATAAAGCTTTTTCACGCACAGTATGGCGACTCAGTCCTTCCTCAACCGACGTAGAACACGTCTGAGAGAGTTTTGCGAGCTTCTTCACAATCTCAGGGTCGATGGAATGATGACGGGAAATGGAGGAACCGCACTCTGAAACAGTGCCACTTGAGCTTTCTTCGATGTGTCAGATTCGGAGTCTAACATTCTCATCTGGGCATACATGTCTATAACTAGCATTCGATTTGGTCTAACAGGAGAGAAAGTTTCGATGATAGTTTTTCGACGAAGAAACACGGCGAGATTCGACCACTGCGGTCGTCGAATGGGCTCGAATGCACTGCGTCTTTCGCGTGAGCTCGTTGGCCAGACTCAGCGTCCCTTAACTCGGGTTGTGATGAGTGAAACTTCATCCGTTTTCTTTTCGGATCGGAAATATTCTGTGAATTCCCTCATTACATTACATGGTAGCAGTTCATGTGCTGATGAGCACGTTTCCAACATCGATGCAAGGGTTCTCAAAAATTGAGGAAGACTTCGCAGATTCTCTGTGAAGAAAAGATGCTTCGGAACGTGGATCACCATGAGATTATTTTTTGAGCCTGGAAGACTTTACGAAAAGAATGTTCCTAGGTGAATGAATCAGAAAGTTCGCCGAGAATTCGCTAGGAAGGGCCTCTTACGCGTGAAGAACCTTCCGCGGGTACTGTTCTTCGCGCTTTCGCAGCTCTCAAATTTGGCACCTTTCGGTCCGTCGCAAAGTTGCTCTGTTGGTATGATGTCGTTTCATCATGTCATGTCTCGCTCACAATCTTCTCGCGTAGGTTCCGAATATCATAGTGTTCTCAGGGAGTGAGGTGGAACTTCATTACAATTGGGAAAAATACGAGTAGTTTCTATCGATTGCGTGAATGGCGATGTCGAGCAACAGCGTGCTCAGGCGGAGGGAAAAGTTATGCCCACCGCCCCCGACAGATTAAAGTTCATAATATCTCGAGCGGCTTTGAAGATCGTGTCTCGGTTTCTCATCCTCAAATGAACTTGGATGAAAGCAATGCATCCAGAGCAAAACCGGGAGATCCTTGAAATATCATCCGAGGATGCCAGGGGAGCGAGGTTTCATGATAGCTCCTTTCAGGGAAGGAGGGGTCATTTCAGCGGGTAGTGAATTATGCACTGACAGAAAAGACTTAATGGAGAAATTGGATCCATCATTCAATCGGAGTAACAGAAATTCCACAATAAATCCGCACCCGTTAGGACCAAAGCTATTTCTCGGCTTCCAGAACACGATATTTGCTTGGTTCGCCGCCCGTCGTTTGACGCTCTTCGTGAAAGGAGGGAATAGAGTGTTCGCTGTACGTTCGCAGAAACGTCTTCAAAAACATATGAGAGGCGCTGACGCACCTGAAAATTCCACGAGGAGGGCAGCAAAGTCGTTGACTGTAAATATATGTTCTACCAGTGATCTGGAGTATGACTTCCTTCATGGATTCCCACGGACTCCCGCACCTTAGGTCGAACCGGCGACGCGGCGCTTCGAGCGAGTCAGATTGAACAACGTTTCAAATTCGTGAGAATTGAGAGTCGAGGTCGAGCGGGTCGGAAGACGACAAAAGCCTGCGACCCAAACCAGGAGGTCGTTCGCGGGTGGCGAATATGAAATATCTTGTCTTGAGAAGCATAGCTGTACTTTGGCTTTGTGTGTGTACCGTTCGTGGTCATGCTATCAAAATGACTGATGAGACGATAATGTGGCCGGAAACCGGAATTTAGACACTCAGGCATTCTTGAGCCAGCTCATTTAAATTCAATAAGGTGTCAGAACCGATCATCGGTTACTCAATCAATATATCATAAAAATGGCATTCTTCATTGGATCATGAAATTTATTAACCTCTGACCTAAAAAACGGTTTCGTTCCATGCGAACAAGATTCAAAACAAAACAAACTATGGCGATCCTCGCATACATGTAATCGTAGCGGCAGGTCACTCGCGACAGGTCTGATCCTGACATAACGGCTGCTCAGGTTACTCCGCGACGTTCACAGTAATCGTTTTCCCTTTGGGATCATCGAAACGGTCATTCGTCTTCACATCCAGGAGGAAAACGACGGCTCCAAATAGGAGGAAAATGTAAAAAGTTGCCATCACAACTCCCATCCAGATAGCAGACGTGAACCACGTAGCGCAGTCGTAGGATTCAGGGAACTCATTCTTCTCCCATTTTGTGGGCCACAATTGCAGACGTCTCAAAGTTATCTGGAATAGGAGCAGTGAAAATTATCGAGAGTTGATGCCATTTCCTTCGAATTTCAATCATGTACATCAGGATCTAAACGTACAATCGGTACTTTGTCATTCGAACTCTTAGTCTTGGGAATGAGCCTCAAAGCGCTGCACGAATAAGAGAAACCGTTGGGGGCCCAAATAGTCTCGGAATCAATCTGATGGGAGTCGCTGGCACTGAGCGTGTAACCTCCGCTTTGAGAATCCTTGACGACGATCAGCTCAATTCCTCCATCAATTTTGATGCTCAATTTAGTTCCATTTTGGCACTCCACCGTACATGACCCAGCTTCGCTAACACCCTGGAAGGAAGTAGAACTTGGCAGTCGATGCACCGTGAGCTTCGGATTTGCTTCGAAATCGAATGGAAGCATACATACTTTCAGGCTCTTTTCCACAGCTTCGACGTACGCCATGCAAGGATCGTCTTTCATCGAACGACAGGCGAACTTGTCAGCCGTATCGCGGCGGCTACGATGAGATCCTGTAATGAGAGCAGATATGAGCCACTATGCGCCGTTTCCCCCATTTCAATACCGGGAAATCATTGATCTGCGCAAGGAACAGCGAGTGTTCTTCGAAGCACGCATCATAAACCAGACAATCACCTGAACCGAGGAGAATCCCTGCGAAACCGGGATTCGATGCCATGGCGTTCTTAATTTCATCTTGTTGTTGGTCAAGGGGTCCATCAGCGAGCCGTACGAATTTGAGGTTGTCTGATGAAGTCAGCGCTCCGACGAAATGGTGAATAGATTTTACTCCTTGCAGGACAATGGCGTCCACGGATTGGAGGTACGACAACTGCTTCTCCGGATAGGATACCTCTTCCAACAAGAACTACGGGGGATACAATGAATCATTTTCGGAATCGGAATCATATACTAGTAGGGCTGGCCATTTCAAAATTGGTCGAACGTGGATTAATCGGGGAATCCGAAAACTCACTTGTTTCTTGTGGAAGACAATAATTTTCTTCCCATCAAACAACTTTTTGAAATCGTCAAGATTCATAGAGTCCAATGCAGACTGTCCCTCCGGTACAGAAAACCTATAATTTCATCGTTTCAACGTACTGTTTTCGGGTTCGCAGCCGGGCATTTTGACTGGATTCTTTTATCTCCCTTCCATTCCATATAAATGAGTTCATGGAGATTTTCTATTCTGAGCTCATGTAGGATGAACCCACAAGCCCTCCTACAGACAGTCAACAGGACGAGTATCACGTGATTCATCAGCTGACTCTGATCTCGAGAATGGTTCTTTCTGTCATGAATAGGAATGGACTTTTTTGTAAGTTTTCGAAACAGGCTCGAACGATGAAACGAGCGGCGTACCAGAGAAAAGCCAACTCGCTCAAAACACAATTACGTATTGAAAACCGTAGAACTCAAGTGATGATAAATTTCGTGGCCAAGATACAAGAAAAGATCTCCAGGAGTCAATGATTCACAGAGGGAACTGGGGAGAGCCCCTCCCAGTGGAAAATTAATTCTTCACGAGAATTTAGCTTCTTTAATCAGGGAGCGCTTCCGACTTCGACAAGCACTGACAAAGGGAGACGTAATCAGACCTGTCTCAATCTTCATGAAATTCCATAACTTATTGGATAAGGGCTCAGGGAACAGATGATACTGTGATTGGACGTCGGTTCAAAATGGGCTTATAGACTCCGGGGAGCGAAAAACGTTATTTTACTTACTCTTCTGCTGGCCAGAGCAGAACGGGACTGTGACCGCAAGATACAGCGATCATTGAAGCGAGCACGAGCAGAAACTTCATGTTTGAATCTAGGAAGATTCGATTGAGAGCAGTAAGGAACGCAAGAACGATTCCTTTGCAAGACGATGTCACTACAAGCTTTCGCAAGGCCGCGAACTCTGATTTCGATTTTCAGAGACTCCTCTTGCTCTTGGTCTCGTGACGGCTAGGGAGCCCTGCTGCCAGCGCCTTCTCGCTCATCACAGAAGATTGGCTAGCCGCAAGGGGGCGCTCAATACCGAACGCGGCGATATTTGAAATTCATTTAAGCGGTGAGATACTCCTTCTTATCGGGGAGCAATTCAACCACAAATCTGCTAATTGATGGGATCAGAAGAATCTCACGATCATGGTGTGGTCAATCCTCAGGCATTAGTCGAACGAAGAGAAACATGTTCGATGGCTCAAGCGGGAAATTCTGCCAGTGTTTGTTTACAAACCGCTCACTGCTGCTACTTCCCTCGCTGGCTAGAAGAAAACACGTGCTGTTCTTGTGCTGGTGCTGCTGAAAGTTAGATTGGATTTTTTTTTGATTGACGAGTGAATTGAAGAGCATAGCAGACCCGTTTTTACAGCAACGGAATATTCAAGAAGAGGTTGGAATGAACTTTCATCAGAATGTGAGGTTCTCTGATTGGGGGGCGAGAAGATTTGACTTATTAGTTCAACACCAGGCCTGAAACGAACATATGTGCGATCTTTGTTTCTAGTTTCAGGATCAAAATGCCACCGATCGACGACGAGCGGGTATTAGAGTTCCACGAGATGGGTTTAGATGAACGGATAGTTAAAGCAATCGTGCGTCTGGGTTGGAAACATCCCACAGCGATTCAGGAACAGGCTATTCCGTTCGCTTTGAAAGGTTGGTTTTATTTTTTGTTCCGTAATTGGAGCACTCTCGATGAGCGCTCGTGATTTCCGGCGAAGATACTAATAGATATGGGTATGCGCTCCCTCTCTGATTTGCAGGAAAAGACATCCTTGCTAAAGCCCGCACCGGATCCGGTAAAACAGCGGGATTCGCAATACCAGCCATACAGAAGGTAGATTGTTTTCATAATTATTTTGTATCGGTAGTTGTTCATTTCCTGCGCATGGAGCGTGTGCTAGCGTCATCAATTCCGCTATCGCTGAATGCAGCGTCAACCGCTGAATGTTGATTTGTGGTTATTTCATGCTATATGTACGAACAATTACAGGTGTTGGACGCGAAGATGAGAGGAGCTACTCGAAGCACCATTGTTTTGGTCCTAGCTCCGAGCAAGGAACTCTGCAAACAGATTTGTCGGTGGGTGGGCATTTCCGCTCTAGCAACGTCCCGAGTCGTGAGCTATCTTTATTTATTTGAGGCATGGAAACGCTGCAGAAGCTGCACTCGATACCATGCAGCTACAGTGCGTGCTGTTCTCATAGGATTCTTTGCTCTTCCAGGCACTTCCAAGCTCTGAGTCAATGTTGTGTCGGCCTTGTGCAGGTTTTAGATGTGGCTGAACACGTTCAATTGTCGGTTCTCCGCCCTCAACTTCTGGAAAACCCCGATGTAGTCGTCGGCACCCCTTCGAGGATCTTGGCGCACATGAAGGCCGGTGAGTCATTCGTATCAGCTATGTATAGGTTTCACGAGGATCGAGTCAGTGATCGATTCCTGCTTGCCAAAAACTGAGCGAATCCTGATATTTTTCTTCACACACTATCGAATCGAGAACTTCTACAAGGAAGATTTTCAATAGGCAATCTGGATACAAGTGCCATAAAGATGTTGATCGTTGATGAGGCGGATCTGGTGTTCACGTTTGGACAAGAAAAAGACACAGAGCAATTACTCAAACAGCTACCGCCCATCTATCAAGCCATTGTTTCGTCCGCCACTCTCACCGAAGATGTTCTGTCGCTTAAGCGGTGAGTGTGATGAAGAATGTCGATGCAGGTCTCGACGAGCTCATTCGGTTCCCTGTTCCACAGTTCGCAAGATTTAATCGGTGATTACGCAAAATCTCTTGTAGACTGGTACTTCATAATCCAATCACGCTCCGTTTGGACGAAAGCTCACTCACTGACAATCAGGGCCTGACTCAATATGTCGTCAAGTGCGAAGAAGTGGATAAGTATGCTATATTGGCAGCGTTGTTCCAGCTCAAATTGATCAAAGGTTTGTATTCGAGCGCTAGTCAAGGCGGATCTTAACTGAGTATACCACTTGGTTGAGCGAAATTGCAATTTGCTTGCTCAACCGAGTTCTGCGGTCGTAAAATTACCGTATTTTCTCGCGTAAAAGACGCACCGGCGAAAATGATGCAACCCCAGCTTCTGGGTAAAGATTTGAAATTTGATCTCATAGTCTTCCATGGTGAGAGCTCCCTCAAGACTGTTTCGTTAGTCTCGATTTCCCTATTTCGAGCTTGAATTTCGGGAAAAAACGCTTCTTATACGCGAGAAAATGAGGTAGTTCTGTAACACGAAAGGTTGTATCACTATTGCATGGTCTGCCACATATGAACTTGTTGAGGAACCTCTCACCCATGCATATATTGAATACCAGAACCGCTAAAGGAACCAGGATTCTGAATCGGCTCGCGACGACTGAAGATGATCCTGTTCATATGCAAGTCTTGCTTTCGTTGCAGGGAAAACACTGATATTCTTGAATTCAGTGGATAGAGGATACCGTACGAAACTTTTCCTAGATCAGTTTGCGGTTCGAAGCTGTGTGCTGAACAGTGAACTACCACTTGCCTCACGACAGGTATTTTTTAGATTCTCACACGATTCATGTATTATTGGGGCTCATTGTAGATAAGGTCGATTCACAGATCGGGTGTTCTGTCACAGATCCAAGTATACATCAGTAAGCCTCCAGGGGAACCGATGTCATGCTTTTTCGTTCAGGGCAGTGGCCTTGGGCGAGACCATGGTTCAGGATCGTGAGTTTGTCGAAATTTGATTTAGGAGTTCCACGAATGGAACGGGGCCTTTCTTCGACCTCGCAAGGTATTCGATTCCGATCCGGAGCTGTTGGTTTCCGACTGCGCACATGGTGACGCTCCGATATCCAGTCCTGTGTCAGACTCTGTCGTGGAATCGAGTTCTTGGCGGCACGGGGCTCCTGCAGAACTATTGAGGGTGGCTCACCTTCTTGGCAAATCGAGTTCCAATCGAAACTTCCGAATGAAAACTGAGCGACACCGAAACAGCCAGTTTGGAAAGTCGGGGATTCCTGAATCAGTGTGTTGGTATATCCGAAAACGCTCGTCCCATACCGAACATTTCACTTAATTCATTCCAGATGGTGATCGATCGTTTCAATGAAGGACGATACGATGTGATTGTTGTAACTGATGACAATAATCTAGAAGCTTCGGAGAAATCAAAACGGAGGAAAGGTAAAATCACTTCGAAGTTTCCGCACGCTCGTGCTGCTTCATCTGGAGGCGACGGGTTTCCTCTGTAATGATCGTGAGCCTTTAAACGACGTTTCGACAATCCTCGTCTTTTTCAGGAACGAATAACGTGCAGCGAGATTCGGAATTCGCAGCCAGTCGCGGGCTCGATTTTCAATACGTTTCAAACGTTATCAACCTAGAGTTCCCCTCGAGCGTGGAGGCCTATGTACACAGAGTTGGCCGCACGGCTCGTGCAAACAACAAAGGAACTGCTCTAAATTTTGTATCACTGCGAGAAATGCCTTTATTCAAGGTGAGATAATATCGAGCAAAGCGTTCTCTACACTTTCGATTCTGAAAGCGAATCTGTGAGCGTATTCTATAGTTCGTAGTCAACCGAACGAGATTTCGAGCGCGAATCGCTAACTACTCGTCTCTTCGAATTTCAGGAAGTTGAAGCTCGGATGATCGCCGAAAAGTCTAACGTATTCAAACCTTATCGATTCAAAATCGACGAAATCGAGGGCTTCAAGTATAGAGCGCAAACTGCGCTGAATTCTTTGCAGAAAAAAGTCATCAAAGACGCGCGCCTCAAGGATATCAAAGAGGTGTGGCCTCGTTAGATTGCTAGCTATGCTGCTAGCGTTAGATTGCTAGTCGTTTCCGTTTTCTCTGATTCGAATTCTAATTGGAAGTTTGGTATTTTTCTTTCAGGAGATGCTGAAATGTGAGAAGTTGAAGACTTTTTTTGAGAGTAATCCGAGGGAGTACTCTTTGCTTCGTCACGACCGCGCATTGCGCAGTAAGGGCATCAAGCATACAAGTCTGAAACACGTGCCCGATTACATCGTTCCACCAACTCTGCAACGCATAATGCAGGTACAGTGACTCCGAGTGATCTTTCTTTCGGGATACTTATCCCGTTCCCGGTTTCAAACTCCAATTTAGATCAACAACAAAACTCGAAAAACCAATTATTTTCGCACCAGATGTCCGGGAGGAAAAGGAAACGTGTTGAAGACATTGAGGAGCCTGAAAGGGTCCAACGGCCTCCAAGCAAGAAGTCCAGATCGAAGGCCAAGACAAAGCATAAAGATCCCCTGAAAAATTTTACCTTCAAAGCCAAATAAATGATTGTCTGGGTCAACTGCTTCTTCCCCACGAAAGAATCACAACCCGGTCCGGAACCGGCCTGCAATAGAGGGATTTCCGAGGCTTGAAAATTCGTGTTCGAACATCTCGTCTGTAGGCTTCCCAAATACCCGTAAGTTCCAGGACCGCGGGTTTCAACTCGTAACCAGGACCGCGCGGGTTAAACCGCAAAAAAACCGCAACTCTCCAACCCAATCGCTCCGAAGAAGGCTCAAATATTTCGTTTATGCCTGGATTTGACTCATTTCCTCATGCGAGTTTTTTGCGGTTTTACCTACAAAATACGTGCGGGTCCCGCGGGTCCCGCGGGTTTTACCCGCCGTCCTGAGACCGCTGGGAAGCCTACTCGTCTGAGAACTCTGATGGGCGATGTCATCTGTTCCCGCCAATAAGAGATATTTCAGAGGGAATCCATCTAGTCAACACCATTCTCATGGGTTCGGAATTTTGTGTGATGAAAACGCTTCGAGACGGGAGGTTTCCCATCATCGGGGCTGCAGAGTCAATAAACTATAGACGATTCAAGTTAAAAGAGACTGGAATCGGGTTTCCGAACGGCTCTGAGGAATCAACATCGCTCATTGCCGCGTGATATTTCCATGGCTCTTACGCACTACAAACTTGTGAAGCAGGTAGAACATTCTACTAACCGCCGATCATTGAGGTGTCGTGCGAGGGCCAGGGTTGCGTCGTTGGTTCTGGATATTTCATCTGTCATCAATTACGAGGAATCAATGGAGGACGAATACATATGTATACAGTAATCTCCCGTTTTGCGCGGTTCGTTTAACGCGGCTCATCTTTCGCGAATCCGTTCTACGCGGTTTCATTTGAGCAGTTTTTCAGACTCTCCAAGCCGTTCATGATAACGAGTGGCGATTCCGATTTCCTCATCTTATTTCGGTAATAGCTCCTCCAATGAGTGGCGTATCGAAGAAATATTTTTGTTTGTCTGGAAGCTGAATGAACCAGCTTCACTTCGCGCTGTTCATTCTTGTTACTATCCCTCTCCGCGCGATCTCGAGAGCGGATTCGGTGAATTCAACGACTTTTCCCCGACGATTCGATTTGGCTCGCAAGTCTCGAAGAGACAGAGACTGTCACGATGCTTTCTGGCCCACCTGAGCTCTCAGAACAGTGAGCAGACCGCAAGTACAGGGTGGCGATCGTAAGTCGGGAATTTTCGAGACCGATCTTCTTTTTGGTCATGACTTCGTTGTTTGTGGACCGATTTGGAATCCAAAAACCGATCAATAGCTGACATCGACGCGGTCATTTTGAATTTTGGTTGAAGTTCATTGGATGAAATTTGCGTTCAGGAGAGCGATTCAAAGTTGACCAATTTTTCGATTTCGAGGTTCTCATGAAAGTGTCCCGGAAAACGTCAATTCTGAACCGATCGAGCTCGCCGGGATCGGATTCGACGCGCAAAAGGATCCCGGTCATTCGCCAGTAACCGATCGAAGATATCTTCCCATCTCGAAAAATGGCGAGCGGTCGAATCCAGCCTTTTTTCAGGGCCTTCAGAACGCGAGAACGCGTCGAAACTCGGAAGAGAGAGGCTCCGTCGATTAGGGTTCGTGAGCGGTATCCGTCGGACACATGCCGCTGCGCCGACAAGTGTCGCCGATCAAGAGTTTCGGGATGTTTCGGGGATCAAGGGCGGAATATCGGATGAGGGTGATTTTCGGGTCGAAAAAAAATTGTCGAATCGATCCGACAACTTCGAAAACGGGACGTCTGGACCTTTTCGAGTACTTTTGCCGCAGGAATGCGGCTTACTCCGGAGGAGGGCCCCGGGACATAAGGAGGTGCCGAGTGGTAACGTTTGAGGGAGACGCTTTCCCACGGCAGTCCTAAGGTCCTTGGCGGAAATAAGGTTTCCAGGCTGAAGATATGGTACCGAGGTACACTTGGAAATAGTGGCAGAATAGACGAACGCCGCGTAGACGTTTTTAGACAGTAAATCTGAGTGGTTCTTTATACTTCGTTGTTTTCGATACCACAACGGAGGAGGATCTGACTGGATGGAAACTGGGAAGGAAGAGTGTGGGTTTGTCAAAACGACAAAGTTCGGTGTAAGGTCGATTCCCGGTTGAAGTTTGATAAAGTCGTGGGTGGGGAAACGAACAAGTGTGGAGTGGTCAATAGGAGGGTGAAGAGAAACAGGACCGTTGTGGTACATAACGGGGCGATGGTGGCGCGAAAGGGTTTAGAACGGGAAAGGAAGGAGATAGGTTCTAAACAAGGATCAGGGGATCATAGAAAGAAAAAAGGGGAACGAGGGAGGAGAAAACGGGCAACTGAGACTCTACGTGCGGAGAGAAATAAACGTTACAAAGTTCAGAAGAGACGTGAGAGAGAAGGCGCGATCGGTACCAACGCAGTAGTGTATAGGAGAGATTCAGGATTGTCGGTGACGCGAAACGCCGAAAAACAGAAACGATACCGAGAAAAGAAGAAGAAAATAGAGAGTATCAAGATCGGGAATACAGAAGATGTATCTGAAGTCCCGGTACTACGAACTGGGATGGTACAGGGATTCTCATTTCGGGATCTTCTGCTGTCTGGGTCGGGGTCGGGGACTAGGGAGACGGTGGGGTTCGGTACGGACGTAAAACAAAATCGGGTGAAACAGGGATTCTCATTCCGAAATTTGTTGTTGTTTGGGCTGGAGTCGGGGACGAGGGAGTCGGTGGGAACCGTGAGGAATGTGAGAGCAGACGAGAGGTCTCACTTAGGGAAGAAAAAGGTTGGAAAAAGAAATATTAAAGGTGACCTGATGGGTCGACAGGTCGTTGTGGTGTCTGAGTCCAGACGAGATGACAAGATCCACCAAAAGGTGCTGAAGGTCCGAAGAAGGTTATGTGTGAATCACCTTGGAGGAAAATGTGGAGAAATAGGGGGCACAGATGAAGGAAGGGGATTTGGAAACACTGGAGCGATGAGTGCAACGAAGAAGTTCAGGAAACCGTTCCTCGATCAAGAATATGGACGAGTGTGTTCCGTCTGTGACAGATTGTGGTTTCAGAATGATCTCATTCCCGTTCGAGAGAATCAGAAATCTGTGTTAGAGCTCATCGGTTGTCTCACGGAGGGCACTCAGTTATGTGCAACTTGTGCAGCAGCCTTATCACGGGGCAAAATTCCCACCCTAGCAGTCTTTAACGGGTTCAAGTACCCAACAAAACCAGAAGGTCTCCCTGAATTGAACGTCATCACAGTCCGTCTTATAAGTCCCAGGGTGCCGTTCATGCAGATCCGGCGAATTCGTCGTGATACGGGAGCGCGAAAGATCTTCGGGCAAATAATAAACGTACCCGTGGATGTTCAAGAAATGGTGGCCAGTTAACCAAGGGAACTCGCGGACGATATGGCTTTCAATGTGTCTTTCAAGAAACACATGATTCATAAAACTTCGGCGTATTCAGGCGTCGTCAAAAAAGTGGAAGTGAAAGCTTGGTTGGAGTTTTTGGAATCGACCCCGCTGTATAAGTTGTACAAAATCAAGATTGATTGGGTACGATTCGAAACGAACTCGAACGAGGAACAAGAAGAACTCGAGGAAGTCGACGTCAACAACGAGTCTGAGATGCTTATAGCTAAACAGGAGTCTCTGTTGTTGACAGAAGACAAATATCTGAATATTGCTCCCGGAGAAAAGGCGACTCCTCTTAGTATCATCTACGATGAGCATGCGGAAGAACTCTCGTTTCCAACAATATATTATGGCGTTGCGAGGAAATTTCGACAGGGTGTGAACGTAACACCTTTCCAGGTGGTAACCAGTGAGATCAGGCGGCGGGATAGGCGGGGAGCGACGCCTGAACACATCCTATACATGGCCTTTAAAATCATACGACTGCGTGTGGCGAGAGGAATACATGCCTCGTATCGGTACAGTGGGGACTTGAAGGAGATAACCCGGGGAATGATCGAAGACAAAGGATTTCTAGAGTATTGTGTACAAAACAATTTCGCTTTCCTTAAGTCGGTCCCGAATTCCGTCGAATATTGGACATCGAGGAAGAAAGATCTCTTTGCGATGATGCGACATTTGGGAAAACCGACAATTTTCCTGACCTTGAGTGCAAACGAGATGCAATGGCCCCACTTGCTCAAGATTCTCTATGCAATGAAAAACCCAGACGCGGTTGGGATTGGAGATTCATTGAAACTCTCCGCGGACATCAGGTCAAGTCTCGTCAATGATGATTCTGTTGCATGCTGTATTTACTTCTGGAAATTAGTGAGTACCACCATGCGATTGCTTCAGTCGAAGACTTGTAGCCCTTTTGGTCGGTTCGTGGTTAACACCGGGGCAGTCCTCATTGCCATATACTTTTATGGCTGATGAACGACCCAAGGGAAGAGGTATCCGAAAATATGCAAGGGACAGTTTCTCTCATCGAGACGTTGTGTTCGGTGGATATCAAAAACAGTATTCAGGATCAAAGTTATGCAGCCGTACAGGCGCATAAGCATACATTCACCTGTTATAAGAACGATACGAAGAAGAAGAAGATGTGTCGATTCAACATACCGTTCTGGCTGAGTCGTCAGACACAGATTCTCTTACCCAGATCAATCGAAGGGGACTCAGGGAAAGTTTTGCGGAAAAAAGGTCAGGAGATGAAGGATTCACTCGAGGAAATCACTTTCACGAGTATTGATGACTTCTGAATCATTGGGGCGTTACCTACGAGAAATATCTGGATGTGATCCGAGGGTGTATTTCTCGTCCGATTGTTCTTTTCAAGAGAAACATTACGGACATTTGGACGAACACGTTCAATCCTTGGATCGCGAATATACTGAAATCCAATATGGATATTCAGTTCATTCTCGACGATTACAGCTGCGCTTCTTACGTTGTTGATTATGTCAACAAGAGTAACCGCGGAATTTCTAATTTGCAAAGACAACTACCTATCAGATCTCCAAGAGCAATATCCCGATCAGAGTTATTCGGATTTACTGAAACGAGTCAGTATCCAAATACTCAACTCGATTGAGATGACCACTCAAGAAGCTGCATGGTATCTTCTACGACAGCCTATGAGTCGTTGCAGTCGGGAGATCATATTCATCCCGACAGAGGTACCGAATAAACGGATGGTTTCTCATAAAACTAGGACCCGGATGGATGAAGAAGGATTATCGGCAGACGCAAAAGACGTGTGGAATGAAAATATCATACAGAAGTATGAAAATCGGCCACCGTCGTTGGAGTCGATGTGCCTAGCTGATTTTGCGGCAACGAGAACGGCTGCTAGGGGTAAAAAGGACAATGCGGGCTGCCAAGTTTACTACGAAAGAAGTGTGGACCGTATCATCCGATGGCGACACGTTGAATGTACGGATCAATTACACTTCAAACGGATCATGGTGTTGCTCTTCGTAGCATTCCGGAATGAGATTACTGATCTCTTAGATGACGACAAGTTTCTCAGCCTCTATGAGATACACGAATATGAGATCCATCAACGACGTAAACGATACGATTTATACGAAGATCTCGAAGCATGTATAGTCAAATACCGAGACCTCTGGTCGCTTACAACAGACGATGATTGCCGACCTGAGACCATAATCGATATAGAGTGTTACAATCATCAAAATGCACTTGAACACCCCCAGAACGACGATATTCGTTATGCCAGGGTACCTAACTCACTGTCGGCAGTGGTGAAGAAACGGAGTAACGTCATGTCTGCTTCTGAGTATTGTCAACTGATGCGACAAACAAACTTCGAGCAACGAGCACTGATAAAACATTGTATCGCTCGAATTCACGATCCCGACCTACCACCTGTTCAAATCTTTTTCACGGGTGCTGCGGGGTGTGGAAATACGTTTACTTTGAAACTTTTGATGGAAACCATTAATCGTTTCTCAAATGCTCACGACGAAACCAGGAATGCTTACATTGCTGCCGCGGCCACTGGAAAAGCAGCAGTTGCGATTGAAGGTACCACAGTCCACTCGGCTTTCAACATCCCGACAGCACAGCGCCACAGTGGCCTATCCTGGGAAGCGAGACAGGCGTACCGGAATGCACTATCCGGTACGCATGATCGAATCTCGTTTCCGAACGGATGATTGGTGCAAAACCAATGTCAAGACTGCAATCCGATTGTATCATAAGAACGAGGACGTTGATAAGTACAACAAGTCGTCGGTCTCGACTGCATACCATTCCATAGCGACTGATACGTACATAGGGTATCGCGGTCAAGACCAACTCACCAGTGCGAGAACAAAAGTTCATCGAATGAACACACCGAACACTGGTAATGTCGGTTTCCTACGCCACATCGATTTTGGAGAAGATGAATGAGTTCTACCCCATTTTGAAGGTTGGATCCCGATACGCCGTGAGTCTTTTCCACTGCCGACCAGCCGATTCACGATTCAATCCAACAACTCATGAATACGAAATCCTTCTGTCTCGGTCGTCAGTGGTTGTCGTCTCAGATAAGGAAATCAAGTCTCCTCAGGTGGTTCCCACCTAGTTCCCATAAGCGGACATTCGGAGAAAAAAAATCAACGACACAATTGATATTATTGGCGTCGTGACCTCTGTCGACCCCATCGAGAATCTCCGCCGAAAAAAAGATGGCCACCCTTTAATGAAGAGGGACCTAAAAATTATCGACGAAACAGAATGTTTAACAACCGTGGTCCTATGGAACTCAGAAACGGAGTCCGTCCCAACAAAAAATCACCAGATCGTGGAGATACGAAAAGCTCGTGTGACATCCTCTGGCGGTACGAACACCATTTCCCTCTCCGATTCATCAGTACTTTCCTATGACCCCTCATCCCCCCGGACAACAAACCTTCACCGTTGGTGGACGTCCCGCGCCACCTCATTATCCACCCCTCCTTCTTCATCCTAACCTCCCTCCCCTCTAAATCCTTTCTCGATATTCTAACTGATACCTCCGAAATAACAACCCTGTACTTCTTCAATGATGTCAAGATTTCCCTCCCCCCTCGATCTGATACCACTCTGTACAAATCTTCTGAAGTTCTTTCGGTGGACCCATGATAACATACTCATGCCAAAGTTTTGTGTCCATTGAAAAAAAATGTTCGCAGCTGACAGACCAGTTCGACACTTCGCGAATCTCTGGGGCAAACCTCTGCCTGGTTAATGTGAGTCGGGAATTTATTTTTCCTCATCTTCTTTTGGTCATAACTTCTCGAATTTACATCCGATTTTGAAACTTTTTTTTTCTGAAAGCAGGATGTCCGGCTTAGTCCTTCCGGGTAAGATTTCCCGGTTCTGTCTGTTCAGGGACGACTTTGAGAGCAAATTTAGTGAAATTTTTGACTTTTCTCTCTTTGACTGTTCGAAATCTCGATGAGAAACGATAGCGAGCTGATTCCGGTTGCATTCGATAGAGGAACTTGTCAAAAAAAAGGTGCCCGAAGGTTTCGAATTTTCATCTTACAAGAGTGAGATTTGGCGCCATTGCTCTGACGAACATCTTTCGCAGCTCATAATGGACGGAACTCGTCTTCTAAGCCCTCAGCGTCATGGATACGTAACTTTCGCCATCAGACGTCAGACGCGTAGTTTTCAAGTTAAAGGACGATCCTTGAAGGATGCGAGAGGTTTTTCGACTCCGTCTTCCTCGTTAGGTTGACAGAAACGCTCGCTTTTCACGCTAGTGGGATAAAAATTTGAGAGCTGTGGGCACTTTTTGTTGACAGGTTCCTCTATCGAATGCAACCGCAATCAGCTCGCTATGGTTTCTCCTAGAGATTCGCGACCCGAATCGAACCGTCGAAAAAAAAAAGTCAGACCTTCCACTAATTTCCCCCAAAGTCCTCCCTGAACAGAAAGATACAAAAAAGAACCGGGAAATTGCAGCTGAAAGAACAAGCTTGCAGACAAAAAAAGTTCCAAAATCGGATCTAAATTGGAGAAGTTATGACCAGAAGAAGATGAGGAAGAAAAATCCCGACCTAAATTGACCATCCTGTAGATATGAGCTGCCTCGGAAAATCACGAACCTCCGTGGATCAGACGAGATTCGGCGAAATTTCCAAACCCAATCTTCTTTTGACGGTCTCTTCGTTATTCCTGGAAAGAAGGGATCGATAGAGAATTTTATGACAGTCATTTTGGTTGTGTGACCGAGTGGATTTGACGTTTTTTGAGTTCAGGAGGGCGCCTCAAAGTTAAAAATTTTCCCGTTTCAAGGTACTTCAAGAAACGGTCGGGAAAACTAATTTTTTTTTACAGAGGGGCTCGGAGGGTTTTGCACTCGACGCGCACCCTTATTCCGGTCACTAGCCGATAAACGGGATCGAGTTATATCATATCCTCGAAAAATGGCGAGCGGTCGAGAACAACCTTCTTTGAGCACTTCAGGCGACAGATGTCATCGTTTATGCATTTCCCTCCGTAACTCCTCAACAAATAGTTTCGAACTCTCAGAACTATCCGTCACTGTGGAACTCTGAAAATCGCAAAAGCTATCCGAAGCTGAACTTGTCGAATCGAGGACCTTCTTTTCTCTCGAAAGTTTATTCTTTTTTTTCGGCGGAAACGAAGCTTGTGTTCCGTTCCTCAAAAGTTCATATTCGGATAGCTTTTGAAATTCTGAGTTACTTTGGCCATGAGAGAAATCGTCGATTTCCCCTTTGTTCACGAGTTACGGGGGGAAATGGGAGGAAAATTACATGGCCGCCTGAAAAGCTCTAGAAAGGGTATATTCGAGCGCTTGCCACCCTTCAAAGTCGCCGAAATAACGCGATTGTTGCTACTGAATTAATACACGCGGTTGGAGTCCAAGCGGGACTGTAGACTGACTCAGTTTATTCTACGACTTTGTCCCCTCTTACTATTAGCTAAGCGAGACTCCACACGATTTCATTTATTGCCCAGCGACCTTTCCAAGCTCGATTTGAATAAAATTGCAGTTTTCCCGTCCGTTTCCTGGAGGACCTAGAAGCGAAAGAAGGATTCAACTTTGAGGCGCTCTCCCGAGCGCAAAAGACATCGAATCCACTTGGTGAAAATAAACAAAATGATCGATCGTAAAATCCTCTATCGACCCCTCTAACCGACGAGATAGCCGAGTGGTCTAAGCGGTCTGCACGCCACGTGCAGATTTGCTTGTGGTACCACATGCCATGTTGACGTTCTCTCGAGCGGCAGGTCGTTGGTTCGAATCTCGTTCTCTGGTACCAGAAGGCCGACTTCTTCAGAGATGGTTTCCATGGTTTCCACTCTGTAAGGCGAATGTCGAAGAAGTTTCCCAGGCCTCTGGTACCAGAGGCCTAACGACCCCCGGTAGCTAACCTCTGCAACACAGGCGCTGAGCGCCTCGAGCAGAGGGCCGGGGCGAGGGATAGAGCAAAAAAAAAAAACCCCTCTTCTATTCTGACAGAAATTCCCCGGAATAGAAACGTTATCACTAGGAGAATATTGGGCTTGGATTCAATGTTCGAGTTGTACTTTCAAGGCTCAACTCGAAGACGGTGTCCGATGGATCATACCGGAGGATCCCGATATCACCTTCGATCGGCTCGTTATGAAGATACGGGAGATTTTCGCGGACAAAGTTTCGCGCTCCCACCAAATGAGGTGAGTGATGTTACTTAGTTTCTTCATTTTCGGAGCGTCCGGCCGTTTTCGTGATCTCGATTTTGATGTGTTAAAACACCGTACCGACTGGAAGAGAGCTGATTGTTCCCTGCCCTTCTTGCCATCGAACTATTATTGCATTTCACGTCTTCATGCCCTAACCTGTCGCATGTTTTCTGTTTCACAGGCTGCAATACGAGTACAGGGTGTACGACGGAAGGACGGGTACAGGAGGAGGCCTCCTAATTGAAATAATTGACGATGGAAGTTTGGCGCAAGCCCGACAGAGCTTTCAGCCGCTTCTGATCAAAGTGAGCCTTCAAGGTAAACCCATTCTGCGGGCAATCATCGATACCGCTTCCCTTCGAAATCCAGATGAGTCACTGATGCGACCCTCGATGGAAAAGCATGTTGATAATTCTGGGATTTTTGCAGAGGACTTAGTGACGGTTGATGTATTAAAAGACGATCTCCAGACTGGCGCTCCGGTAAGTTTGCAGTACTTTCTTCATTCAGTGAGAGTCGAGTTTTTTCGTTTTTTTTTCTCCTTCCATAAAGCTTCAGCAACGGCAGCGATGGCTTCTGGCTCTTTTCGGTGCATTTTGTGGAACGTCACCTGTCTGTTGGGATGGGCGTGGTCTGATCGACTTCGTCGTGGGGTTGAATCTTATCTCGGTCCATATGCATCCTCGACTCTCAGACCACCAATTAGCTATTCCGTCGCCGCGGGGTTTCTGATCTGTCATTCGTTAACTCGACAGAGTATATTGCACCTTCAATTTCAATGATAGGATTGTCTCGTAGAGTTGAGTACCGTTCGACTCCCTTCCTGCTTTATCAGGATTTAGTCTCGGACTGTTATGGAGATTTTCACGATCATTTTTGCTTCCTTGAGAGCCGATCCGTGAGTAAGTTCACCTTTTCGCCAGAGGCGAACCTTCGAATTTCTCGCCCATTAGTTCCAGCCTTGTCGGCCTAATTGAAGATCCGCCTTTGCTTATCGCACATTGCGATTCAAGCGGCGTCTCGTGATTGTGTTGCTGTTCATGCTTCTGCTGAGCTTCGTGACCGTCATCCGCTAGCTTGCGTCGATCCCCAGCATTGCGCGATGCCCCAAAGGACGTTCCACAGATAAATGACACCGACAAGAGCTTCATCATATCCTTTGATGAGCTAGCCCAGAGATGAGTGAAGATATCTGCGATGAGAGCTATCCGTTTTTGTTCAGTTCATTGGTTCAACCATGCTGCCGTCAGTGCATTGTCAGACGCCTGACTCTAAGAGCCCTTTCGGTTGAACGATGAATTTTCTCTCTATTTCACAGGGAAAACAGATGAACTTCGGTGGCGAACTAAGGAAGCGGAAACCATACGGCGAAACCTGATGGTCATGGTAGATTCGACGCGCCATCACCGATTCGACTAGGCTAGGCTATATCTTGTTTCTTCTATGACTGTCCGAACATTTCTTCCTTATTGCAAACATCTTTCGTGAAGTCAGGCATCGTGAGTGAATCATCCACCGTGGTTCAGGGAATATAATTAGTTTTTCGGAAACCCGCTGTCCGGTATAATTGACAGTGTCTCTCAAGGTCGAGTATCTCCAATATCTCCACGGATAAGCAACATCGATTCGTATAGTCCCGGAAATCCTCACATAAGTGCTCATCTCCATGATTGAGTACCTATGTTCCTACAATGTTCCTCTCGTCTAGTTACGGTCAGGCTCGGGAGAACCGCGGCTCGGAAATTTTTATGCTTGCGGGATGACAACACTCATCTATCCGCTCTCATACAACCGCAGCCATCGTCAGTGGTGCGAGACGCGTGCTCGATCTTTGGTATTACAAAGATAATTAGGTGGTACATACTCCGATCATCGCCGCTCGCTGACTTTGATGACTTACCTGGACTCGATCCATGATCTCTTGCAGAACCTTCTCGCATCGGCTACCCGATGGGCGGCCACAAACAAGACGACGGTTTCGTTTGATCAAAGCAATCGGAATTTCCGCTATCGTTCGCGTCTACATGTTTATGGGCGGGAGAGGTGGGTCAAACTACCTCTCCATCTAACGTCTAAGGCGTAAGGCGATTTCTTCACCTCTTCATACTGAAAGCGGAAGTTCCTTCGTGTGTTATGGACACAATGCAATTGTCACTTAATAATAGTAATGTGCTACGGCCCGGAGTATGAGAAGAATTGGCGCTTCTTCATTTCTCTGAGATGACTTATATACCCTAGCGCCATTCCCATTTGGACTTCCCATTTGGATTTCAATATCTGCACGCTCTGCCCATCTCCGAAGTTTAACGCTTCCGAATACTCTTGCATGGCCTGTGATGATCGTCCGCGTGTTCGCGAAAGCTGTACCGCTTAGCAAGACCTTGACCGCTTTTGCGTTTTGTCCTCCCGCGCGTGCTGCTACGAACCGCGTATTGCGGTCTATTAGCGACGAGAAAAGCCCGAGTTCGCGAACCAGGCGAACTCCTCTTTGAGAGCTCGGCAAAATCCAGATGAACCGTGTGCATTGGGGGTTCGTCATTCCGCCTCAAGCACAACCTGTCGGGTCTCGGTATGAACTTCGCTCTCTTCAGCTGACAGATCTCGCACGACTTTAGATAGGACATGGCCTCGGTTCTGAGTCTTGGCGTGCAGAACCTCTGCGAGACCTTTCGATAAGTTCGCCATATTCCGTCATGACCACCTGACTCAAGACTATCATGATATTCTTCCAAAATTTGATGTCTTTTCTCCGGCGGAATGAATATTTTGTTCGACTCCGACGCAACCACGCATAAGACTTGTTCGGACTCTTGTGGCAGGCGGGATAAAGCGTCCGCGTGACTGATACTTTTTCTTGGTCTGTGGACGACCACGAAGTCCATTTCCGAGAGTTTTTGGATCCACCTTGCCGTCCTCCCCTTCGGTTCTACGTTCTAAGCAACTTCTTCAGGGTGCTATGATCAGTATGAAGGAAAAGCCTCTGTCCATCTAGGCAAGTCCTGAAGTAGTGTACTGCTTTCAGAACCGCTAGCATCTCTTTCTCTGAAGTTGAGTAGTTTTTCTCGGTTTTACTGAAGGAGTAGGAGTGATAGCAAATCGCGTGTTCTTTGTCTTCTCTTTTTTAGGTCAAAACTGCTCCAGTTCCTAAGTCTGAGGCATCGGTTCTCAGAGTGAAAGGCTTGTCGGAATCAGGTAACGTTAGAACAGGGTTCTCCGTGATTTTCGTTTTCAGCACCTCAAAGGCTTCTTGGTGTTCTGTAGTCCAGTCAAAAGAATCCTTCAAAGTTAACTTCGTCAACGGTCTCGCTATTTTTGAATTGTCCCGGATGAAGCTTCTGAAGTGGCCACATAGTCCTAAGAACTTTGTACTTGTTTTCCACTCGTGGGCTCCTTCAGGTTTCGCACCTTTTCCACTGATTCGTCTTTCGTGGATTTCGTGGACCCGTTGATCAGTCTTCCGAGGAATACAACTTCTGCCTTGTATAATGTGGACTTCTCGAGATTCACTTTGAGCTTGGCTCGATTGAGACTTTCGAATACTCGGTGTAGATGCGGATCATGTTCCTTTTCACTCTTGGAGAAGATTATTATGTCATCAATATACCATCTGCAATACTTGCGATGTTGGAGAAGAACTTTATCCATCAGCATCTGAAAGTATTTTGGAGAGTTTTTCCTCGTGCGAACAACAAAGGAACTGTTCTAAATTTTGTATCACTGCGAGAAATGCCTTTATTCAAGGTGAGATAAGATCGAGCAGTGCGTTCTCTACACTTTCGATTCTGAAAGCGAATCTGTGAGTGTACATATTCTAAAGTCCGTTGTCAACCTAACGAGATTTCAATTGCGAATCGCTAACTACTCGTCTCTTCGAATTTCAGGAAGTTGAAGCTCGGATGATCGCCGAAAAGTCTAACGTATTCAAACCTTATCGTTTCAAAATCGACGAAATCGAGGGCTTCAAGTATAGAGCGCAGACTGCGCTGAATTCTTTGCAAAAAAAAGTTATCAAAGACGCGCGCCTCAAGGATATCAAAGAGGTGTGGCCTCGTTAGATTGCTACCTATGCCGTGTCGTTTCCGTTTTCCCTGATTCGAATTCTAATTGGAAGTTTGGTATTTTTCTTTCAGGAGATGCTGAAATGTGAGAAGTTGAAGACTTTTTTCGGGAGCAATCCGATTGAGCACTCTTTGCTTCATCACGACCGCGCATTGCGCAGTAAGGGCATCAAGCATACGAGTCTGAAACACGTGCCCGATTACATTGTTCCACCAACTCTGCAACGCATGATGCAGGTACAGTGACTCCGAGTGATCTTACTTTTGGGATGCTCATCTCGTTCCCGGTTTCAAACTCCTATTTGGATCAACAACAAAACTCGAAAAACAAAATTTCTTCGAACCAGATGTCCGGGAGGAAGAGGAAACATATTGAAGACATTGAGGAGCCTGAAACGGTCCAACGGCCTCCAAGCAAGAAGTCCAGATCGAAGGCCAAGACAAAGCATAAAGATCCCCTGAAAAATTTTACCTTCAAAGCCAAATAAATGATTGTCTGGGTCAACTGCTTCTTCCCCACGAAAGAATCACAACCCGGTCCGAAACCGGCCTGCAATAGAGGGATTTCCGAGGCTTGAAAATTCGTGTTCGAACATCTCGTCTGTAGGCTTCCCAAATACCCGAAAGTTCCAGGACCGCGGGTTTCAACTCGTAACCAGGACCGCGCGGGTTAAACCGCAAAAAAACCGCAACTCTCCAACCCAATCGCTCCGAAGAAGGCTCAAATATTTCGTTTATGCCTGGATTTGACTCATTTCCTCATGCGAGTTTTTAGCGGTTTTACCTACAAAATACGTGCGGGTCCCGCGGGTCCCGCGGGTTTTACCCGCCGTCCTGAGACCGCTGGGAAGCCTACTCGTCTGAGAACTCTGATGGGCGATGTCATCTGTTCCCGCCAATAAGAGATATTTCAGAGGGAATCCATCTAGTCAACACCATTCTCATGGGTTCGGAATTTTATGTGATGAAAACGATTCGAGACGGGAGGTTTCCCATCATCGGGGCTGCAGAGTCAATAAACTATAGACGATTCAAGTTAAAAGAGACTGGAATCGGGTTTCCGAACGGCTCTGAGGAATCAACATCACTCATTGCCGCGTGATATTTCCATGGCTCTTACGCACTACAAACTTGTGAAGCAGGTAGAACATTCTACTAACCGCCGATCATTGAGGTGTCGTGCGAGGGCCAGGGTTGCGTCGTTGGTTCTGGATATTTCATCTGTCATCAATTACGAGGAATCAATGGAGGACGAATACATATGTATACAGTAATCTCCCGTTATGCGCGGTTCGTTTAACGCGGCTCATCTTTCGCGAATCCGTTCTACGCGGTTTCATTTGAGCAGTTTTTCAGACTCTCCAAGCCGTTCATGATAACGAGTGGCGATTCCGATTTCCTCATCTTATTTCGGTAATAGCTCCTCCAATGAGTGGCGTATCGAAGAAATATTTTTGTTTGTCTGGAAGCTGAATGAACCAGCTTCACTTCGCGCTGTTCATTCTTGTTACTATCCCTCTCCGCGCGATCTCGAGAGCGGATTCGGTGAATTCAACGACTTTTCCCCGACGATTCGATTTGGCTCGCAAGTCTCGAAGAGACAGAGACTGTCACGATGCTTTCTGGCCCACCTGAGCTCTCAGAACAGTGAGCAGACCGCAAGTAGTCATCATCGACTCAGAACGATGTGACAACATTCTCACGATGTTGCGCGATTGTGCGAACATTTTCAATAAAATGTTGCGATCTTTTTCCGGCCGCAGACAGTCATGAAAGCATTCCGAATGACATCGCCGAACGATAGCAGAATGGATTCTCAGAGAGTGCTGATTCCGCGTCCAGAGGCTAGCAAAGGGATCAAGTTGGTTCACAGAATTGATTGAATCTACCGAAACGTCTGCCACGACGGAGTGGGGGGCGGGGGTCGAAAATTCGCCCCAGAAGCGATGGAAATGGTCAATAACCCCTCTAGCGTCCCTTCCCAGCGTACCTGGAATGAGATCTCGCCGCTCCGCGCCTTCCCCTGTTTTACGCAAAAAAAACTCGTTTAACGCGGTTTCGAAAACCGCGTATAACGGGGGATTACTGCATACGCGTAAATGCCTTTCTGACAAATGGAGTTTGAGAGCTTGGATTTATCAGCTCCCAGATTTTGCCGCTGTGCCATTCTTGACCTTCGAAGGAAAGTCAACAATTACGAAATGGAGTAAGTCGAAGGATGCTTTCATTCCCGTCGCCGGAGCAAGTCGACGTGCGAATCCAAGCTCCATCCGGAAATATTCTGACTCGGGATCCCTTGAGTAAGAATGCTTGCCGAGGAAAATTCTGAAGCTCTCTCGGTGCTACCACAAGCACAGCGAAAAAGATATCTCAGAGCAGGAACTCGGGGAAAATGTTCGTTAGTTCGAGCCCATTAACAGGGCAAAGCTTTCCATCACTTGCGGCCGATCGGCCTGGCGCGCCCTCTGGGTTTACATAACTTCATAAGCAAAGGAACTCAGAGTGGAAGCCATATTACATTTGCGTGGCTCCTTTCGGTCTATCAGACCTGGTCAGGATTGGTTCGGAATCAGTGCGAAGTGTAGTTTTCGGATTATGACGACCACTGATTTGGGTCCAAGTAAACGCAAGTACAGGTAAGTCTTCAAATCGTCCTTTCATAATGAACGTTCGCTGGCGAACTCCACGGGTCTTTCTCCCAGGCTCAAACATGATCGAAATCGAAACCGTCATGTTTATAGGGTGAAGTGTGTCCGAATCGAAGACACTTCCACTGCGGTGCAATACTATCGACTGAATCGATTTATTCACTTCGTTGCTACTAGAAAACGAGCAGTGCTGCTCGGTGGGAAGATCGATATTTTCGAAATATAGAGAATTCCTCGGAGCGGCTCCAAGAAAAAACAGAGTAAAAAGCCATCCACAATGCAGGATGCCGTCCTTCGAAATGTGCTGCCCGGTACAAAGCGAACCGCCCGCCCTCCCTCCCTCACTACGCCATTGGCTACCGCACAGGCGAACTGGAGGGTTACGCTTTGAAACGACAAGGCTAATCAACGAGAACTTGACGATTGGACAATTTCGTTATAGGCGAATCCAGGGATTTATTTTTCCGCGATTCCGCTCAATCAGTAGACATTTCTCGAGCAGGCGACCATCACGGAAGCTCCATGCCGATCCCCGAAGCACCGTGCTTCGGCGGGGCTAAGTTTTGGCGTCATGGAGCACTAATGTCGATTCGGTTCGATCCCCCTGGGTACGGATTGTGTCCGGTAGGGTGTCCGTTGGGACGTTCTCTTCACCTAGGCACCATTGGTTGGAGTTGATTCAACCCGTGTGTCCGAGAAGGGGGTCAAACTGCCGATTGTCTTGTGGTTACACGGCTAATCTTGTAACCAAAAAAACTCGGCGGCGCGACGCCGCGGCGGTTCGAATCTCATTCTGGCCACCGGGATGCACGCTGAGCGACGTGTGACACTTTCGTGCGTGCACGTTGAAAAAACGTCTGCAGTAGAACGCCGTAGCATGTGTTTGTGTGTACATCGATTGATACCGTGTTTCCCCGAAAATAAGACCCTGTCTTATTTCTCCCAAAACGTCAAAAATGGCACCAGGGCTTATTTTAAGGTATTTTATTCATTCCATGATCAAACAAGCATCGACCATGCTTCGAGTATGTTTTAAAACTGTTTTTTTTGCACCGTGTCCTATGGTGTTCAATCGAGAACAATGATTTCATCGTTCTCAGGTGTGTCGGCCTCAATTTCCAAACGCTGAAAACCTGTTTCAGCCTGAATCATCCGTATCTCGTTGAGAATTCTTCCTCTCGTGTTGGTCCTAGTCGCGAACCGTGTCTTCAAGTTCCGGATATAGCGGTTTGCGTCAGGAACCATGGCTCCGTGCCCTGGACTTGCCTTTCTCAGATAAACCCTTGAGATATTTGAACTGAACTTTCCACTTTCGAACCATTCGTTCGTCCAGCTTCCTCCCTTTGCAGAACTGAGCAAAATTCTTCCCGTGAGAATCTTCGACCATCGCGATTTTGTATTCCACACTATAACTTTTTCGCTTTGAGCTCATCGTTCCGACGCAACTCTCCGGAACAGCGCGGCGTGGCTCAATGTTGTCAATCCCGTGTCGGCAACAACTCTAATGTGCACGCCGGGAAACGTGCACATGATATCGATGCAGAGCAATCTTCTCTCGCGTTTGCAGAGGCTACTCGGAGGAGGGCTTATTTTTGGGGTAAGGCTTATTTTCGGGGAAACACGGTAGTAGAAGTTTGAGAAGATTGAGTGTCGATTGGAAGTGGGTTCAGCGGTGTCCACTCTGTGGCCAGGCTGTGGAGAGATCTCAAAAACTGTCCACGATGTACCATCACTATACCATTACCTAATAGGCGGCAGGATGATCGAGTCTTCGGGAGTGCTAAGCTTCGTAGGCCCGAGGTGGTTCTTACAGAAGCGTCTATCAATTTAGCCGACTCTGAGGTGTCCCCGGAACTTTGAAATTTCCTCCGCTCTCGAGAAATGCGTCTCATCTTTTACACGGCAAACTTTCGAACTGGTGCAAACGAGGAAGAGCCGCACTGCAAAGGATCCGCGACTGTGGTCCTCAAACTCCTTCGACCAGGAGACCCCTTCCCGTAGACCATGAGGCGTCCATTGTGCTATATTGAGTCTCATTAAGGCCCGGTCATCTGAATTTTTCCTGAAAATATCTCTACGATGTATCTATCCGAACGCATTCTCCTAGAGCAGAGGTGAGTAAGTGAAATTATAGGCGGACCACATGGGCCCTTTCTCGCAGTGTCGCGGGCCAGACCACGAGAACTCGATCATTGTAGAGGAAACTCTGCTTTTTCGCACCTGGAAAACTTGACTCACGACTTGGACGGTCATGCAGATTATCCAGGAAAGAAGAAGGTCGGAGACTTTTTGGAAGGTACCACAAATTAACTTCCTTTGCATCTTTTCGCGGACAACTGGGGGTGGCGAGAGCCCGTGAGGCTCTCGAAATCCGGTACGAACGCTCAACGGGCTGCTTTATTACGAGTAGCCTGCAGATTTATCTGGGAGAGACGGGTACGATGCTTGGACTTGCAAAGCTTCATAATTGAGAACAACTATCCGCAAAGATACGTGCCACCGAACACACATCGAGGGCACGCATGGGCTCGGAATTTCGCGAAGCAAGTCTCTGGTGGGTGTCGCTTGTAGACGTCGTGAAGTTCAACTACGTAGAAACTTCTCTCTGATTGTGGAATCGGACTGTAAGTCAATCATTTCTATCCGTAGTTCGACTGGCGCTCATTCGAATTTCGTCGAGAAAGCTTGTTGGAAAATGGCGATGAGAGCTGGTGTTGCATGCAAGCAAAAGTGATTCAAACTCATCAAGTCTATGCGGGTCGGATCGAGGGGCTTCCACGGGCCGCCACTTGCGCATCCTAGACGTTCTAGATTCACGACGTAAAGCGTGATTCTGCTATTAGTTTTCTCGTTGAAAACCACCGAAGCGGATGAACGGTTCCCAGTTGTTCGACGAGCGAGTTTGCACTCGCATTGCGAAGGGCTCTCCTCTTTCGTAACATTGGAAGCTCTCCGAGCCATGTAAGCGTGTTATGCAAGCAGATCCCGTTTCATCGTACAGGTATTCAAGTAATTGCTCGTACAGCTTATGCATTTACGTAAGGAGATCGAGCGACTATGAGCACGGCAGGTTTGATTGATCTTCGGGGCGCGAATTTCGGAGAGCACATGTCACTCGATGCTCTAAAACATTGGTTCTTAACCTTTCTCGACACGCCCCCACCCCCCCGCTATTTTCGCTTTAGCATCGAGCTAAATGGAGCGCAGCGCCTCTCCTGTGGATCCCTTTCTATAAACTTCAGGGAGCACACGGTATCTCCGCGTCCCCTCACGGGAGAAACGCTGCTCTAAAACAGTCTTTTCCCCGGTTGGGTTCTCTACCCCGTTGGTCTCCTTCTCGAGGTTCCCAATGAATAAGCCAGTAAGGGCGAAGGGCTCGCAGAACCGGGTTCATCTTTCACTACAGTGAATCCTCGTTACAACGAAGCTCACGGGAACGGCGAAATCCGTTCGTTGTAACGAAAATTCGTTATACCGAGAGTCTTTTTATATCAGTCCCTATGGCACAGCTGGCCAAACGGGCACGTGAAAATTGTTCGTTATATCGAGGAATTTGTTGTAACGGGGTTTCACTGTATATGCCGACCCCCTCCGCTCCACTTTCCGCTATGGGCAAGTCAAGTTCTCTCCTTTCATGGTCGGTTCTTTCTCCGATGGGAGGCTCTCGTGCTAAGTTCATTTTCGGTAAGTTTATGCCCATGGTAGATTAATTCCTAAGCTCCCCGGAAGATGCTTTCCTCGCAAAAGCTCTTCGTCCGGTGAGTTTATTCTTCGGATAGGGTCTTTCAGCCTCAAGTTCCGTTACAATAAGTTGTGGGCTTCTGATTTCCGAGGATTGGCATCCCAGAGTTTTTCTTCCAGCTCCGGATTGTTCGAAAGAGAAGAATACGTTGAGCTGTAATCATGGCAATGAACTCTCGATTTCATTTCTTTTTGACAATCGCATGAATCATCAATGTCCTCAATCTTCTTCATACCCTGTTTCGCCTCTCAGAATTACACCGGAAACGTGAGCAGCGACACAATCCACCCCCGACTTCCATTTACTGCCACCTTCCACGTCCGGACTCTCTCTTTTCCAAAGGGTAGATTCACATATGTTTTCAGCACCGAATCGCATATATATATAGAGAGATATATAGGGACTTTTGGGAAAAAGAAATCGAATTATCCAATTGGGCACCTCTTTCCCGCCAAAGCTTGTGCAGTGAACTGAAGTCCTTCTTCGGCTGTCTTCAACATGAACTTTTCGGAGCCTCTGGAAAGAAGACGACTTTGATCTGGAGATCAAGGTTTAGCAGTGGCGGCGGCAGCCATTATTTTTATGAAGCCGAGTTACGTTGCTGTTGCCGTCGTCGTCGAGCACTGCCAACATTGTCTCAAATCCTTTCCTAGAGCGTGCAGTGATATCTTCCGTACAATTCGCGCGACATCCTCGATCTGAGTCTTCATAAAAGTCTCATATGATAAATGATTATGAAGAAATGATTTTTCTTGTTTATATTCTCATCGAATGCCGGGAATCCAGAATAAACTGGTCCGTCTAAATAACCAGCAGGCTACTTGAAGATAAGGATTTTCACTCAACTTGGTGGCAAAAACTTTCGGTGACAAGGATTTCTCGCGACTCGAGTTCGCGTCGGGACTACACCGGGTCGAAACGAGTAAACTCTCCACAAGAGTCTCTCACTCCCCCCGCACAAGACGTTCCCGCTGCTTGGATCCAAAGCTCTCAGGATTTCGTGCATTCCATCGGTCTCCAGAGGGCCCCGCTACGAAATGACCAATTCTTCGAAAGATCCGGGCTTTGCTCAAGTCGCATTTCGTATGAGACAAACTGCAAATTGATGATGCTCAAGACAACGAAATGTCCAGAAATACTGTTTCATAATGCGCTCGGAAAGCAATTTTCAAAGAATCTACTTGACATGTATTTCAAATTTTATGAAGCTAGCTTCATGGACCTTGGAATACATGAGGTTTCAGCTTCGAAAGCTTCATGTTGGCGCAGCCATCGCGGCGAAGGCGAACGGCAGCCCCAGAATATCATCATCGATTCTCTCGGTGTTCCCTGTTTGTAAGATTTCACCGAGATTATCCGAAAAATGAACTCAAACGCATCGCTTCTTTGAGGATATTCCTTCATGTTGTAGGAATTAAACTAGTAGTCACGTAGCTCTAGAATCCGATTGCAATCAGTCTCGTTATATCAAGCGCACCGCATTCTTCAAGGAAGCCGCGCTGGCAAAGCTCTCCAAAAAAGAGAGAAGGAAAATCTGAAGACGTCGCTGAAAGTTACAGCGGAGCATCACTCTCGGTGAAGTTTTGAAGTGACCGGTCGCAACTCGCGCTACCCGGGCTCTATTGAATAAAGAGAGCAGAGCGATCCCGGCCTATTCATTTCCCAATCTTACCATATGATAATCGACGGTTTATAGCAGCGGTTCCCGATTATTTTTGTGCGGGCCCCCTTGGCGGGTCATCAATGTCTTCGGGCCCCCCTCCCCAACCCAACCCAACCAACCTAGCTGATGCTTCCTCGTCGAACCCTTTCCACCAATGATCGCATTGAAGACGACGAATGTTCCGGTTCCGAGGTTACTTAATGTTATACATATTTTTGATGCGAGCTTCTGTGTTGCTTATGGCGACTTTCATGTCGACGTGCTTGAGCACATGCGTGAACGAACGTGAGAAATTATTCGAGGTGGTTCTCGAGCTCATCGTGGAGTGGAAAATTTGCCTTCAGTGGTCTATAGAATCCCGGCGTCTAGACAACGCGATTGCCGGAGCTAAGCTCAATTTTGTTTTCGAAAAATGAGAACTGGGTTTGGTCGAAGCAGACCAGCTGTTATGCTTGAGTTTGTTGACTTGCGGATCGGATCGTGGGAGAGATCTCTTTCCCCATGCGGATCTGGAGTTCTTGAGATGTTATTCCGGTACTCAAAGGGGGTTTTCATCAGCACAGGCATGTTAGCAGGAAGGCAATTTTCCTTCACTTGCACTTAAGGCTTCATTCGCCTGGCAATATTCGCTAAGATGCGGACGTTAGTTTGATTCATCCCGTTGGATGACTCAGCGTTGAAGATAAGGACAATGACGGTATACGACCCGCAGCATACCCTGAGCCAGAACGAAGTGATTTACGAGACCGCGTGATTCCGTCGTGTTCGCAACCATACCTATGTCATTTTTTGAACCCGTCACGAAAATTTTCAGCGTCGACGACAGCGATCTGGATGAGCGCGATGACTCAAAAAGGTATACCACCTCCCAGAACCCTGGCTGCATTATTTGGCGGAATATATTCTCGGAAGAAAAGCCCTCCTTGCTGAGCGTGCAGAGCTGACATTTAGATTGTTGCTCGCAAGCTTATCGCTGGCTAACATTAAACCTCCATAGGAAGAATCGAAATTCTAGCGAGAAGAAGCGGAGAGACGTGTTCAATAATCTCATCAACGAGCTGAGTTCGATGGTCACGAAATCATCCAAGAAAATGGACAAAGGTTCAGTGTTGCAGGCAACCATTGCTTACCTCCGCAATTACAAAGGTGAGTCGGAGCTAGTCGGTTTGATCCAACTTTGGAAAGGTCGGCAAAAACATCCGATCACTGCGCAGTGTGAAGGATTGGAGACACGGAATGAGGATCCTCTCCCGAATCCTTTTTTTTTAGAGAAGGTCCCATCAGTTCATCAGGAGATTTCCATCGCAGCTGAGTTATCGTTTTTTTTTCAAGATACACCATCAAAAGACGTGGCGGAGCAATCCCTGGACAGAAGCTGGTTTCCGGATTCATTGACGCAGTCGGAATTCAACCGCATAATGCTCGAAGTGAGACTTCCTGAGAACATACTTCCGATGCTCAGCTTCAAGATCGGAGAGATCGGTACTTCGTGAACTGAAAACTCCGAATCACAAGTCCTTATTTGAAACTTCATATTGCGAGTCCCAAGCGACTCTAAACTCTGGTGAATTTCCCGATTCGATGAATTAACAAACTTCATCTTCACACTCAGGGTCAGGATGCTTTCACGATTTGCATCTCGTACAAAGGCCACATTCTCTACGTGTCTGATGCGATCGCTTCGCTGCTAGGATATGTTCCGCAATATTTGCGATCTGCAATCTTCAATATTGTGCATGAGGACGACCACGCCAAGGTTTACAGCCTGCTGAAAACCGCCTCCGCTCCGGACGTAGTCTCTTCGAAGGATCTCAACTTATTTTTCACAACGGTATTCTGAGTACAAGTACAATTCCGGGAGGATATCCAACATATTCGCCATACCCACAAGTACCTATGTTGGAAACACCAGCATGTATGTGCGCAGCTCCACCAGAATATCGTCAGCGGCCTTGCTGAAATACCACCGTTCTTACAACTTCCAGACTCTGCATCTGCATTGGGGTCCTCTCAGAGATACGCCTGCCGGCCAGACTGAGGCTTATGAGCCTTTCAAACTCATAGGATATTTCAAGAATTACACAAAAGGTACTATCCAGATCGATCGGAACATCGAATGCCTGTAAACTATCTACTCGGAGAGCTGAAAGCTTCGAAGCTATTACTCTCACCGAGCACAAAAGTCAGGTTCAACTCGACGCAGTGTACAAGAATTCGATACAGTTACTCATTTTAACGAGGACGGGGGGAGCGGCTCACACCCCGCGACGATCTATGAAGAGCGACTTTTATCTTCATGAGGGATGATCCATAGAGAGAAAAAAACGGTTCCCTTGTACTCCGTCGAGTTTCCTCATCTTAATGAGGAACCCCTTGGGTATGGGCAACGCTTGCTCTGCTTCGTCCTGGTATGAGTTGCATGCCTCAAATTGTGAATGAATGGTGTATTTGCTACTCGCAATGAACTTCCGACAGGTAGACCCGGTTCGACTTCTGGCAAAGAACCTTGGCATCCGTGCTACGTTGCTATCGCGCTCCCGCTGCGCGCGGGCCAAATTTCGAGGGAGGTAATGATTCCTGATGGGACAACTTTAGAATTTATCTCTCGCCATAGCTTAGAATGGAAGTTCCTCCTGCTGGACGCCAGGTGAGTTATATATAGCGAATCTGATCTCAGTTGTCGCAGTTGCTGATTTGCCGCCGGAAACCAGCGGCGAATGTTCTTCTAATCGACGGGGATCAGTGCTGGATATCCTGTTGCTGATAACCTGATAAGATCAAGCGACACGCAATCTACCTGCGAAGCTCAGCAGCTTGATGAGGTCGTTTCGATGCAAACTCTCAATCGACCATTTACCTTCTGAAGAGCTGCCGATATAATCGGATATCTCCCATTCGAGATCATCGGGACATCCGGATACGACTACTACCATATTGACGACCTACCGAAAATAGTGCAGGGACATCGTCTATGTGAGCCATTCCCTTTCCAAATACGCACGATGTTGCTTAGCGCAGATTCCTCAGACTCACTCGAGCACTGTCTCCTTACTCTCCAGACTCCTCTGTGCTTCATAGGCTTTCCCTAACCAAACGAACCCCTACCTCAATCCCCGAAGGAGTTCATCCACTCCTTATGTCATCAAAAAATTTATCTCATTACAGTATTACAAAAGGGCGAAGGAACTTCATGCCATTATCGATTCTTGACCAAAGGCTCTCAGTGGGTGTGGCTGCAGACTCGCTACTACATATCCTATCAGCAATGGAGTGCGAAACCTGAATACATCGTCTGCACACATCGCGTCCTCAGGTACCGTTCGAGACCCGTCGTCATCCCCGATGTGTGCATCTCGCGAAGGGACTACCGTAATTCTTCTAATTGCAGGGCATGTTCTATTTGCCGGGCAGACCATGATAAGCGGGCCTCCTACGGAGGTTTGAAAAACGAGCAGGCATGCATTATCAACAGGACACCCTCTGATGAGAGGGCATCCTACAAGGATTTCAGAAACCTCCCCAATTAAACTTCTAGAGACAGCTCTATGAATCTCAACATTCTACATTTGATCTAGCATTGATTGATCTCCCAACGAATCAGTAGCGGTTGACATTGCATTCATTGGCCCCTTTGAAGACTCCGAAATCGACATTTACGTGGGCACCGTCGCATGATTGGGCACGTTACGAGTTGTCGGAAAAAAGCGGGCATGCTCTATTTACGGAGCATGCTGAATTTACGTAGCTCAGCGGTAACTTCTAGAGAGTCAGAATATTCTTCAGGCATGCCCTAAAATTAGAAGAAGTACGGTATTCACGGTAAATCGATCTCTAATGGGAGCAATGTATCTGACTATGAGGTCAGGCCCGCGGCTCGTGTTGCTGACGTGGGTGCTTTGATACTGGGATGGAACTCGGACAAATAGTCCCTCAATGACATTTCAATCATTATAGTTATAGCGAGCGAGACGCCGCTTTGAAAGCTAGCAGATCCAGTTCAGCTTTTGGATCAGCATCTAGTGGAAACCGGGACCTGACGCCTTCCTCAATTGACGGAGAGCTCGACCCTTGGCAGTCGTTCTCATCGTCGACATTGTCCACGCCATACGGCTCAACGAGCTCTTGCAGTTCGAGAGACAGCTCATCATCCAATTCCGATAGTTCATATACAGGTTCGCTTGCTCTATGTACGTCTGTTCACTACCTACAATGTTGATACCGGTTAAAGATTTTCGCCCTCATAGCTTCGTCAGGAAACATTCGATCTTCAGTAAAACTGATTTTCCGGCAGCTCCTTCGATCTGCAAATCATCTCGGACATTGAGCGAGAGCTCACTCGATGAAGAACCTCCGATCTTATCCAGCACGGAATCGTGGCTTCTCTCTGCTATCGGAGAGCCTTCGTTCCCGAAATTCACTCACTCAGACTCGGCGGAGCCTTCAACGAGTCCCACGAAGTCAACAATCAACAGAGATAACTCCTCCCTGAATAATCTGCCTCCTACATCATAGCGTCTGAAGACGTCCTAGCAGTAGTGCTGGAAGTAACTCAAGTTGAGCATGCTCCTACTGGAGCAATTGTGAGAATCATGTGTTAGGACGATTTCAGTTGAATGATTTGCACCGTGTTGTGTAGTACAACAGTTGTACGCAGAAGATTGTAATCAATTTCCAAGTTTGCGAAAAAACGGACGCTACGCGTAGTGTGTGTGTGTGTGTGTGGCTCGTGATGAGGATCGACAGTATGGGTAATACATTTTTGCATACATGTGTAAAAATAAATATAATCGGTTCCATGAAAGTCACTCATCCCGTTCGGAGTGTGTGATGTTGAGCTCTGTAAAGCAGTTATTGGAGCCAAGTCATAGGAAAAGTGGTTTTGAAGCGAAAGCGTTTCTGTTGAGGGCCAGAATGATCGTACCTCGTCATTCATGCTAAGGATTTTAGTAACAAAGTATCGCCGTCAAACGTCGTGGAGGTTGAACCGAGATGTGAGCCACCGTTCCCAGAATCTTTCATATAAAACAATGAAGGTCTCTTCCGTTTCTCATGAAGTTCGGATGTCGAGGAATGTGTTTCAGACCGAAATTCGTGCACCCCTCGTGATTTTTGGGAAATCTCCATGAATAACCGTTTTTCCCGGTCAGGAGGAGCAGTAGAGGACGCGCGTTTTGTTGTGATTGTTTATCGCTGCGACCTCGAGTTGGGTAATCTCGCAGTCCAGAGGTCGATCGTGTAATTGTTGAGCGATTCCCCGAAAACTCACCGAATTTCGGCGGTATACAAGAAAAATCGAGCACCGACGTCATGGCGGGTATTGTGTTCCCGATTTCTATCGAATTGCAGGTATTTAGGCCATAATTCCACTCATCACAAAGTAGAGATAAAATCAGCAGATAGTGACTCGAAAATAGGACTCCAGTCTCGATGACATGGAGCTTGGCCAGAACAACGAAATTGTGATTGTTTGGTTCCATTCCAATCATATCGGACGGTTACGATCGGTGAGCATTGTGCTTCCGGAGCCCCGGAGTATAGAGCGGAGAGCGGAGGAAGCGCAGAGCAGCTGAGAACGCACAGAAGCCCTCAAAACGGCAGAGAACAGCGAGTGAGAATGTCCAAGCTTCTCGGGAGCGTCGACGGAATGTTTCCTCCGCTCCCTTTTATTTCCCATCAGCCAGTTCATCTGACCAAGCAGGTATCTTCCGAATCATTTGTCCGTCGGTATCGGTCGATACATTGAATGGTATCCACGAAGTTTCACGAGACGCTCGCTATGTACGACCATGGCCTCGCGCAACGCAGTAGTTCAATGAGATGTTCACAGAGAATGACTTAGGACACAAATGTAACGTTTGCGATAGCGTTTGGTTCTGGCGTGATTCGAAACCAGCGGACGTTCAGATAGCTGACTTCTTGAGGGAGCATTTTCCAGATGAAGATACTTCAGTGTTCAACTTGCGTGGTAATCGGTAGTTGTTTCAGAACTGTTCGCTGCAATGAAATTCCATCGATGAGTAGGAGCAAGGGCAAATATCCCCCCGAAACCCCCTGATCTACCGAAACTGGATCCCCTCACTGAACGACTCATCTTCCCACGAATTCCTTTCATGCGGATTCAGAGGTTGCGTCGTGTCGGTTCTTACGGCATCGTCGGTCAGGTCATAAATGTCTCCGTCGAAGTTGACACGATGGTGAAGAATACCCCGTACTCTAGATGATGATTACTCATTCAACGTCCTCTTGAAGCTCTTTTCCAGCTGAGACCGGCCAGAGACCCAAATATCAGTTTAGACGCGCGGGTTTTACTCTTAAAGCTGACTTCCTCTGCGACGCTTTCGCGAAACTCCCAACGGTAGTGTGGCGACACTACCTCTGATAACTTTATATTTTCTGAGTTTGATGGTCTCTAACTTATTGTAAGTTATAGGCGGATAGCTATAGAAGTAGTAATAAAGAAGCTACTCTAGTCTGCTCTAGTCCGATCTCCTTCTACTGGCGCAGGCGGCATGGCTCAGACACGCAATTCCGCGAGTCATAGAAAAGGACAAATGAAAGTTCTCTCCAGACTGTGTGTGAGTCTGATCGGAGGGACAACACAAGACGGGTTTTTCCAAAACACCGCTACAGTTGCAGCTTTGTTCGTGAAAATCGAACAAACGCGCAAGAAACTTATAGCCTCCGAGCTTGAACCGCCACCTGTTCTGAGTATAGACAACTACGGGAACTCACAGCGGAGTTGCAGTGCACTGGAATTACGAAGCAGGCGAAAAAGTACCACTCCGCGACGTGGAACTCGTCTAACAGCTTGAAGCAGAGAGGAAGGACAAGCTAGTGTACCGCACTCCTTTCACAAGTCGCTATGCGTTACGATATAATCTGCGGGGTCTCTTACCGGATACAATGTACACCGTTAAACTTTCGGCGACCTGTCCCGGTTGGAAGAACAGTGGACAAATCGTCGAATCGTTCGTCACTTTGCCCTCCGGTAAATGAAATCGCTTGAAGCTTGACATCACTATTTAAACAAAGCGAAGCCAAAAATCCCCATTGTCCCGTATTCGATTTCGCTTCTTCCCAGAATGGCCGACTCCTGTCATCGTGAACGTCACGAGTACAGTACCCGCAAACTATGACGAGTTCGCTCCCTTCTGGAAAGTGAGAGATCTGCCAGGCCTGGTGGCACACTTCGAGGTCCGAATCTGCGACCACTATGGCTTCATGTACTCGCGCGATGGTGGCAAGAACCACACCAGGGTCCCCGTTAGGTTCAACTCCGAAGTGAACATAACAGTCACTCGATTATCATAAATCATATCACTCGATTGGCACCCTCCATTCCATCCGAAACTCACGCCCTCCCTCTCAAGGAGAACGCCTATGAATTGGGACTCGATGAGAGGAAATCCGAAAACACGATTGTTAATTCTCCAAACCAGTCGTTGTCCCTTCATTCACGTGAGTTGATGCTTCACCAGGGGCGTATCCAGGGGGGGCGATAGGGCGTTCGCCCCCCCTCCATGAACATTCTCCTCAGATCTGTCACCTGTTGGGATTGAAGAATGCTTTTCGACAAAGTTTAGAATGACCACCAAACTTGGAGAGTTTTCTGAGAACAGATACGAATTTTTATTCGGAAGGAACTTCCGTGTTGAACGGAAGAGCGGTGTCAATATGCTGCAGGGGATCGCTCATAGATTTTGGATTCGCCCCCCCCCATCCGCCAATCCTGGATACGCCACTGTGCTTAACATCAGGATCAAGGATCGCATCCGTCAGACACAGTTTGAGCTCTCCATTCTAGCAACACGGCTGATGCTCGTGGTCGTCAAGAGAGCACCGAGGTGCTTCCGGTTTCGGATGTTTTTCAGCAAACCCGATCTGAAATTTCGGTCCATGATTAGGGCCAGAGAGTTCATGCACGGAAATATGCGAATATGCATAAGCATATGCACTGAAATATGCATTAGCATATGCACTGAAATATGCAATAGCATATGCAGAATATAAAATTGCGTATGCAGAATATTCAACTGCATATTATTCACTAGCATGTCTACCCGTGCTTCGCTACGGATTGGCTGTTTATGCGATCTGGAGGGAAGCCAGATTTCCAGGGCGCGAATTTTGAAACCCTGAACCATCGCGCAGGAGCAAAAAAACTCGAAAGGAACGCGGAAAGACGAAAAAACGACCGAGATCACTTTGAACTTTTGTTATGAAGCTCTTTGCAAAACTTCATATGACGGACTGTGCCCTGCCATGTAGAAAACGACCTTCGGCGGAGGCTAACCTACAACGCAAAGCGAAACTCATGTCGATTCGAGCAATCGTGCGGAAGTTGATTAACGAAAAAGGCAGAAGAAATCGGAAAAACGACCAGAACCACCCTAGACTTTCACTAAAAAGCTCTCTGCAAAACTTCATATGACGGATGGTGCCCTGCTCATGTAGCCTACGACCCTCCGGGGAGACTACCCTACAACGCAAGAAAAAAATTATGCGAATCCGATCAATGGCTAAGATTTGTATAAGGAGCGAACACACACAAACAAACATAATCCGATTTTTATATATATTAGTATTAGTTCGTTTCAAAGGCGTTTATTTACCATGACAGGTGTGGTGGTATGTCTATACATTTATACAAGTGGTATAGGTCGCAAGGTCGGTTACAATATTTACAATGGCAATGGTCATCTAATTCGTGTGCGATCGATTTCTGACATAGTTCATGGTGAAAGCCATGGATGGCTCCTCTGGTGATTTTATGACGGTTCTTGACTTGAGCGTTTTTCCATTTATCGTCTCTCAGTGCCGGGGTGGTGAAGATGTCCGGGTCAATGTCCATCATCTTCGTTGCCCATTGATCCAGGTGATCTGAGAAAGCGGTCGTGATTGGGAGATTGAAGGTTTTCCGGAGCTCCTCAGTTAGGAGCGGTGTGTCTGCCACAAGAAACACTAGTCTGTTCATAGAGTTACGGTGGAGACAAAGGGCGGACTTCAGAAAATGAGCTTTCAGTCGGTCTAGCGCCATGAGTTGTGCGGAGCTGAGATGGCTCCAAATAATTTGGATTCCGTAGCTCGCGATAGGCACAATTTTCATATTGAACAATTGAAGTGCAGTTGAGAGTGAAAGTTCGGCAGGCCTCGGGATCGAGGCGAAGGGATATTTGTATTAGTATAAAGTATAGATAGTATAGATATGCACTCGTATATGCGAGTATGTATCCGAATTCGAAAATGCGGATGTGAACGTTCACTGCCCAATGACAAGCATCTCTTGCATCAGAAAAACGTCAAGGCCGATGCTTGGAATTCCAATTTGGAGGCGCCTTCAGAGAGAAAGCTCCAGTTCACTCAAATGTGCTGATTTTCCCGCTATTTCAACATTCGGCGAACTCTGATGTAACCGCATACCTGAATGCATATTTGAACGCATATCTGCATATTTGCATATTTGAGCGCATATTGTTCATATACAGGTGCATGGGCCGTATGCATCGCAGTAAATTGTAACGCATATTGCATACCGTCACCGGGGGTGATACCGATCAGTGTTCGAGCGGTTCTCAATCCGTGCTACGATATTGCAGATACCCTGAACTGATTGTGAGTTCTGGACTAGTGTTTTCCGGAATTAATGATTTATGATGCGATCGCGGGTATTTATGCATTTTCGAGCCTCCACTCTTTACTTTATTCATGCATTTGGGCCATGAAAACCCACAATATGCCCTCATTTTGCATGAACCTACGCACCCTAATTATTGAATAGTCTGGTCGGAAAGGGGAGAGATTCCTCGATTGGATTGATTTCGAGGTGAGTTGACAGAAGACAGACAAGTTTCGAATCCCTCATCACCCTTCGCGAATATTCATATAGCGCGATTCGCGAGTGCGGGCCACACATCAGACGCACGACGGGAATCACAGAAAACAAAGGACGAGAGAAAACTTTCGATAGTTCTCCACTTCTATTAGACGCTCATGCTCTCCGACGTTCAGTGAAGCGTTTCGGGACCCTCCTGATCTCGTCACTTCTACGAGCTGAATGGTTTATTAACGTCGTTGTTACTGACAGGGAAAACGAGCGGGGCGGCTAATGCCTGCACGCCACATATACCTCCCCCCAGTGTTGACTACAACACGAATCAGATTTCGTAATCGCGAAGGTGTCGCGGAGGCCGTACTGTGCGGCGGGGGCGCGGTGCCATTCAAAGGAAGCTATTCGCCGAACCTGCGACTGTCAGAAACAGAAGGACAACGTTTGGAAAGCTTGTGTGTTATGATATATGATCTCTGAACGGATGGGATTTCCGTTTTCTGTTTAATGGAAAATGGGTATTACTGGGAATCGAGGCGAACAAGAGACAAATCAGACGACGATTGGCAGATCCCTTGCACTCACAGTCAGAAGCTTGGAAGCTTGACTGTAAACTGTTGTACAGAGTTCCGCACCGCAGCGGACTTCACCAGCGGAATTGCTTTCGATCAAAAAAGCACTCGCCCTCAAATCTCGCGCTTGACTCTTCTCAGCGCTCGAATCGCGTTCGCGCGCAAGTCGGATTTGCGCTCAGATCGGATCGGCGCTCTCTTCGATTTGTGCTCGCTGGTAACTCTTCGGGACCATTCCCTATGAATGAGAGGAAATGACGCTACGGAGTTGAGTTTTTCCCAATTCTAGAGAAAAAAGTTTCAATATTCACATGATAGGGCTTACGTCGACAGCGCGGAGGAAGAAGAAAATGAGGGAGAGGCCTCAGAACGAGAATTGATTGAATTTCTTTTTTATTCTCATTTGCGACCGTCGAGTTCACATGATGCAGATGTGCGACTATTGAAGGTCGGTTCGATAGCGCTCGCGTTTCTATATACAGCGGGGTAAGCAATAAATAGGAAATATCAGTTTTTTTTTCACATCGATGAACCTGGCAGCGTGTGTTGAAATACTTCAGTAAGAGTGCGTTACAACGACAAACACACCCTCATTGTACTTTTGTGACGCTTAACAGGCCTTCCAAAGGGATGACTCATTCAAAAACATTTATTGGAGCGAACCGAATGGGCTGGCACAGGCGAGTTCGTTGTGACGAGCTTTCACTGTATGTATTATCTCGTGGCGGAAAAAATGACAGAGATTAACGATGTCCAACAATGCTGTACAGATGCATGACCTCCTACGTAGGTCATAAACGTGTGGAGTTCCTCGTTTGGCGCACGCTCCCCTCGTTCCGGCGACGCTTCTCATTTAGTCAGTAAATGTGGTAACTGGTGTCCGGCGAAGCTCGGGAACTTGTTTCAGCGTTTCCACACATAAAGGTGCTGCTTTTTGTCTGCCGATAAATGATAACGAGAAGGACTCCGACGGCCACGAGGAGAGCCAACGCCACGGTCAACATGGAGTAGGCAAGGGTGCGATAAACAGGATCCACGAGTTTCGATCCGGACAAGGCGACCTGAAAAGCAAAGGCGTATATTCTGAGACACCGAAGGAGATCGTCAAATACAGGAGTGTGAGTTGGTGGCTCATCCGACATTCTACCGACCTGAGAGATGGTTTGGGAGCTTTCTCTGCTCTCATACACGTTAGGTAGAACGGATCTCCAAAGTGCTACGGTGTCTGCTTCGTAGGGGTCGAGAGGGGAAGGTCTCAACGACCGACCGATGTGGTAGATGGTAACATTTGAGGGAGTCGATGCCGCGAAAGGCAAATACTCGGGGTCGGCGTTAGGGACGGGAACTCTGAAATATTCGACGCGAAGCATCACAAACCTGCAGGGGAACCACATCAACAGATATCAAATATCAGTTGACAGCCTGAGTGACGGGTCACACATTGTCCGGCCTTATTGAGTGAATATCTTGGTGATTCCAAATCCTCGCTACGATTATCTTTAAAATCGGCGAATGTCGGTAAGACCAATTTCATCAAGTCATATCGAAGTACACCAGGGGTGGTTCGATCAGACTCGAGGTGCGCCGAACTGTATTGAGCTGACAACTCCGACGGGATTATCGCTACAGTTGGAAGATGGAAGGACGTTCTCGACTGTCAGCCTTCCGAGGAAATTAGCCAATGATACTCAAAAAGAATTACATAACCACCGCAAAAACAGGATGTTCGCAGAACGCGGAACCAAACGAAAGCAGACAAGGTCGCTGCAATCCTTGGCCACGTCCGGCGTGACGCAGAGCTGCAGCAACGGAACATAATTAGCAGCTACTGCGCTCATTCGGCTCGTTTTGGATCGTAGCGGGAATTCTGGGTTAGAAACAACCGCTATGCGGGCTCTGGTGGCGCCGAGAGATTTAGGACGAGGAGCGGCGGTGAACGAATCAAGTGACCTGCCGATTGTTGATAATTGTAGAAAGTTAGAGTCTCAATTTTGAGCGGGCGGTTCGTTTGACGAAATACATGTTCGTTATACGCGGTATCAAGTCGAGGCGCGGTTACTTTGAAATTTGAAATCGTCGGTTCCACCGATGAGTATTTACCCGCGAATAAGACTGATGCGTCCCATAAGGATAAAAACGAAAAGAAGGTTCCGCGACACCGCAAGCCATGAATGCTTCCAAAAATGACGTAGACCGGAGACAGCTTTTCGGAAACGTGTGGCTTGTGAAATCGCTGATTGAATCACAAGGCGACTGTTTTCGAAATTTCAGTGGTGGGCTACGAGGATGTGCAACGTGCCGTGTGAGGTATGGAGCTGTCAGAATGGCTCGAGTGGTTGACAGAAGCGCAGATCGGTTCTATTGTATGTATCTTGGATGCGTGTTCAAAGAGCGGACTTCTGGAATGACGCTCAAGTTGAAATGACTATGCGTTATGAAGAATGCGCTCTGTGATGCAAATCATCTGTTGGGAATTCTGGAATTCTGTACTCGTTGGACAGTTTGTGTTGCTGGATGGCTGCCGCGAAGTGGCTATGCATCAATGAGCTCTGTGTCCGTGTTCCATGCTCCAGAATCGTATCAATGTGTTCCGACGTTTTTTCCGCAGTTTGAAATATTCTGATGCTTGAGATTGTTATTTTGCGCCCAGTGTGAGGATTGGTACCGCGTATGGGCGCATCGAGATTCTCAACGTACCCGCTGTGGGTGAAATCTGACCATATTCGGATCATTCTCCTAGATATCATTCCATCCACTAGATTGGTTGAGGGGCGGAGACCGTTTCCAAGAACCTGCGGAAGAAGAATCAACGATGTTAGCTGGAGTTGATTGAAATCGAACACCTACCAAGAGAACCATCATTCCGGACTTACTTGGAACAAATACAGGAGTTCGTCTCCATGCGATGGGCCCAGATTGACACGTCGCGAGGCACTTGAGGATAAGAGTTTTCGTCTTGAGTCTGGGATTGATTATGAAGTTTCTGATGCAAATTGATGTGGACAAATGTCATGATGATATCTCCCGGAAGAATTCAATCTGAACTTTACCTCGGACCGAGCTTCGAATCGAGCATGCTGATATCTCCACGATAGGAAAACGAGTACACGAAAGTTTGCGGAGACGATCTCGCCAGAGTGACAGCTGTCTCCAAGATCGGAACTGAATATAGCGAGGCTGTCGACATCTGCAGCAGGAAAGAATGTTCTTCGCTTCATTCGAGAATCTTAGCCTGACGAGGGCGTTTCGTCGCTTGAACATCATACGCGCAATTTCGGGCTTAGCGAAGACTAGAACTCAGTCGAATGATAAAGAAAAAAGAGAAAACGAGCGAAGCAGAGCAGCGCGTTCTGCATGGAACCTTGGAAGCTGGACTTACGTTGACGAACGCCTGGATGACTCCGTCGTGATCCTTGTAATTGATGCCAGAAAAGTAGCTAAAAATTCCAAACTCTCAATTAGCACATGATACTGGGGGGATTTTTTCTCCGCTCTGAACTGCTTCGATAAAGCACTCCGATTAAACAAGCGGTCGGACCTTCTCGGTCTCTCAAAACATCTGCATCGGATCATCCATTCGACAGAACGGGCAAAGCGTAACTAATATTGAACCAGAGCATTTCTATCGCGACCACGATGACGATGATATTTATAAAGAGCGTATTGATTGATAGATAGCTTAAGAGGTAGCTAACCGATAGTATGACCTTGAGGAGAACCTCCGTGAAATCATTGATTGAGCTGAGCCACTGTTTCGGAGTCTAAGATCAAGACCTTGCAACTGAGAAAATATTTGAAACCACTGCTGACCTTTCGTAAATTTCGTCGAGAAGCTCTCTCGAAGGCTCCCTTACACCGAGCGCCGTGCGGAAATACTTCGGCAGCAAAATGTTCCTCACGTAGTCCTGATCATTGCCCAGCTCCGTCCGGAGTAAAGCCAATAACTCAGGATAGAGGAACGCCGTCTCGTGCATGTTGTATCTGAGCGAAGAGGTTGAGGTTTTTTTTTTTTTCATTTTGTCCTTCAAGTTTGAGCGACAAACATACTCCGAACTTACCCGATGAGCGTTGGCATCTTGCCCGGAAGCCCTGAGCTCAATAAGTTGGAAAAGCTCGAGGGCACCACCGGGTCGGGCAGATCCGAATCTATCCGCGGAGTGTATTTCATCGGGAAGTCGGCGAAAATCTTCCGAGAAAAATTCAGAATAAGGTTGGATCCGAATACCAGAGCTCAAGCTGATGCATCTTTCGGAATATTATTCCGGAATATTTACTTTGGTTTCCTGTTGTAGTCTGAGCAAATCCGTGATTGGGGATTTCGTGAGACAGTCCAAAATGTCATGACTGGAAGTCTTCGAAGAAATCTTACACCGAAGACTTCCAGCAGCGTTCTGGAGGGTTTCACGCGCATTGTCGTGCAGTGCTGATTCCATAAGGGGGGTTCCTGTGCGGATAGTGGTGGGTGAATGATCGGTACAGACTCTCATTTCTGGTGGAACAGCGGTCAACTCAATGACTGGCGACTCTTTTTCATTTGTTCTTCTCCCCCAAAGCTGAGCAGGAACCGCCCGTCAGAAACTTTTGGTGACTTTAAAGAAAAGTTCCGAACAAACAAATCCCGGAGAGTTCTGGGTTTTCGCACGCGAAGCCTCCATTGCCAAGGTCTGATTCCTCCGAAGTGACCGCCGAGCCGATAGTCAATTGGCACGCGATCACATCCGGTGCGGAACCATGTGTTTCGGCTGAGCGGGAGAATTGAAATCTTTTTGTCCATTGTCTGCTACGAACGGCGTATACCGCTATAGAGACTCCACACGTGAGCGGTTTTTCCGTGGTGAAGGTCGCTCTGTGCAGTTCCTTTCGATACGAGTGGGCAGAGTACGAAATCGGAACTCGTCTCGATTGGGTATCTGGATGAGGAATAACGAACCCACCTGATTGAATTATCATCCGATGGAACAGACCCCTGCTCTGCGGCGATACACCGTGAAGCATCGCACAGATGGCGCCCGACCCTTGGCCCATCAGTGTCACTCGATCCGGTTGACCGCCGAAAACCGCTACAAAGACAACGCGGCGTTGCTGAAAGCTCCCGGTTTTTCATTTTGGTGACGACTCATTCCGCTGTTTGTTATTATTTGTTAAACTTACCAATGTTGTCGCGAACCCATTGCAGTGCGAGGAGCTGATCTCGGAGTCCAAGGTTACCGGGCAAGGCTTCGTCTTCTGTTGATGCGAAACCGAGCACGCCCAATCGGTAGTTCAGAGTTACCACTACGACGTTTTGGTCAACGAGAGCTTGTGGTCCATAATAATTTCCACTTCCCGAATCGAAATTGCCGCCATGGAGAAACACGAGCACAGGAAACGTCGTTCCTTTCTGTTGAAGCAAAGCCCATTGTTCAAAGAGCCTCTGTCTGACTCGTTCAAAGCTCCAGAATAGCGCTGTCGGTTTCATGTTGAGCATTTGTCAACAAATAGGGCTTGTCAAACGCCGAATGTCTACTTTTCATGATTGCCCGGGGCTCTCATAGGCGTTACTCTTACAATCTGGCAATGAAATCAACTTCTCCCGGCCTGTACCGAGGCAAGTACTCGAGGATTCCTACCGCGGATTCGACAGGTTGCATTCCCCTCAACGACAATAAGAGCTCTATCGCTCAAATATTCGCTCGATCACAGCAAATATTTAGAGCCATTCAGCGACGCCAACGTACCTTGATGCCGGGTGTGAACACGTTCAAAAATAAACAATCCTCACTTCCCACAGGGCGACCTCTGTAATCCAGTTGAGGGCAAACATCCCTAAATTCGGTGCCGTCCCAAACTCCGTTCCAGCCGAGATGAGCTTGAGGCCTCTGTAAAGTCCGGAAAGTGATCAGACACGGCACGTGGCGCTCGGAGAAGTACCGATCCAATTCACTAATCGACTCTCTCGAGGCTCACGTGATGAATTCAGGGGTTCAGCGATGAACTTCAATCACACAGCGAGTCCGATAAATCATCTTTAAACGTTCGGAGCAAATCCAGAGAAGATTTTCCCGATTTCGAACAATAATTCTGATTGCCCGTGGACCGGACACGGTCTGTGGAGTTCAAAGTACTCCGCAGATGAGTCCCAATTGCTTTCAACGTAAGCAGGTCGGTATGCCCGAGTCGCGAGTGGATTGGGCTAGCTTGGTAAAACTTGCATCCTGCCAACCGATCAGGGGAGCAACACGACGGAACTAATACCAGCCACAACCCGCGATCCGAGAGGAGGATGACAAAACCATTTCCCGAAGCTACGGACGGTCATGGCTCATGGCGCAGAATAGGTTTGACAAGAAAGGAGCGCAGCTGCTGTAACTTCTGCCGGTGTCAACGGTTTGAGGAAACAGCTTCATTGAAATCTTCAATTGAGATGGAGAAGGCTACCAAGTCACGCGGAATAGCTTGCTGAGTTCTTGTTAAAACTGCCGAAATACTGCCTCTTCCCCTAGCTCTGTCGTACAACATATGTGTATTTCTCCATGACCAAATTAACGGCCGAGGTCCAAAAGTTCTAAATCTAATAGTGAGGAAAAGTGGCACTCGAAATCGATCGAATACAGTAAACTTGATCAGATCTGAACTAAGAAAAACGGCTCAGGGGCGAAACTCATACTACTGCAGAGCGGCAAACACTTGGAATAGCCTCCCAACAGAGATCCGAAATGTGCAATCGAGGAAATTGTTCAAGAGAAAGCTGAAAAAGCATCTACTACGAAGCGAGAATGATAGACTGAAGTTTATCTAGAGTATTGACACGGGCTACTGGACTTCACTATTTCAACAAGAGATAATGTCCGAACGATCCCGCAATTGTTATCTGAGACAACCCCCCTTGTACAACAAACGCGACAATAAATACGTTCTATTCATCAAAAAAAAAACTCTCACCTTGAACCGAAGATTAGCCAGCGGAGGAGCGGCGAAAGGAACTCCCAGGAAGGCCACCAGACCTCTGTCCGATGGTGTTTGCACAAGTTTTCCACGAATGACTCCTTGATCGAGAACGACACGGGTGGGAGACGTTCTCGCGATATCCGGCGACACTTGCTGGGTGATCGGAAAAACATTTGTAGTCTGACTGAGCTCGACATTTTGAGCGACTGGCGCAGAATTCGTCAAAAAGCACTCACCTGAGAGGACTTTGAGCTCCCTGGCGGAGGAAACGGGATACGAGGTAACTCCTGCAGTTCTGAAAAATGGAATACGTAATTTTCGGTTACTGTGAGGAACAGGCTGTCTGTGGGCTCAAGCCTGTAACCATGGAGAACCAATCGCTCTGTGAATTCGATTCAAGCTCAAGATGTCTCCAGAGCCTTCGCTGCTCTGAAAACATCTCTGAATGTTCCTCATTCATGACATTGGATATATGGCTGGACATCGGTGTCACCGCCATGGGTTGCTGTAGAAAATAGATCGACGCTTGAAGGACCTGAGTAACAAAACTCAAAACTTCCCAATCCGCAATTATTGTGGAAAATCGTATCAGATAACGAACCTAATTGATTACGAACGTTCCAGATTATAAACTTGGCCGGGAACGAAATCGGCGTTATCTACCAAGTTTCTCATACGAAAAGTCCGCTATCTGATGAGTTCGTTATCTACGAGATTCCAGGGTACACATGTACATCTGCTGGAGTCCTGGACCTCGACTTGAGGCTTGGAGTGTGGGTTGATAACTACGTTTTGATGATTGCAAGTGTTCGCTCTTTGTCAGAAACCCCAAATTGCAAGTGCATATGTATATGCGCGGCCCGCCCCGAGCATCGAAGGCCCTGGTCGAATATTTTTTTAACGGAAGCCTTCCCAGGGCAATCTGGACGCTGTGGCACCTTGATGGGAAGCTGACATCTAGTTTCTTGAGATGGATCCGGCCTCTGAGTCCCCTCCAGACATCAGTCGAGATCGCTACGCTACCATGTCTGAAACCATATAGTGTTACAGTAGAACCTCGATTATATCATCAATTGATGTCGAAGTTGATATAATCGAGAGGGCACCACACAGAGTCACGAAGTGGGTCATGTGGGATCGCACTGGGCCGAAGAGTGGGCCACACGGAGGAAACACAGTGGGTTACACAGTGGGTCGCACAGTGGGTTAGGTGGGCGTCATAATGGGTCACAAGAGTTAACACGATACGGGGCGAAATACACGGGGGTTGATATAATCGAGGTTGATATAATCGAGGTTCTACTGTAGTGACTTTTGCCTGTGGAGCCTACTCGCCCCGTGTAAATAGGTAGATACGCCTGTCAGAACGAGAATGGGCGAAATTCCTATCATTGGCAAGTTGAGACCCGGATGAGACCCTGCTCGCGATCGAAAGATCGCTCATATCGAGGAATCGCGCAGCTTACAGTCCTCTCATAATGAAAGCCTCGCGCGGGCGAGCACTCGTCGCGGTCGCACACTTTAAGTTCCGGTTTAGGTTCACCTCAAGAGATAATCTACATTGAGTTACAGAGTAGTCGACAAATCCCGCTCCAAGGTATAAGTTAACGTGGGTTAATGAATTATTGGCGTTTCGAGATAGCGAGATCTCTCTGTACATGCATGTATATGGATGACATTATTCGATGCATGTATCCATCTCACTCTGATGTGGTCAAGGTTCTGACGAAAAGGATATTCGGAACATCAGGTTTCTTGAACCCCCCTCAAGCCCTTCAGCTCAGAGTGAGAATAGACCCGATTGTATCAATAAAAGTTTGCTGAACTTCAGGCGCTGTCAAACTCAAATGACTCGCAATCTTCATTCATAACGCCGACTCGTTCCGAAGTTTGATCGTCGATGCCGGAATCGCAGCTCATCGTTGGAAGATTTCGAAATGTAAGTGGCATTGGATTTCATAATCTGCTTCATGAGCTAAACGAATCTGCTTCAAATACAGTGTTCCGCGATGACCTCCGGTTTGGTTTCCCGGCTCATAGACCCTTCAGCGCGATTAGGGAGCTCGCCTGTTGCACTCACACTTCCCCGGTGGAACTTGCGGGGAAGTCCCAACTCACGGGAGATCACTCGGCGTCGATAGTCAATGAGTCCGAAGCTCACTCGAGTGCATGCAGGAAACATTCTGGAATAACATGAAGCCTCGATTCTACCAACCGGCTAATGTAGAAAAACGATTATTATAACCGTAATGTGGTTCATTCGAGAGAAAGTCATTCGGGCTTTTTGACCGTCATCGAAGCAGTCTCATGATTCGGAACTTGACTCCGGAATTTTCGCAGGGACAAGTAGAAAGAGCAGGAATCTCACTCTGTTCCGGGAGAGGCAGTCACTCTTCACAATATTTTTTCCGCGTTCCAGACAGTTTATATCAGTGGTTGTCAAACTCTGCCGACTCACCCCGTGGGGAATCACTTCAAGGAGCCGGAGTCGGCCATCGACCCCCTAAGAGATCGGAGCGAAGTAAACTTCTATGCAGAGCGCTGATCAACGGCTACCTCGGCTTCCCGTCACTGCAGCTATAGTCCTATTTCCAGGATATAGTGCAAAGCATAACGACGCAAAAGTACCGTCAAACGGGGTGAAGTGGATCACATGGGGTGGAGCGGATCGCCCTAGGCCGCCAACACTGATACAGTGTTATTACTATGACGAAGACGAATTTCACGAATCTGTTTACGGCATTCGAGGTCGCGCCCCGATACTTTCGATAATGAGTGCGTTCAACTCGGACCCGTGAGATTTTTTGCATGATATTTCTTGAAAATCTGTATTTTTTAGATTTCCAGCGATATCGAAATAGATTGTCGCAGAAGTAGGAAGCGGTGGGTACCGTGTTGCTCCTTTTTTTCTACGAAAAGCCACAGTTCTACTCTACATTTTGACGAAATTGGAGATCCAGATGATCGATGGATATTTTTCAATACTTGATCGAGTGGAAAATCTCATTTTCAAGGGGTGACGCGGACCATGCCTTGAGTTTATCAGAGGAACCAGGAAATCTTGCGGTTCCAGAAATATGAAGATAGCCAGCTCAAAAGCAACAATATCATTTTTTTTACCCCGCCATTCCGCATGTGATCGTTGTCGAGCGAACAGATATCTGTATCAAATTGAATCCTGTCCATGGACGACGCGGACAGATGATGTTCAAAAACTTACATCCTAGAGATCATGCCTTGTAGCCGATTTGATCGATTTCCGAGATCTGGAGAAGAAACTGCACGAATGACAAGAAATGGATCTGTTCCTTCCTTTAATCCATCTTCCCGAGCCAATTTTAGGTTTAATATACGAGTGATCCGCTTCACTCAACCCTAAGGGGTGAAGCGGACCAGTGCTCTTGCGCTGCCAGAGAAAAAAGTTGCCGAGGGATTTTCTCGAAAATTCGGGGTCTGCTTGGTGGAAAGTCAAGGACCTTTCCATAGGACTTTCAGAGGTTTCTCGAGGGTCCCTGACAAATCCAAAAAACCACAAAAGAGTGGTCCACTTCATCCCGTTCGCCGGAACTCATTCCTCTGTCGGAGTCTCCTACAACAGGTGGTCGGGCATATGGGAATATTTTCGAGTCTGATCGGCGCTCTGCACACATCATAGCGACGTTTACAATTAATGAGGTTCATGCTCACACAATTTTCGCAAGAAGTGAACTCGTGGGTTTCTCCTTTGATTTTATAGACTGAACCTCCATAGCCTTCCTGACACGTTTCTTTGGGAGTGACTGTCGTTGAATTTGGAAGCTTGTGCTTCACCTGAGTTACGCTTCCACGATAAAATTCGAGGAACGGAAGAGGAAAGTCTCTCCCAACACTCCTTGAGCCGTCCATTATCCATCAAGTCAAACCCATACGAACAAAAGTTTCCGATAGCCTACTTGAAATCTTCCGGGCGCATGGATGCTCGACTCTCTGTTGGAATCAAACAACAGCCGCCTCTCGGAGAAGTCAACGTTTTCAACAAGCGTGCTTCGCTCAGATAGAACGCCTGCCTCCGCTCGGATAGATTCATAGGTCCACGGCCAAGAGTTGCGAGTTCCTAGAGCTGAATTCCGGATCGATCGAACCATTTTGCAGCCGAACGACTTCTGCTAACTATACGGGCTGTCCGCGGCAGAACAATCTTCACGTGCACGAAGAGCCAGATCGCGACACCCTTTAGAGCCGACGCGTTTCAAGAAATTCTGAGGGGTTCTCCTTTGGAAGCTGTCGAAGAAGTTCAAGGAACAGGAGAAGATCTAGAGAAGTTCGATTCCGCGCGGAGAGCGGAACCTCGGAGATTCTTCGAATGTCTCGAAAGGAGCGGGAAAAAAAGCATTCATGAATCTCGTTTTGCGTAGCACATCATTGTCTCAACCATTCTGATAAGCACGACTTAAATCACAAGCGGTAAATAAGCAGAGTCAAAATATACCCAATCATGCTTCTCGATACGCTACTTCAAATTCGCCACTCGCGGACGATCTCATGGCTTATGCCGTCTTCCAACCCGCTCGACCTGAGCTCGTATTTTTCACGGATTTTGAACGCTGTCCACTCTGATTCACTCGGAGCGCCGAGTCGCCAGATTGACCAAGGCTACAGAACTCCGTGAATCTTTGAAGGAAGTCACACCGCTGATCACTGATAGTATATTCCCAGTTAACGACCTTGCTGCCTCTCCCGTAAATTTTTCAGCAGAAGCGGATTCGAACCTCGATCGAAAGGGCTGAATATCTCGTGGAACGAAGGAACATTGTTCGCAGCCTGTTATTATTCTAGTTTTGGGCTCCAATGAGCGCTCCACATTAGTGTTTGGTAATCAGTCCCGTTGTGATATCCGACCGCGAAGATGGTTCGCAATCACCTGGCTGACTTTCACAACATAAACCACACGCGCGGCGTTAGCAGAGCGATCGATGGGTTTCGCTGTGCGCTACGTCGGCTCCACGCGTAACTTGCACAGCGTTGATAGTTCCATCCGGATCGGTTAAGATTGGAATATTTTGTATCAGAAGAAGTCAGTATAGCGAAGTAGGGATCAAGGCTTCTCGCGACTGCTTTTCTGAATAAAGTAGAAGAATCAATATCAATTGGCAACAACCATCAAAGTGGTCCATGGTAGACATCAGGGCAGGATCGAATACTTGCTGCTGAATGACAACTGTGCGTGAAAGATACTTACTGGAGAGTATTCCGCTCAGTTGAGGTGGTAGTTGACCAGAAACAAAACAGCGATTGAGGCTAACTTGGCACAAAATCCATGCGACTATCAAATTCGGACAAACAGTCCATAACCACGACGACATGTTCCAAACTACTCCTTCGCGATGACGGGTGAAAGTTGAGCCGCGACCAGTCAAAATGTCCTCAGAATCTCCTGCAGGGACTCGTTGCACGCAAGATGACACTCATGTGAAAATTCATCGCTGCATAGCGCGCATCCTCAGCAACGGAGACTCGCGGGAGCAGTTTTCGTCGCCTGCTGACATCGACGTGAGAACGCGCGCACTACTCAGAATAAACTTATAGTGTTTGACTACGGACGAGGAGACAATCGGAGAGCGAGTTGTCACTTCACGACGATCGAATGGGAGAAAGTTGACGCTCGCTCACTAGGCTGGTCGCTTGATTCAAGAAACTAGAACTGAAGATTTCGCTCGTTTTTGAATCGGGGCACCCGCACTCCGTCACACCCTTCCACGAAGTCGAATAATTCCCGCCTTGGGAAACACTTGAGTTTCACTAATATGAATCAAGCGACGATAAATCTGTGAACAGCTTTGAGCTAATTCAGGGAGCCCACAGTGGAGGCGGGGGAGGCGCGGTTTGTTCTCTCCTTCCGGCCGCGTAGCTCACGGCGCTCATTGTGTTGTGCTTGCTGCCTGAAAGTAGCTCTGCATCGTGTGATTCAGAATCACGGCAAGCGAGCGGACTGCTCGCTCAATTTTTTTTGCCCGCCGCGATGAGCAAACGGGCCCGTGCGTTCAGGGCGCCGGACTAACTTTCAAGGCATTGGCGGAACAGAATTTTTTTCATCGAATAATTTTTTCTAACGCGAATCGAATTTGTTGACCACTTACCAAGTCGAAGCAGTGGAAGTAATTTCAATGAACAGAAATTAAATGTTGTATATCTCGTGAGCACCGCAGATCTCAGTTTTGAAGATATGAGATACAGTTTCTTGCAAATGAGCTCATCCATTCCAGAAGAAAAACGGCCATTTCAAACCGTGACGGAATTTAAACCGAACCGAAAGAACTCGACGAGGTCTCATCCAGCGTTTTCTGAAGAAATGAAACAATTCGAAAGTATTCCGAAAACTCGCAATTCAGCGCACCGGTTGCCGCACACTTCCGAGTGGCACAAGATATTAGTGTGGGTGTTTCAACGGCAGCTCACAAATGAATCTTCCTTCCCCGAGCTCCGATTTACCTGAGGGCAGGTCGGGTCACCTCGCCGAGCTGCAGAACGCATCAGGGAGAAGCGGGGGAAAAGACGCCAACGCGGTTCAATTTCAATTCATTATTATAAAAATCCGCGGGTTGTGTCTGCTTTAGTTATAGACACAGGTAATGTTTCTAGTTTCTATCTAGTTCGGATCTGAGTTTGCCTCTAAAGCAGCGTTCCGCAACCGGAGGGGGGGGGGGGGCGCGAGAATTTCCCAGGCTCTCAGCGTCTGTATCGGACTTCATGATCACAGTGCATTTTTTGTCGCGTTTTCACTCGAATACATTCCCTGATGAGCGGGAAGCCGCAGCAAGTACCCCATTGAGGATATCAGTGAGAACGAGTTACTTTGTAATAAAACGAATGAAAGTGACGTCAGATGAGAATGAGGCTGAAATTCTGTTTCATAATGCGGGGGGGGGAGGGGGCACGACGAAAACGGTTGCGGACCACTGCTCGAAAGGTAGACAAGGAAGTGCAGTTACGGCACTCAAGGGGAGATCGTTCCATTTTGAACCTAAGACGTAGCACGGCGCGAGTTTGGGGAATTCCTACAACAAGTGTGCAATTGTTGAAACCGATGCCTCCGCGCGCTTTCGATTGCTGCTCGTCGTGAAACTGAGTCTATCGACTCTTCCTCCTTGTAAAGAAAGGAGCCTGCTGACGATGAAACTACCTTCAATCTGGCTTTATTCCATTTACAAGGAAGAGAAGCACTTGAGCTACGTAGGTTGCTAGGTAGGTAAGCAGGTACGAAGGTAGCTTAGTCTTACTCCGCGTTCGCTGCATTCAAGACGCCAAACATCGGCTTGTGGTAGTTGAAATAACTCACATTACTGAAACAGTCGGCTAAATCTACGTTGCGGGTGAACACAACATCTATGCAGGTATTCTGATTCGTTGTACACTCCTCTGCATTATTTGCCAGAGTTAAATCTAACTTTTCCTTCATGTACAGTGGTGGCCATAATGATATCACAAACGGTTTTTCGTGAAAATTCCGAAAATCATTGAACGGATTTTGATGTGCTCTTGAGGGGTGATGAGGATTATTATTCTGTGTTCCGAGTCCGAATTCAAAGCTTCTGAGTGCAGGTGGGCGGTTTTATTTGGAAAAACGTGAATTTTTCGGGCGGCGAAATGATAGCACACCGCCGGCACTCCATGGGCAGGCCGATACTAAGAGCGGATCTGACGACGAAGTTTCGCTCGACATCAAATGCTATCGTCGACGAAGTCGAGCACGTTGAGTTCTTTCGTGTTTAACCATGGGTCGAGGCAAATCTTTGAATGAAAGTGAAAAAACCGTAATTCTGTGCCTTCGAGACAAGAAAATGACTGTGAGTGAAATTTCTGAGGCTGTGAGGCGGAGCAGGAAAGTGATTCTGAACTTCCTAAACGATCCCGATGCTTACGGAAAGAAGAAGAGCCCGGGGCGGCCCAGTCTGATGACAGAAAGAGAGAAAAGAGCACTTCTCCGGATCGCATCCAACAGCTCTATGCCCGCCAGACAGATTGCAAAGGCCGCCGGAGTTAAGTGTAGTGCCCGAAACGCGAGGAGGGTACTTCAGAGGACTCCATATTTGAAACGGAAGAAGTTGAGAAAATTTCCGTGCCTCACGCCAGCTCACAAAGAACAACGACTCGACTTTGCTCGACGTCACATTCGGTGGAGTGCCGCATGGTACAATGTCGTGTTTTCGGATGAGAAAAAATTCACACTTGATGGTCCCGATGGGTACACGTGTTATTTTCATGACCTCAGAAAAGAAGAAAGGTTCTCCTATAGGCGGCAAATGGGCGGAGGCAGTGTTATGAACTGGGCCGCTATCGGTTACAGCAGGAAAACCGACATAGAGTTCGTTTCTGGACGGATTACCGGTCCGAGCTATGCGAAATTGATCGAAGAGCAAATCCAGAAGCTCAGGGAACAAGAATCCGCTAGCGGAGAACCCTCTTCCTTCATATTTCAACAAGATAATGCCGCCGTACATACTGCCAAGTGCGTGAAAGAGTATTTCACGAGGGAAAAGATCACTTGTTTGAAGTGGCCAGCGAGATCCCCGGACCTGAACATAATCGAGAACGCCTGGGGCCAACTCGCGAGAGCGGTGTACAAGATCACCGACAGTTTTCGACGATCGAAGAGCTCAAAGCCGTGATTCGACGCGAATGGGCAGAAATTTCACAAAATTACATACAAAAATTGTTCCGATCTCTTCCAAGCAGGATGTTAGCGGTAGTGGAACGTCGTGGAGGCAACACGGGTTATTAAAAAAAATTAATCGCCCAATTCTTGGTTTGTTCAACCATTTTATCTCTAATGGGCTATCATTTCGCCGACCTCAAAATCCACGTTTTTTCATTTTAAACCGTTCTCGCGCACTCGAAGACTTGGAATTCGCACTCGAAACACAAGATCATAATTCTTATCCTCCCCCAAGAGCGTATTCAAATTTTCCGAATGATTTCTGAAATATTCGCTAAAAATCGTTCGGGCTATCATTATGGCCACCACTGTAAGTCACTAATTTCAATCGCTGGCTTTCAATTCTGATATTATATTGAAATCTCCGCAAACAACAACCGATTCCGAGACATTAAGTATGCTCATCGACGGCGAGGATGTTACGATATTTATCGAAAAATTTCCCCATGCTCGGAAACGACGTGTTGGGACTAGGGTTTGCAAAAGCCCGCATTTCCAGGACCGCAAGCCCGCGGGCACCCGCGATTGCAGCTTCAGAACTGCGGGCTAGAACCCGCGGGTAATAACCGTAAAAGCCCGCATATTAACCATTACTACTATAACTATTCAATTAAGTATTATCAGAACTATACGGACTATTAGTGATGGTTAAGCGCCCAAAGGCGGGTACCACGAAGCCCGCAACCGGGACCGCAAGCCTGCGGGTACCCGCAATAATGACACCGGGACCGCGGGCCAGAATCTGCGGATGAAGACCGCAGAATTTGGCGAAAGTAATCTTCAATTTTTTTTCTGATGAGAGGGCCTTGTTTCGGTCCGAAGATGTCCAACATCACTGAGGGCTTGGTGAGACCGTACCTTCGGGCAGACATCATCGGACCGCGTCAAGAATTTTCCGAAAGAGAAGAGTTCTGACATAAGTCCCGAAGACAATCATTGCAAATCTGCCGGGCTCATGCATCCGAGGAAGAAACTTGGAGAACGAAAATCTGCAAGCTCCACCACTAGCGAAGTTATTTGAACTCAACCCCATCGAGACAGAGACACAGAAACGCGGAACTCAAATGAATCTTTGTTTGATTTTATCCGATTCGGCTTGCAAAGCCACAGGACCTGATCATAATGGAATGATTTCACGATGACGCCTGGACAGTTTTGCCTCATATGGTCGCGTGAGCTGCCGCGGAATCGTCTCTGAGCCTCAAATGATCGAGGACTCCCAATATGACAAGGCAGTACGTGCGGGTATTTTTTGACCCGCGGTCTTCTGAGTTAGGAACTTGGCCCGCGGTCTCTCGATCTGCGGGCTCGAGCCCGCGGTCCTCCGAGCTGCGGACCTGAGACCGCCGGGCTTTCCCCGCGGGCTGCGTTAGCGGGCTTCTTATTGCGGGTTTTCTATAAAATAATAGACCGCGGGCTTGCGGTCCTGGAAATGCGGGCTTTTGCAAACCCTAGTTGGGACTGATGTAAACACTCATTATCTTGATTCGCCGCCCGTTGATCGTCATGGACGCGCTGCAGATATCGCCTGCATCGCTGTCACATAAAGGAGGTTGTTCGACTTCATCGACGCTCCAAGTTACGTACGGATTCGCGAGGATGAGCGCACCACCTGTTTGTTGCGGGCGTTTGTTGCGCGCAACGACGTGCAATCCATCAATAGCAGCGGGAGTTTCCTTATCGAGGCAAGTTTCACTCAAGCAGAATACTGACGACTTCATTAGAACCGCATGCATTAACAGATCTTGCATGTGAGCTGCGAAGCTTTGGACATTAAAATTTAAAATTATCGGACCCGCTTTCTCCAAGCGACTGAGAGCTAAATGATCAATCGTTTTTAAGCTGTGACTTTTCAAGCGCTCTAACTCATTCTGTAGCTTGACGAGGGAAGGCGATCTGACTGGATTAGCGTGGTAGAACGTAAAATCGTTGTTGGAATTAGTCATGAAGAGTCCTCCTATTGATTTTACTCTAGAGAGAGCTACGTACACCAGCTGCTGCTGCAGGCTTCGGTTGTAGTCGAATACGATCTTATCGAATGTCCCGCCCTGTGACTTGTGAGTCGTCATTGCGCACGCGAGAACCGAAGGGAAATTAGAGCGGCGGCACTTAAACTGAGTGGACAGCGAGAATGTAGCTTTCTTTTTGGAGAGTGGCGTCCATGACACCTTCAAGTGTGGTGACGAAATAACTTTCGGCCTGCATTTAGCCCGTGTCAGTCTTCCAATGCTCGGCTTCTCCTTGACATCCAGCCATAAACAGCGAACTTCGGAGTCTCTCGACGCACTCGAGGTGGAGGGTTCTTCTGAAGGTCCCAATTCCACATATTTGAGGATTCCGATGGCATCATTGACGAGGCCGCCGTCAAGGTCCAGGTTACATGTGATCATGCAGGGTTTATCAATAGCGAGGACCAAGTCATATGGTATATCTGCGGTTTCACTCGTTGACATCTTATATGCTTTGTTACGAGCGCTTGTCAATTGATTTTGATCGCGATAACGGAGATATACGGCAAAGGCTATAGTATGAGCCTCAGGAATAATTGCTGCTCTATTGAAACTGTCTACTGATGAGTCATTCCTGTGGAAGAGTCGGACAGCATCCTTAACGTTGTCGTTGCACCATTCTGCAGTGCAAAAGCGTGATCCGAGCAGCGCTTTCTCGTCAGGTTCAAGTTGAACACCGTCACCCACTTTTGTCAAAATGCTCGAGAACCTCAGGTCGCTTTGTCGCATTACCTGCAAGTCACTTCGCTTGTTAATTCGCAAACACTGCCAGTCATGGGTCACATTGATTGAAGGGCCAGATTGAAATCAAATGCTTCAGAAACTTACCGTCTCTAACGGATGGTACGCCAAAGATTGCCAGAGTTCGGCTCGGTGGAAGCCTCTCTTGAGTGGCTCATAAATCGCCGTTGTCTGAACTGGAGGGAGCTGGCGGAGGTCGCCGCAGAATATAATGTCCAAACCTACGAACTTTTTTGAACGGTTTTGCCGCAACCGGCGGGACCCGTGAGAAACACTTGTACGGGGGGAAGTGATGGGTTTTGGATACGCGCGATGCAGTGCTTGATGAGGGCTCTCTGTTCAAAATTTGTCTGTCGCATTAACAGACAATAGGCTGCTGATGTCATCACGTTGGTGCGTTTTTTGACAACTGCAGATAGCGATCTTGGAACCTCTTATATCGTCATTGAGACTTTGAAGTAAGTCGGATGTGTTGTAATGTGACTCCTGGGACTCCGCCGATTGTCGATGAGTGTTACTGTGAGCGGCATGTGTTCAGAAACTGTTTCTTTAGGATCTCTATTCAACCAGAGGAGGATGTGGCAATGAGGTGATCCGCGATGCTGATATTCTGTCCGGATGAAATAATCGATGACATGATGCGGTGCGAAGGGACTTGATTGCGAATTTAGCAGAATGTTCATAATTGTGTTTATGAGCTTCCAAAAATAGATACAAACGGTTACAGGATCTTCGTTAACCAGGAACGCGCGATATGATTTGCTCAATTCTCTCAGAGGATCTGTTATTGTGACCCCGTCGCGGATTCGATGGAGCAGGTCAAGGAGATGCGGCCAATTCACTTCATTGGCGCTCAGTGTCAGAAATAAAGTCGGCTTTTCGAACTGCCGAATCATCGAAAACAGTTCTTTCTTGCGGTACATCCAGTACTGCACGGAGTTAGGGATGGACTTGAGGAAAGCCAGATTTTTCGCCATGCAGTTTTCCAAGAAGACCGGATTTCGGAGTAGCTCGCGTGTGAGTTGAGACAAGTCATCGCGGTAAACGAACCTTGCACGTAAGCCTTGAGCCACTCGCAAACGCATCAGTTTGACGGCCATGTAGAGGATATGTTCTGGCGTCGCTCCGCGTCGATCTTTGCGGCGAATTTCGCTAGTCATAATCATAAATGGTGTCACTCGAACACCGGCGCGGAATTCCCGCCCCACACCGTAGTAGATGTTTGGGAACGACAATTCTTCTGCGTGTTCATCATACACGATGCTGAGAGGACTTGAGGTTTGACCCGGTGCGAAACACAGATATTTATCTTCACTCCAAAGAACAGTTTACTGGCGCGCCCGTAACAAATAGCTCGGGTTTTCTGTGTCCAGTTCCTCTAATTCGTGCGTTTCATCTTCACAGTGAGAGTTCCAGCGGCTCCAATCTATGGTTATTTTGTAAAGTTGATACAGAGGCGTCTGAATAAGATAATGGAGCCAAGCTTTCAGAAATCTTTTGATTACCAAGCCGGAATAAGCTGATGATCTATGTATGATATGTTTCTTCAATGTAACTTTGAAAGCGTGATCGTCAGCGAGTTCTCTCGGAAGCGATGACACCACATCTTGAAGATCAATCGGAATATTGATTATCTGCCCAACGATGATATGGGTACTGGTTTCTTGTCGCAGTCCCCGTATCTGCATAAAGGGTATGCGTGGACTGATCAGTCTTGTAGTAATCGGGTTCAATGGAGGCAGATGATCAGGCTTGGGCGGATAGCGGAACCCATTGTAGGCGGCCAAAGCCGGAATTTCGCCTAGCGACATTGAATTTGCGCATGTACTAGGAGATACATGTTTTCGAGCGGGATTCCGATCCGTTCCGCCACACTTCGGTGCCTCGCAGTTGCGATTTTGAGATCGTCCCTGAACCACAAACGTTCACAAACGTGCTCGCGAATCCGTATTCTTGATTGAGGAATTCTTTTTCGAATTTTTGTGTTTCCAAGATTTCCGAGGACCGCGATTCAGTACTTTCGGGAGAAAGGGGAGTCGAACTTCGAGAGGCTTCCCCGCTTCGACATTGTCGCTCCGCACTAGACAACGCTGGGGCTCGCGATGATAAGTGTGAGGAAAGTCTAGCACGCGCAGCATGGCGCCGGGTAGTTGATGACCAAACTGCATTTCCACTCATGATGACTGCAGGTGTTCGTACTAGAGCACTCCACTTGACGGCAACAGATAACCAGAACTCGCCAATCTTGAGACGTGTGACAAAGACCGACTGCTTGCGGAGGTAAAACAACGAAATCAGAGGGCTAACGCTCCGGACTGTTGTCACTGTGCTCAACCGTCAGCCATCTGTGATTTGTCTGCGGGCGCGGAAATTACGTCGACCAACACTAGAGGTTCTGAAGCTACTTCTTGAATGCATAGTTTGCAATGTTTTCCGTAGAACTCGAGGTTGCATCTACATACATCTAAACTTCCAGACATTAAAGAAAGTATCTCGCTCCTCGCGGATCGTTGTCGATGCAACTATCCTCAGACAATTACTTTTTGAGCTTTATCGAACACCGTACTCTCTGAAAGCGTTTCAACGGAAAGCTGTTCACTTGCTGCCATGATTGCCAACGAGCTTGTTTTTGCGCGACAGTGAGAAACGGAATCCTCCGTTATGGGTCTCACTCCCGGAGTGAGAACCACGGATTTTTTTTAAGCACGACAGGGAAGGGACAAGAATACCATGACTGTCTGCGGTCGTGGCGACGCACAGTGGGCAAAATTGTCAAAATTGGTGGTCAAAAGTCGGTACCGGGTAACCGGTACGAGAATTGATTGATTGATTGAAATTTTCGGTTTATTGAATGGAACTGCAATCACAATGACGCTTAGGTTCACATGAAAAAAAATAGAGTACATAAAAGTAGGAAAAAATTATATAAATAGCTACACACACAACCCCGAAACGGTTAAAACGACGGACTAGCATTCAGGACTCGGGATTTCACCTCCGCTCTAAATTTCCTGAAAGACTCAAGAACTCGGACCTCTCTAGGGAGTGAGCCCCAGACTCTGGGCACGCGGTATGGGAGAGACTGCAGAACGAGATTCTTGGCTGACCATGGGACCTCGAATGTGATTTCACGTCGCGCAGACTGAAACCTGGCCGGGCTAATCTTGAAGCGGATATCCTCAGGGACGAGCCCGTTGACTGACTTGAACGCCAACGCGGCCGTCTGGATGAAGCACGCCTGCTGTATACGTAACAGCTTCTCACGGCTAAACACGGAACTAACGGACTCCCATCTCCTGCGTCCTGCGATCGCCCTCACTCCATCATTGAGAATGACTTGCGCTCGACTAATCGGCGCCTTGTAGCCACCTCCCCACACTGGCACACCGTATAGAAGCAGCGGTACCAGTAGGGCCTGGTACGCCAGCCTGAGTCCAACCCATGGCACGCCGGCGACACGGGGCTTCCGCAGCGCCGCAACCACAGCGTAACACTTTTAAGCGCAAGCGCCTCGACATGTCCATTCCAACTGAGTCTGGCGTCTAGCATGAAACCCAGGCATCTCACGGAGTCGGTGAACGAGACGTCTTCGCCGAGCAGAGTAACACGCGGGACGTCAATCTTCCCGGTCCGGAAGATAGCAGCATTGCTTAGTCTTTCTTGAGTTAACCTTCAGTCCAAAGGTCTCAAAGACTCCGATGGCTCTTTCGGTGGCTTTCATGGCCGCGTCGAGGTCCTCCTGGAGATGAGCTCGCCTGCAGTTGAATATGAGCGTCGTGTCATCTGCATAACAGATGGTCCTACAGATTCCAAGCGAATTGATTCTCAACAGCACAAAATTGATGAGAATAACGAACGCGAAAGGCCCAATAATTGACGCCTGAGCTGCGCCTCTGTTGATTGTGACCCACGGAGATTCGATGGAGCCGACTCTGACGGATTGCCTCCTATCCACAAGGTAAGCCCGAAACCAAGCCACAGTCACGTGGGTACAACCAATGCACTCCAGTAGCTGCAGGTGTAGCTCGATGTCGAGACAATTGAATGCAGCCGCAACATCCAGGAAGACTCCAACTGGCAGTCCACCCATGTCGAGAGCACCAACAATGTCGCCCCACAAGTGGCCGACCGCCAGCTCCGTCGATATACGTCTCCTGAATCCAAACTGCGAGGCAACGAAGAAGCCCCTCCGCTCCAGATAGCGTTCGAGCCTTCCCTTGACAATTCGCTCCAGCACCTTCGACAGGCAATCTACAAGCGCAATCGGCCTGTAGGTGGATGCGAGCTTACGGTCTCCTTTACGTTTGTATAATGGTGTTATCCTTGCACTCTTCAGTAAGGACGGAAAGACACCAGATCTAACAGACAAGTTGAACACTCTGGTCAGGGGGCGCACCACGAGACGTGCATGATCTTTGAGCAACCATCCAGGCACACCAGAGGAGCCGTGCTCCGCACCAGCCTTCGTCTCCCCAAAAGCCTGAAGGACGTCGTCTTCGACAATACGACCAATGTCAAAGCCGTTGCCGGCGCATGACTTCCAGAGTAACTTGGCCAGAGGTCTGACATCTCCAAGTGGTCCCAGGTGTCCGACCGTGTCCGGACCCATGTTAGCGAAGTGGGTATTCAGCTCATGCGCTATCTCGGTTGGGTCACTGAGCTCCCAAGCGACTGTAACCAGCGTCCTAGGCAGCTCAGCAGACTGTCGGATCGGGTTCCCAATTGGCGGAAACTAAGATCCTGATACATGTCAGGGCCCTCAGCAGTCTCCTCTTGTATGAAAAGATCACTCGAATCGAAAGGGTCTAGCCGGGTAAGGGAGGATTAGCAGCCCCATGGAAACGGATCCATTCGGGACCGCCAGGATCTTATTCCGGACAGTCAAAAAACATACCAGCCGGAGTTTGAGCGCTCTCGGCCGCTTCGTTGTTTCTTAATGGGCAAAAAACCGTCAAAATGGCTCAAAACTTAAAAAATTCAGATATCGAGAACCACTTGAGCTACAGAGCTGAACGAGTGTTTTTTGGAAAGGTCTTGATCAGGGCTATAATACCGATGCTACATCGATCCAATCTAAGAATTACTTCACACTGAAAAATTGGATTTCATTCTTAATTCTTATGGTTAACACCCTTCCCGGCGTTTGTCAGGATTCCGCAAAATGTGGAAAAAAGCTCTAACATTCCTCTACATCTCCACCAAGTTTCATCAAAATCAAACAGGTGCTTCATACTTCAATTCCAAAATGACCCTCATCGACCAGACCCCTTTTTTTACAAATTGAGCCCTTCTGCCATCGTCGGTCCGTGAGGTTACAGCTGGTGCCAACGTGACAATCTCCAGGTTTTACCATGATTTCGTGCAGTTAGTCGCTCGATTTTGGTCGGAAAACCAAAGTTTGCAAATTGGTGTGGAAACTTTTTTTTCGGGTAGTTCTGATCAAAATGAGAACATTCATGCATGGGGAGCGTTCTCGGAATCGGTCTGTTCAGAATTTACGGTGATTTTGCCGAAAAGCCAAAATCGAGACGGTCGAGGGGTGAATTTTCGGGTACTTTGTATCGAGCGTCGTTTTTCGAGTTTGCGATCGATCAAAAAACAAAAGTGTGCATCTTGAAGAGGGCTAGAAGACGCTTCGAATCCAACTTGAACGGCCTCAATTCGTTGAAAATTGTCGATTTGAGAGCAATCTGAAGATGGGGGTCGAAAAAAAACTGAGTTCTGACTTTGAAGTGCTCTAAAATCGCGAATTCGAGACCGATTTTCAGAAATAAAGGAAGAAAAGACGCGTCTTGCGAAGAGCTTTCCAAGGAAAAAAGCCTCGATACGCCGATTTTTAGCCAAGTTATAGCCAAAATGGTGACTGCGACAAGCTTGTCCGGGCTTACGGTAAACACTTTGTATACTGCTCCGGACTTGTAAAAAATTCACTCGAGAAGGTTTTTCTAAAATTCTGGGGGAACTATAAGAGATAAGGGGGAAGGTCCCATGGGGTAAATTGTTCTCCTCAACGAGTTCTACCGAAGACCCCAAGACCTTTTCCTCGATAAATTCATACTTTTCGAATTCCAGAGAGCCGTAGAAAAAAACTACGGCCCGTAGTTTACGGCCCCTAAACTACGGGTCGTAGTGCCGTAGTTACGGAACGCATATCTATTGGACTCTGTGAGGTTTGTTCAGTTCAGTGGTTTCTTCAGTGTCTCGAACCAAACGCGTCCTGCTTGTTTTAGACCGTATAACGACTTCTTCAGGAGACGTACTTTCTGTCCAACCTTGAACAATTCTGGCTGTTCCATACAGATGTGTTCCTTCTCCAATTTACCGTGCAGGTAAGCGGTTTCTACATCTGACTGGTGAACGGTCCAGCCCTTCTGCGCTGCGCATCCGAACAGGAAACGGAGCGTGGTTATCTTGATCACGGGGGAATACGTATAACTTTGTAAATTCTAGCAGGGAGAACTCGACCGATTCTTTTTCATCTGAAGGAAAGTTTATTCTATCAGTAAGGTCAGGGTGACGAATGGAAGCTCAAGGAGATTCTGGCCGGAAGGATGGAATCATACCTGAAGGAAAGAATCGATTTTTGCGGTCCTGATCACCCACGTCTGAGTTGCACCAATGAATACTGTGTCAGAATTACGAAATGGCCGCGCTAGTGCACTACACAAGCGTCCTCTCAGAAGCCGAAGGGGCCATTTCATATCTCTCCCCCCCCCTTCGAGATCCATAGTCGAGGATGTGGACTGGAACTCCGAAATTCCGCCGTTCGATTCTTTGGTATCAGTTTAGAACAGTGAAATATATTCGCCTCCTTCCGTCTTTTTCCACAATCTGTCTCGAACATCGAGTCAGAAATTTGTCTTATCACTTGGAAGGGACCAATTCTCACTTCATCCAGCTTATTTCTATTCAGCTTGTTTCCATTCTCTACGAAAACATAGTCACCCTCTTTGATCTCACACTCCTTACGATTACGATCAAATCGCTTCTTGTTCTTTTCGAAATGTTTCATTGAGTTGAAAAACGCCTCTGCTCGATCTTTCGCAAGGTCTCTTGTCTTTACCAACTCTACGGGAACAATTTCTGATCTTCGACCATCCATCAGGTAATCCGGTTCAAAGCCCGTCACGCTATGGATAGTCGAATTGAACTCTTTCACACATTCCTCGGCGATTTTCGACCAGACCCTCTTTCTGTTTGCATTAATTTTACATCTTATTCTGTTAACCAAAGTCTGATTCAGTCTCTCGTTCAAACCATTCGAAGAGGGGTTGTTCACAGAAGTGAAAAGTAGTCGGATTCGTCTTCTGTCCAAGTACCGCCTCAAATCTGTTGAGGTGAGAGCCGAATATTGATCCGCCAGGATGAGTTCAACCTCTTTCTTCAAGGTGACCCCGTCTATCAGATCGATAAATTGCTTCTTTGTTTGATTTTTGGTGGTTGAGATGAAAGCTTTTCGAGAAAAATGGTCAACCAGCAAATGCATGTACTTTTTCGGAGATCTGTTCCCTGCAAAACCGCCGATCGTGTCAATGGACATGATCTCGAAGGGCCTCGATGCCGGTCCCAGCAACGACAGTTTCCCTAACAGGCTACCAGTCCTACTCTTATTTTTTATGCAAATGTCGCAGCTCTTACAGAAACCTTCGATGATCGAATCCATATTCTTGAAATAATAAAAAGGTCTCAGTCTATCTGCCAAGTGATTCCTTCCAATGTGCCCGTAAAATTCATGGAGTTTCTCTACCAACCAACGACCGAAGGATTCAGACACGAATAAACGCTCTCTTTTGCTCAAGCATTTGTAACTCAGGTCGCCTTTCTGTACAACATTATTTGAACTAGCAATTACATCTCGATTCAACCGTTGATCATTTTTGATTTCGCTTACAGTAACGAAATTCACAACTTAGAGCACATCTTCGTCATTCTCAAAACTCTCGAGAACCGGATTTCTCGAAAGCGAGTCAGCCTCTATATTGTCTTTGCCGCGGCCGTACCGTATTTTGAATTGGTATTGTGACAGGTAAAACACAAGGTCTCCTAACATCTCATCAGTCCGTGCCTTCACCTTCAAATTCTCCAAGGGCTTGTGATCGGTGATAATCGTGAATTCTCTTCCTATCAGCCAGTACTGCCAATAGATGATGGCTTGCTTGATAGCTAGGCATTCCAAATGGATCGCTTTCTTCTTCTGTTCTGTAGGCTTCAATCGTCGTGAGAAGTACGCCACTGGATGTAGGAGGATGTCTTCCTGAGGCTGTTTCAAGATCGCTCCGAGCCCGTCCCCACTTGCATCAGTGTATATGATAACTGGCTTTTTCTCATCATAGATTCTCGAAATCGGACTTGGGCACAAATAGTTTTTTATGCTCTCGAAGGTAGTTTCGCATTCTTCCGTCCACTGGAACTCGACTCCTTTCCTCAACAAATTATGCAACGGCTCCAGTTGTCTGCACGCATTCTCAATATACTTGTAATAAAAATTGATTTTACCCAGCAATTGCCTCACATTCCTCTTCGTTTTTGGCCTCTCGAACTCGCGAATCGCCCTCAGATTATCTTTTGCTGGTCGTATACCATTCTGCTCTAAAATGTGTCCCAAGTACTTGACCGATTTCTTGGCGAAAAAACACTTGCTCAATTTCAGTTTGAAGCCGCTTCTCAGAATAGCCCGTATCAAAAGCTCAATATGCTCCACATGTTCTTCGAAGGTCTCCGAAAACACGAGTATATCATCGATGTAATTGATGCAGAATTTGCTCAGATTGTTCGTTCGAATCATGTTCGAGAGGGTTCTTTGAAAAATTGCAGGCGAGATCTTCAGACCGAAAGGCAAACGAGTCCATTGGAAATGACCGTTCTGCGTCACAAATGCTGTTTTTTTCCTATCTATCTCTCGAATCGGAATAGACCAGAAAGCTGAATTTATATCGAATGTAGAAAACCATCCAATGTAAGCCAATGTGACCGGCGCTGCAAATCGCGAGCTCGAGTCTTCTATCAACCCTCGTTCAAGTTAATTTGAGATCTGCGAATCGATCTCCCTCTAGTCGGGGGGTGAGCAACGGTATGGTTTCTTCGAGATATACCTTTCTTCCTGTAACTTGATCAGAGCTTCAAATCCCCCAACCGTGCCTATATCGAATTTGTCCGTAGCGAAGACTTTCTCAAATCTTCTTATTATGTTGACAATCGTATCTTTCTGAGCTCCCTCTAAATAATCTATCCTCTCGGAAAACTCTTTGAGTCTCACATATTCTCCAGTAAGCACGTGTTTCTCTTGTACCTGTACCCTTCTTGCCTCGGATGGGAGCTCTACTCGGTCGATAGTACCATTCGCAACTTTTTGCAGGATATTCAAATTCTCATCTTGTATCAATTTGAATTTTATGATGGCATCTAATCCGAGAAGCAGGTCGTAAGAAAAGTTACTGTTACGTACCACATAGACTTCTATATAGTCTTCCACCTCATAGATTCTCAAGTGGAGTTTCGCCCGGCTCTAAGTGAAGCTTTTTCCGGTCAAAGTCTTGAAAATGCCTTTCTCTTCGATGAGTTTCGACTTCAACAGCTTTATCAAATTATAGTTGATCAAGGTCGCGTTTGACCCGCTATCATACACAGCCTTCACATCCATCTCATCATTGACCAGCACATTCAATTTTATGAGGGGTATGAACTTCTCCGGGCACCTCAGTTTTTTTTCTCGCTCTCATTATCTGATACAAACTGATTATCATCCAAACTCGACACTTCGTTTACATTGACTCTCATTCTCCCAGGGAACCTGACTCTGTTACGGCATTTCTCTACAAGATGGAAGCGACCCGGATAATTGAGGGCCTCACAGATACTACAGGGCTTTTTATCAGTCAGTTTCTCAGCCTCTGAGACGGCTTTCTTCCCGAACGTCCTTTTCACGAAAGTTTTCGAGTCTCTAGAGTCGTTGGCAGACAACGATTGCGAATTCTTTGAGCCCAAATCATACTGGCCCAGTTTGTTGATCAAAACATCGGTATCGAGAACCTACTCTCTACCCAGTCCTTGTCGTTGGACGCAGGATAACACACTCTCGAAGGCTTCATCGGAACCGTCAGCAATCTCCGCTACCTTTCCGTGTTCTATCCGCCGGTTTTGATTCCAGTGGCAATCCGCGGCTTTGTGCCCGTATTTCTTGCACCTGTTACATCTTCCTTGGAAACGGCGGCCCGGGTTTCTCGCGGCTCGAGTACTGTTCTGACTCGCCGCTTGACCTTGAATCGAGTCCCGTCTCTGATGTAAGCTGGAGAACTTCCGTTGGACGTGTCTGCCTGCGAGGGCCATCTCCTGCTTCTGTAGATCTTGTCGCATGGCTTCAGCCATCAACCTCTCTCTTACGGACTCTGTCGTGACATCTTCAGAGCAGCTTGATATGCTTTGAATGAGCGAATTGTACTCCTCGGGTAGTTTTATGAGGATCAGGCCGGCTAGCAGACGATCTTGAATTCCGCTGTTGATGGCCTTCAGTTTTCGAGCGGCGTCAATATTCCTATTCAGATACGTCTCCATACCCTTGCAATCGTTGAATCTGACACTGACGAGTTCGTCGAGGAGCGCAACTTCTCTGTAGGGACCTTTTGGTTGATACAGCTTTTCCAGCTGATCCCAAACTTGCTTGCCAGATTCCTTATCTCGAATTGATGAGAACAGGTGACTCTTGACACCAGATACGATTGCTCCTTTTGCTCGTTTGCCTTGCCGTTCGTCCACCTTTGAGCCTTCAACATATTCCCACAAACCACAGTTAAAAAGGTGAGCCTCCATGGCGAATCTCCAGTCTCGGTAGTTTGACGAACCATCGAGCTTATCGAAAGATGCAGGCACGCTTATGTTCTGGACGGAGTTCACTATGGGAGATGAGTTTTTCATCGCTGCTGCCTCAGCTATGATACCTGCCTGTGTTCTGGTTGATGCCTGGCTGTTCTTTTTGGGAGTCTTCTCCTTTCCACCGTCACCCATTCAATCGGGCGGAATGTTCTGACCGCTTTCTAGTCCGAGCTACTTGACGCAAATACTCAGGAAATCGCAAGCCAAAACCAATACCGAAACTTAAGAATTGAATCCTCGAGTGCGATGTAAGTGAAAGAACACGCTACGCTGCGTACATTTGCTCATAAGCAGACTCAGCCTCCAGAACTTTCGCATCGCACCCTCTACTCAAGGCGATCGAGGGTAAGCTTTAAGGGGGTGCTACGTGGGTGTGGGTCATTGCATGTTCCAAAACTCTAGCAAAGGCGAGTTCAGAAAGAATGAAGCATGAAGGTCTGACATGGGCACCTCGTCGGAATGGTAATGGTATTTATTTAATTCCCTCATGCGTCAATATTACATCGATAAGATAACTGTTATTCAGATGCCGCTCACCGCAGATCTTGCGTTTCCTCCCAAGCTTCGAAGAGCTTCTTCGTACTATTGAGGATCATATGAGGGGGAGGGGCGGATCATATGAGAAAGCCAACATTTTGTCCCTTTCGATCTCTTCCACATATCTATACCCGCACTGATATACATAGGACAAGTTTGGCCGTTCGTTCATAGATGCCGTTCATCGTACACGTCGTCTCAAGTCCGGGCGTGAAGCGTTCTCTGTAGGCTCTCGTGTGCGATGCACCTTCTGTTGCTGGCCCTTGCTGTTGTCGTACCGTACTTCTTCAAAGCGTGTTATCACTTTGAAGTTTCTGTATCTCGCAAGAATAGATTTTCTTCCGATCTCCTCTTCCAACACGTCGTCAACCGTAGAGCTTATTTGGACCCTTTCCCGCTCGGCGGGTGGTGAGTTGACATGGGCCGTTGCCACTGGCGTGGCTGGGGAGGGGGGGGGGGGCAAAAGGGGGCTCGAGCACCGGGCACAGAGCAGAGGGGGCGTCAGATCGGGATTGAACTTCCTTCCACCTATATAAGCAATTCGTCATTTCCATATCCAACTTCGGCTCTGAGCTCTACTGACTGTCTGGAGTTTCCCTTGATACACGTGCCGCAAAAGACAGCCGATCGCGACCAAGCATGGCTGCGCGTTCCGATCATTTACCGCGTCGCGAATCCGCCGGCGAAGGGCGCCGCCGCCAGGCGCCGAGGCGTGCTCGCGGCGATCCGGCTCGCTGCAAGCCACTTTCCGTGGCATGTTGCGACTAGGCTTTGCAAAAAAACGCATTTTGGGAAAACCGCGGTCACGGTCAACCGAAAACCGCGGTTAAAAACTGCAAATACCCTAAAGTGCCGCGTATAACGAACCCTTTTTTTGATCTTAAAAGCATCTGGAACTTTTTCCGATGGCCGAATTTCAATATCCTGAGATTTTCGCGATGTGGACCCAATACCGATCTACTATGGGAAATTATCAGAACATGGAAATTCGGTCATCAGAAAAAGTTGTGGATGCTTTTATGATCAAAAAAAGGGTTCGTTATACGCGGCACTTTAGGTATTTCACGGTAATCTGGTTCAGCACGACCTCATTTCAACGTCAAAAGCCGTGCGAGGAGACGCACGAGCATGTGAAGTGATAACATGCCGGCTCTCGAGCGGGAGGCTTCAGGAACGAAGCCCAGAGATGGCCGCCTGAGGCAAGATTTCCATGATTTCCTTCGCTCAAGAGTAAATGCTGGAGCATATACATATATTATGTATTCGACCATAGCCGACCGATTTGCATCACTCAGAACTCAGCCCACGGCTCAGGAGCCGGACAAAGACAACAAAAATATGAAACTTGGTCATCGTGAAGTTTATGAGTGGTATAGCGGAACCCGATCGGGATTTTTTACGGAAATGCGCGGATCAAGAGATATGACCATTTGAAAATGGTGTACTTCGTAGAGGGTGGCGCGGATTTCATTCCGCGCTGCGCTGCTACAGCGACGCGCCAATTTGAAATGCAACGGTCAGATCGAGCGCTGTGTCGCTGTGTGCTCTCGAGAAAGCACATCAAGGACGACACAGATGACTTTCTATGTGGCCTTTCCGTGTTTCTCGAGCCTGTTTGAGACCCCAAGTTCACTAGCATCCCAATGCTGCTGTTAGGGGCTCTTGCGCAGACAAAAAGAAAGACTCAATTCCGTTCAGTCCTGAGCTAGCTTCGTGAGCTCTCGCTCGTGCCGGGCGCGCTCTGTTGAGTGCTGACTGGTACCCTCCAACCTGAGGGTAGCCGTCTACCAGCATGGCGGGCTTTATTGAAATGATTGGATTGATATGTACAATGTAACATCTTTTTTTTCGTTATCGATTAGTGTAGTTGGGATTGAAGAACCGCGCGTTGCGGATGGGAATCCGTCCGGATCGTGTCCGGCCTCCTCGTGTCTGAGAGGATGTCCGACATGTCGCGTTGAGATCACTGTTCGTCTGACGGGATTGTACGCTGCCCATCTGGGGAACTCCCGGTGGGGGAACCGTGGATGAACTCGTTGGGTTCCGAGGAAGACCTCGAATTATAATCGTTCGCGTCCTTTGTTCCCCTGCGTCCTGTGCGGTTGAGTGTGGTGCAGCCGTTGCCGTCGTCTGTCGTTTATCGGGGCGGATGTCAACCCGGTTCCTACGTAGAACCAGACCTGAACTAAGGCGGACTCTGTATGACCTTGGATTGCCGAGAACCTCGACAACCACACCTTCATCCCATCGCCGGCAGGACCTTCGCACAAGGACCTTTTGATGGCATCTCAATGCTGGAAGATCCGCAGCGGTTCTGTCGAAATACTTCGAAGCGGTGCCTGCTCTCTCCCTGATGAGCTGCGCTCTATTCCTCCACATCGGACCCGGCTCTGTGGCTAGGAGGGTGTCGTCCGTCGGCAACCTCGTCCGTATCGTTCTCCCGTTTGACAACTGGGAAGGAGAGATCCCGTCCCCTGCTGGGGTCGTGCGAAACGCGAGCAACGCCTCTGTGGTGCATGAGCCCGACTCAAAAGCCTTGGTCAGCACCGCCTTGACTGTTTGGATCGTTCGTTCGATCATCCCGTTGGCCTGCGAATGACCTGGTGAAATGAACCTCTGATCTATCTCCCACTCGATGCAGAACGCTCGGAACTCACCGCTGCCGAAGGGAGGACCGTTGTCGCTTACAAGCCTGATTGGCACTCCATGTTGTATGATGAGCTCCTTCATGGCGACAATCACAGCCGGGGCGGTGGTGGTCGGCATCTTCCTAACGAAAACATCCTTACTAAAGTAGTCTACCATGACGATGAATGTTACCTGTCGGAGATGCATGAAGTCCGCGCCAACTGTATGCCATGGATGAGGTGGTGGTGGTGACGGTTTCAACGTCTCTCGGCGATTCGCACGTTGATAAAGCTGGCATTGGGTGCAGTTCTCGACGGTTCGCCTGATGTCTGAGGTCATTCCTGACCAGAAAACAGCGTTTCGAGCTCGCCGCAACATACGCTCCTCGCCCTGATGGGCGGCGTGAAGCGTGGCCAACACCGATGGAATCTCTCCCTGAGGAATGACCAACCGGTTCCCTCTGTATAGCAGACCATCCTGAAAGTGCAACTCGCTTCGGTACTGCCAATATCTTCGGGCCTCTGCAGGCACTTGGCTTTTGTGCGATGGCCATCCATTGACAGCGAAACTGCAGGCGGTGGCGATTCCCGGATCGCTCTGTGCTGCATGAGTCATCTGTCTCTGTCGGGCTGAGGTCAGGATGACAGCGCAGAGAACCTGTTCTTTGCTGTCCTCCATTTCTGGAGTCTCAAAGTTTTCGTTAGTGGGCGAACGGGATAACGCGTCGGCGATGAACATATACTTGCCTGGAACGTACTTGAGACTAAACAAGTAGCGAAGAAGACGCAGCATCATCTTCTGTAGACGAGGGCTGAGGCTTGAGATGTCTTTCTTGACGATGGACTCCAGCGGCCGGTGATCAGATTCGATGCTGACCGTTGCCCCGAGAATGTAGAAACGGAACTGTTCGCACGCGAACACGACCGCGAGGAGCTCTTTCTCCAACTGGGCATACCTTTGCTGCGTCGGAGTGAGGCTCGCCGATGTGAATGCGATCGGTCTTCCATCCTGTAGTAGAACAGCACCCATGCCGAAGGAGCTGGAATCCGTAGAGATAGTTAGCTTTTTGTTCGGGTCGATGTGCTTGAGTACCGGAGCCTTGGAGAGTGTAGCATTGAGTTCCTCGAACGCTGACTGTTGGTCTTTCCCCCATCTGAAGTTATCTGGCTCGACTCTCGTAAGCGATCGCAACGGAGCCGTGCGCTCGGCCGCATTTGGAATGAACTTTTGAAGATAGTTGACGATACCCAAGAATCTGCGGGTTTCCGTTGGTGTTGCTGGTGGTTTGATTTGATGAATTGCTTTGACTCTTTCCTCCAGAATGCTCACACCCTGTTCATCAACCGTGTGTCCGAGAAAACGGACCCTCGCTCTGGCATACTGGAGTTTGCTGGGCTTGAGTTTCAGACCGACCGAGCGACACCTGGCAAGAAAAGCTCGCAAGTTAGAATCGTGTTCTTCCCTTGAGCTCCCAAAGATTAGGAAATCATCAACACAGTTGATGACCTTGTCCAGGTCCGAGAAGAGCCGATGCATGACCTCGCAAAAACGCTCCGAGGCATCAGCTATACCGAAAGGCAGTCTTCTAAATCGAAAGTTTCCAAATTGGGTCGATATGGTGCATAGATCGCTTGAGCGATCATCGAGAGGGAGCTGATAAAACGCCGAGTCCGCATCAACGACCGTGAAGAACTTTGCGCCGCCGAGACTCGCGAACAGCTGCTCCGTCTTCGGCATTGGAAATTTCATACTGTCGATGTGCGGGTTTATGTACCTCGGATCGATGCAGAGCCGCATGGCTCCGTCCGGCTTCAGAACTGTGACTACCGGAAGCACATACCTGGTCGGTTTCACCGCGGGTTCCAGCACACCCAAAGCTACCATCTTGTTGAGTTGCTCACGTACTGCGGTTTTGAATCGCATCGGTATCCTTCTTGGCGGAAATTTCTTTGGCGGGGGAGGATCTGGAATGTTTATACTCTGCACCGCATCCAAGCGTCCGAGCGTCGATCCATCGAAGACATCAGCGAATTCGTTGATGATGGTCATCGCTTCATCCGGCTCGGAGGTTACGATTCGTGGACAAAGCGTGTTGAGTGTTGACGCGTCGAATGAGGTTGAGCCCACTACAGTCAGGCAATCCCAGAAGAGGTGGTGCTTTGGTCTTGATGACGTAGAACTTCATTTCGTACCGTGCTTCTCTCCCTCGCAGTCGAACTGGAAGCCTGCAAGTGCCTTCAACCTGCATGCTGTGACTTGAGTATGAAACCACTTTTTTCGTGGTTGGTGAGAGCTTAGGACGTGCTGGGATACTGGTAAAAACGCGCCATGGGAGTACGTTGCATTGAGCGCCACTATCCAATTTGAAGTCTACGGCATGCTGAGAATCGCCTACCAGGATTTCTTGCCACCAAGTTTCGCTCGCGTCATTTTGCCTTCCGAGTCCCTCAATCTCGTGAATGCTAATGGATGCCAGGGTGATATCGTCGATGTTCTCCCTGTCGGAGCCGCTGTCCTCGGATCCGTCCACGTTTCCCACGGCATGAACTGACCGGCACACGTTTGAAAAATGCCCTTTTTTTGTGACATTTGAAACACTCCGCTGACGGAGCCCTGCACTTCCCGTTCGGGTGCGAATAGCATCCTTTCTTGCAAATCATCCTTGAGGAACGGCCGGTCGACGTTGACGCTTGGCTCTCTGACTTCCGTTGTCGAGTTGGATCTTTCCTATGTCTCGATGACACCTGATGGGCCGCCAACGTAGTGTCGCTGTTTGCTACACTCGTAGATGCCGCTCTGTCGGAAATTTTTGATTCTATTTCCCGGGTCGATGTGAAGGAGATGGCCTTGAGGAGGAGCTCGTTAGGTTTCTCGAGATCATTAACAGCAATCAGGTGACGACGGAGTTTCCGATCGTCTACTCCGTTAATGAAGACAGTCGACACCAGAGACCCCGAGCATTTTTCGCAAAATTTGCACTCAATAGCCTTGTCTTTGACATCTTGGATGAATTTGTCAAGATCTCGTGAGCCCTGTCTTTCGTTGAAAAATTCGAATCGCGCCTGCGATACGTTAAGCTGCGCGCTGAAATGACTCTCGATTTGTGCGATAGCTGTCAAGTAATCGTCCGTGGGCTTGATAGAGCTTGCAATGTGCGAGTCATATAGATCTGATGATATGTACTCGCCAGCATGGATGAGCAGGTGACTGACCTGATCCTGAGGCGGTAGATTGTTGTAACCGGCTGCGGTGGCGAAACGCTTGAAATAGGACGTCCATCGTCTCCAGGCCGAGAGAGGACAGCTTCCGCCCGAATGCGTGAAGCGAACTGGGTTCGGGAGCTGAACGGTTGCCAGTGAGGCGGCGGCTGCTGCCGCGGGGCTCTGGTGTGCCATCTGCTTGCAATTCACTGGGCGTCAAAAAGTCACTTCTGACACCATGTTAGGGGCTCGACCCTCGGTTGTTATGGATCATGCGCAGACACAAAGAAAGACTCGATTCGGTTCAGTCCTGAGCTAGCTTCGTGAGCTCTCGCTCGTGCCGGGCGCGCTCTGTTGAGTGCTGACTGGTACCCTCCAACCTGAGGGTAGCCGTCTACCAGCATGGCGGGCTTTATTGAAATGATTGGATTGATATGTACAATTTAACAGCTGCGACACCATAGATGTCCATATACATATATTGTCGATACATTGTTGGAACACGTTGTACATGAATCAAGAATCCTCGATCTAATTGTAAGTCCTAGCCACTAAGGAATCGATCCAAATCTTCCTTGATATGCTTCCCCGCCAGCATTACGGTCCACAGATTGACCGTTGCATTTCACATTGGGGCCTCGGTGTTGCAGCGCAGCGCGGAATGAAATCCGCGCCGCCCTCTACGAAGTACACCATTTTCAAATGGTCATATCTCTTGATCCGCGCATTTCCGTAAAAAATCCCGATAGGGCTTTGCTCAGTGGCGGCGCCAGGCCGAGGCAACTGAGGCTATAGCCTCGTCGAGCTCAGAATTCGACGAGGCTAGCCTCGTCGAAGAGTCTTGAACAATAAACTAGTTCACTGGTAAACCGGAGCAGTTTGAGCGTGGTTTGTTTACTCGAGTCAGAATTCGGCGAAAAACAACTGAGCGCAAAGCAATGCTGGCTCACGGAATATGTGCGCTAACACAGCTGATAGGAAAATATAATTTTTTTACTGAGAGGAAGATGGTGAACGCTTCGATTAAGGAGTCAACTACGTGCAGTGAATAGACGAAACCTTCCACGTCACCCCGGAATACCCATATTTGTTTTCAATTCAGGGAGAGAGAGAGTATAGCCTCAGCAAAAAAAAAGTCTGGCGCCGCCACTGGCTTTGCTATGCCAATCATAAACTTAACGCTGACCAAGTTTCAGCAAAATCCGAGTGTTCACATCAACGACCTCTCCTTGTGAGTGACCTCTGGTTGCCGGATGAAGAGTCGGAAACCGAACAATAAATATATGATTGAGCGCTCAAAAAATAAATTAATGTGTGATTCAATGATTTCATGTTCTCCTCAATCTTTTTCACCATCTTCACTTGTTCACTGGTATCCAATCCAATCAGGAGGATATAGTGTTTTTCAGAGAATTTCGGCGAAGGAGAACACCGATCGATTCACAAAAAGATTCATAATTTGAAAACTACGTCTTCGATTTCGATGAAACTTCGTGAGCGTGTGGGAGAAGGTAGGGGCCAGCTGGCGCCACCCTGAATTCCCTGGCCGGTCAATGAGAAGGGAAACAATGATATGATAAAACAAAAAAATCGATTTTTCCCACCCGTAGAAATGGACGACTTCGGTCGCTGGCGGGACGGTGCCGTAAGTATCCAGAATCCAATATTTCTCGTAGAAAAATGCGCAGTGGGAACAGTGGTCCGGAAGCTGCCGCGAAAAGCCAAGGCGCGGCGCGAAATTCCCAAGCCGCCTAAGCGAATCAGGTCACCTCGCCGCCGCCGTTTCGCCGCCAGCCACTTCGCCGCCGGGCCATTTCGCCGCCGGACTCGATGTGAGGATCATGAATCGCGTCCCTCTGTTCACTCTGAAAAGCCAGTGCCTAGAAGCAAGAAGTCCAATGATTGGGTGAGGTTAGGTTAGATTCTGGGCGATCGAGCGAAGCGAGTGAGCAGTCCGGAAAGCCAGCGCCCGGAAGCCTGGAATAGACTCCACGCTGATGAAGTTTCAGCGAAATCCGAGTGTTCTTATCAGCGACCTCGCCTCACGGTGCTCTATCAGAAATGTTCGGGTGGCTTTTAGTGTCTAAAAAGAGGTAAGGGCGACTTCGGAGAAGCGAGAAACCGACTTTACTATTTCATTTGGTCTCTGCGGCGAAACGACCCGGCGGCGAAACGGCGGCGGCGAAACGGCGGCGGCGAAGCGGCGGCGGCGAAGTGGAGTGGACCGCGCCTAAGATCGTGGCGCGCCATGATGCATTTCCAAGCCGCGAAAAGCCGCGGCGCGCCGTGCCGTTGCCTCTTTTTTGGTCCGCCGCAGTCCAAAATGCACAAGGCGCACACCTCTGGCTGTAATCCTCCCAACTATGTTCAATGCAGAAAATTGTAAACAGAAACGAGAACTTGAGAGGTCAAAGCTCGTTCTCCTTGCTCATTTTTTCCAGGCTGAGCCACACAGCCAACTTTATTTGAATCGTCCAGTTTCAAAAGGGCCTAAGTCCATTCGACCATGTTTCGAGAAAGATTGAAGCTCAAAAAATCCCATCATTGGCTTAGTAATGATCGATAAAACGCCGTGGACTTAGGCCCTTTTGAAACTGGATTTATTTACGGAACCATTCAGCTTGCTTTGACCGCGGGAACGAAGTTTATCTGATGAAAAGGACCTGAGGGAGTTGAACAAAATGGTAGAAACTTCGGTTATTCAAGATTTTCTGATTCATATGACGCCTCTTCTGGATCCCAGTTCAGAATCTGATCAAAAAAATCCGATATACATCTCGGCCAACTGACGCCATTATGTGTCGGAAGCGAGCTGTGGACACGAACAAGACCTAATTTCGCCCTTAATCAGATTTCGTGAAACGAGTTCTTTGAACTTCCTGGGTATCGATACCACCATGGGCAGATCCAAGAGTTCGCGCTCGCGCATTGAATTTCACAATAATCCGATCTCAAACCGTTTTGCAGATTTTCCGTCAGACCCAAGAAAAGCCTTGGACTAGACTTGGGCCCTGGATGAACGAGTTTCAGCGGGTTCAAACGTGTTTTGGAGATTTTTTCTATGCGCATCGTGTAGAGGGCGACTCTCTCTTCCTTTTTCTGCGAAAAAAACTATTTCGCCAAAAAGTGGACTTGGGCGCTTTTGAAACTGGACGATTCATTTAACATCGCCGGGATCCGCTTTCTAGCATTGCTTCAGATCTTCAAGACGCCGCGGTTCTTGGATGTCTGATAACTCCGGAAGGGACTCTGCCAACGAAGAAGGCTCCGCGTCGCCTTGCGGGCCGTCAGAATTCGGGTCGTCAGGATCTGCAAACTCGGGAAAAGACTCGACATTTACGTTGGATTGGTTACGATAGATACGATACCGAGGGCGTCTTGGACCCGATTGAGTTGACGCGATCTCCTTCGCTGTTCACTATGCTGTGGAACGAACCTTCGTCAGGATCTGCAAAAGGCCGTCCCGGTCTTTTCCACGCCTGGTTCAGATGGCGGATAGCTAGCCTACCACCAAACTCAAAGCGTCCCATGGCGGCTCCTTCCTAGCCCTAGAACGTGGCGGGGACGCGCCGTCGGTTGTCCAGCGCGATGGTGACCTTCTCCCCCTTCACGAGCGCTCTGCTGCTTTCCGAGAGAACCGAGATGAGCGACCGCCTCGTCTAACGACCGTTGGTTCGGGAATTCTAATGACCTCTGAAGGGTAGCGACCATCTTTTCGGCTAGGCAGTTTCCTTGAGGCATATAGGGTGAAGTTTTGAGGTGCGTGATGTGGGTATCTTCGCACAGTTCCGCAAACTCCCAGGACCTGAATTGCGGCCCGTTGTCAGAGACCACAGTGTCAGGAGCGCCGAAATGCCGGAAGAGGACTTTGAGTACTTGACGAGCGCTTCTGCTGTGGTCGACCCGTAGTCGTCGACTCCAGCACTGTCATCGAATTGCACCTTTTCTGCAATCTGAGAAATCAATGAAATCAGATCTGGCTACCGAGATGGCCATTTCGAGACCTCGATATTCTCGAATTCGAACCGGTTCTTAAGGAGTTTAGACCTGTGTTTCGGATCGTTTCCGGTGGAAATCATCCTGTTGAAACGTGCAATATGTCAACATATTGTTCTTTGATATTCTCTGTACTTGGGAGCAACAATACGCTCGCCTAGCAGGGCGTGGTGACCGGAGCAAAACACGGAGAGAACCCGCCATCCCATGACGCTCCTTGTCGTGCTTGACGTTGGCTGTACGGCAAACTTTGAATGCCGTTTCATCGATGTAGGAAGTCGTACTCACGCTCTGCTCTGCTCGTTCGGAACTCCGATTCGCATGTGCGTCGGCGATTATAAGACGGGCCTTCTGGTTCTTCTCGGAAATGGAGGGTATCTTTGCGCCTATGCGATCAAAGAGTCCCATCTCGTGTGATCTCTCGGACACAGTCATTCGACTCGAGTTTGCGAGCCCTCCGTCGCGTAACTCGCCCGCAATCCGATTCGCTGTCTCTCAGAGATCTTAGATAGCTTTGTTTTTGATGGCTCCATGTTCTCTTACTGGGCTTTTCCATCATGATTATGTATTCAATAGCTATGAGAGGAGCTCAGAAGACGAGTCTGCTGCAAGAGGCCGTCGTACAGAGGTGAGTTGCTCGAAATTCTGGAAACGGAGTGGGAAGGAATCCTAATCAGTGCGTTAGAAAACTTGATTCGATCCATGCCGTATCGTTGTGAAGCCGTGATCGCAGCAAACGGTCCGCACACGGCGTATTGAGTAGAAACTCTCTTTTTTCATCAGTTTTACAGCCTATCATCCACTCTAGACGTGGTTCAATCATTGCGAAACAGGATGAACAGCTTTGTCCGAAAACTTTTGAACATCCCATTTGCACTTTTTCTTATACAGATAACGAGTGAGACGAGCTTTTCGAACAAAATGTGGTCGGGTTGCGTGCTCTCGCAGAGAAGAATCACGACATCAAGTTCCAGCTCTTCGCGACAATCCAAACGGGGATGACAACGGCATTTGACTTCGTCCGGAAACTTTTGTTCACAACTGTATCTAGGAGCGCGAAACTCAAATGGGGTATGACCTCGGGTGATGAAACGATTCTCTATGAATGTCGCCGAAAACACCATGCACAGGGAAAACGTTTAGCTCCCGTGAAGGTCATAAATTCGAGAAGTGAACTTGAAAAACCTGATTGAAGAGGGATTGCGTTCAATTTCCATTATGGAATTCCTGCTATCAACAACCAAAATCAATGTGTAAATGCGCAGTCGCCACTCCAATGTCTCCTACTGAATGCTTGTTCGCTGGCTAAGCCGAATGCTCTCGACGCCTTGCACTGTTACATGATCGAAACGCAAATCGACATCGCATTCGTGACTGAGACATGGCTGACTCACGACAACATGGCCGACGCTGAACTTAGCTGTAACGGCCGCTTCAATGTTTTTCGACAAGATAGAAACTCACGCGGCGGAGGTGCTCTCATACTTATTCGAGCATCCGTCGCGTGCTCTGCGGTGACGATCAAACAAAATGATGACACCGAAATTGTATGTGTTGACTTGCTGTCAGGAGACAGCGCGCGGAGAAATATCTGTGTGTACTTTTCGCCAACCGGAACTACAGAAGAACTTGTTAAGAGAATGATTCAACTCTGCACAACACTCGAAGAGCTATGTGAACCCGACCTAAGAATATGTTTAGCGGGGGATTTCAATCTCCCCGACATCGAATGGGCTATGTGGTCCAGCCCAGGGAAGGACGCAATCACGAAAGAATCCATATTCCTGGATCTTTGCGTCAAGCAGGGCTTCACTCAGCATGTGGACCAACCAACGCGCCCAAAAAGCAACAATATACTCGACCTCGTACTCAGCAATGACAACGAAATAGAAACGACTCGTATCGAAAAGGCGCCTTTCAAGACCGATCACGCCCTGGTGCGGTTTGACTTCGGACACCGGCTTGCCGAGAGCACGAAAGGAACTGAAACAACCGACGCCACATGTTTCCCAGAGCGACTCAACTTCGACTATACCAAAGGCGACTACGAAACGGTTAAGCTAAACCTGTCCCTCACAAAGTGGAGCACGTTCTTCCAGAACTGTGATAACATAGAGGTGATGTACGATCGACTGGTGAGCTACCTGAAAATTCTACGCGGCCTGCATGTTCCGATCCGAACCAAGAACACTCCGAACAATATAGACAAGCATATCGCGCGACTCGTGAATAGGATCCGAAACGTAACGGACCAAAACGAAGCCGAAAGACTTGAGAAACGCCTGTGCAAAGCGATACGACGCTCGAGGATCACCGAAGAACACAAGGTGTCACGATCGAAGAACCCCAAATCATTCTACAGATATGTTGACCAACGACTAAAGATGAAGGATCATCTTGTAGCACTCATCGACGAGAACGGAAAGACCGTGACCGATGACAGGGAGAAGGCAGAATTGCTCCGAGAATACTTCGCGTCCACGTACCCCACAAGAGATGAGGTAGAGGAACGAAACAAAAACCCGGGACCAGTCATAGCAGACAATTCGACGGCAAGAACCGTGAAAGAAGTCGACACGACACCCCAGAACTTACTGCGACACCTCCGGAAACTGAAAAACTCTAATGCAGCGTCCCCAGACGACCTGCCAACTGTCTTTCTGAAACAATGCGGCTATGAAGTTTGCGTACCCCTGTCAATAATTTTCGAAAGATCCCTGAATGACGGCGAAGTGCCCAGGGTTTTCAGACAAGCAATAGTTATACCGATTCATAAGAAAGGTGATAAGACAAAGGTTTCGAACAAACGCAATGTATCCTTAACTTGTCCTGCCTGTAAAATCTTTGAAAGCGTCATTTCTGAAACCGTCCTCAAAAATGCAGCCGCACAAAACTTACTATGTGATGAGCAACACGCGTATCGGAGCGGTTTCTCCTGTTGCACACAACTGTTAAAATACCAGAGCGAACTTGCCAATATGATGAATGCAGGAGATAGCTTCGATGTGATCATGTTTGATTTCAAATCCGCATTTGAACTCACGACACACACAAAGCTCCTAAAGTGACTACCAACAATGGGTGTAGGCGATAAGCTATGTCGCTGGATTGAAGCCTTCTTGACTGACAGACGGTTCCGAGTAGCAGTAGGCGAGAAACTCTCAAGTGAAGCGAAAATTACGGCAGGTTGCCCACAAGGAACAGTGTTAGGCTGTGTAGCGTACATACTGTACACGAACTCTATCAAAGATGTTTTCGGCGATCAGGTATTTTATAAAATCTATGCCGACGATACGAAGATTTATGCACGCGTGAATAACGAATGTGAACACATGAGGCTACAAACAGCGATTGATGATTTTCACCAATGGACAAAATCACTTGATCTCAAACTTTCGGTCGAGAAATGCGTTGTGATGCATTGTGGACGAAAAAACGCGAAAAGACCATATTTTATGGATGGCACCGAACTGCACTCCACAAAGCGCGCCAGAGATCTTGGTGTAATCATGACACCGGATTTTAACTATAGTGAACAGACAAGAGAGGTTGCCAACAAAGCAACTCGGCAAATGAATCTCATTTTACGGTCTTTCGTTGTGAATGATATCGACGTGTATCAAAGATTGTTTCGAACCTATGAGCTACCCATCATGATCTACTGTTCACCAGTCTGGTACCCGCACATGAAGAAAGACCAGAGACTCCTGCAGGCGGTTTTCGATCGCTTCAGAAGAAGAATCGCCTACAGGTGCCATGTAGAGAGAGACTCTATTGAAAGAGTCGAAGCGGAGACGATCTTCTCCGACGTTGACCGGAAGATGTTCAAAGCTATATGCCAAAACCAAAAACTCTGTGATTCTCTTTTTGTAAAAGCAGTAACCAGAACGAGAGCGAACGGGACATATCGCCCGAAATTCACGGCGAGAAACAACACGGTAAGCGGTTTCTTCCCGTGGCGCGTAACGAAAACGTTCTTTGTGTAAGCTCTCCTATATTACCTTTTATGTTCAATAAAGCGTTGTTATATTTCGTTGCTACAATATCTACCGACTTCTTCCACTGAGTGCAGGTACTCTGCCAGCCTCCGGAGCTGCTGCCGTTGACTTCCCGGCACGGTCGACCGCGGCACGGCAACGCAAGAACAATGAGGGGATCCTCCGGAGTTATTTTGCGGTTCTCCAATAAATCTAGTATGTGCATCGAATTCTCCGAAGTTTGCACCATTGAATTCGTTCGCATGATGAAAGCTTAAATTATCGACATTCGTGGTTTTTGTCAACGATTGAGCGTATCTTTTAAAGTTGTGATTTGTGTCTTTGCCAGAGCACATTTCGATGCGAGGAGTCGACATTTGATTTTCGAAGATACGTCGGCGTCTACGACGACTCGCTGAGAGTCGATCAGCCCTCATGATCCATGTAGGCAGCTCCTTGGCTCTCGGCTGTCCGCCCTTGCAAATTCATTGCAAAGCTGCGCTGCCTGATTTTCAGCCGGTCCCGTTCCTTTGCTAGAGACCGCTGAACCCCCTGCAGGTCTTTCGGGAATCGAAAGATATTGATTCATTCTCTATACAATCCATGACGGAATCGGTTTTGCTCTCAGGGTGAATCACATGTAATATTACAAAAACATTCTCTCTTCCCTTCAAGCTCAGGATTCAAAGCCGCTCAATCTGCCAAAGTTGGATCTTTTCACGGAGCGACTAATTTCACTGTGAGGTCCTTGAATGCAGAATCGTCGTTCATGCCAAAATATTCCTGAAAAACGTCAAATTGAGGTAATCTAAGCTTTGGAATTCTGTTCCTCAACTCATCTTTCGCTGAGCTCTCGTTCTGAAGTCTATGAAGTAGCTGCTCTTTTTCGCCAGCAGTCGGAACTGATCAAAGTGACTCAAGAGAAGCTCTCTCACAGTCATCCTCCGTCCCTCGTGCCTCCTGAGAAACTTTTCGCATCCCCCACGGACCCCCTCAGAACCACAGCTCAAGAGCACCGCAACATCACCATGTACTGCTGTCGAACCCTGAATATGTTTTGCGCACACCGAGACTGCAGCCTTTACAGTTTTTTTTTCGACAGACTGATTAGCTGGAGATAACTCAGCAATGGACAGACCTTCGAACCCCAATGTTTCTTCTTGGCGTGAATTCCGTAACATTTTTAGGAGCAGAACTGACGGAGTGAGTTGCAGGCTCTCAGTTTGCGGTATTTGCGAGGTATAAATATAGCCGGATATCAGTCTGGGGGCTGGGGGTCTCGAGCTGAAGCTGTAGGTTCGAGGATTCCATTACGATTGTGAGAGAATATAGTCCATTTCGCAAGAAAATCAGTTATGTCGCAGCTCTCGAACTTCTTCTGATCTTTGACAAGTGAACTTGTTGAGGCTGCACTCGAACCGAGCTTCGCTATGTTAACCAAAAAGAACAAGGAGCCAGAAATCATTTGAAAAAGCGAATCATATGCAACAGACATATTTTTATTATTCGTATTCTATAGTCTCCATACGGCCAGAGGGCAGGAGCCCGGAGATTCCGGAGCGCTCATTACCGATAAACGTTCGCAATATGGAGGCAGGAAACAGTTGGTCTCTAGAAAAGCCATTACCATAAAGGCTGGTGAGCGCGTTACTCATGACCGACTCAAGCTTCCGAATGAGGAAAGTACTGAATGACATTGAGATCAGATGAGATCGAGATGTGTCGGAAGATTCGATGAACATTTAACGATCGAAATTGAGTTTTGAGGCGTTGAATCGCTGGTCACAGCGTAAACGGAGTATTGGTAAAAACAGCAAAACAGTTAATCACGCTGCCCCAAACACATGGAGCTTACAAACAATTTTTTTGAGATTCCGTGCAGAATCGCTCGAATCAACATCTAAGGTGAATCTTTTCAGGCGGATGGTTCTCGCTGAAGCGAAGAACCGAGTCCCCTATCTTAATCCGCAGAGAAGACATCGACGGAGTACGTTTCCCGAACAACATACTCACACCATGTAGAGGGCATCATGCTGGAAACAGTCGAGTCCGAAGCATGAGTGAGATCTTCGAAGTCAGTCTTAACGTAATTTTGCGAATCTTCGGATAAACAAAATCCACTGGACAAGATAACAGACATAACACACCAGCGTCGTTCGACTGATCATGTGGTCTATCGACTATCGCTTTGAAACAAGCTTCAACTTCAAGCTAAGAATGTTTTTCGATATTTTTGGTTTATGCGGACAATACCGGGACAGTGACGACACACTGTATTAGGACACTCAGAGGTATTAATTAGTTGTTGTTGAAACTATCAATTGTCATATTAAATAAGGGCTAGCTAGAAAATATACTCTACTTGGGGTCTATTCCTCCTATCATGGCTTCCTTCTCTTGCAGCACCACATCTATAATTACCGTAATATTTAAACTGACTACTGCTCACTACAAGCGCTATGTGCTACCCCTTACATATTCAACGAGAAGTTGGTCCCACTTCTCATGGAGCTCATGAGCGAGAAATTTCATGAAGCGGCACTTGGTCCTGGAGCTTCGTCGAAAATCGCCATTCCTGCGTCCTTCTGATCCACAGCACATTGAACGCTTGACTCGCTACCGGGCTACATATAACGAGGCCCTGATTGTAGAAACAGTAAATCAATGCCGAGAATCACCTTCTGGTCATACTTGACGGTCAGCTGTCGTTGGAGCACCAGTCTACAGCCAATCTCTGGGATTATCTCAAATTTGTAAAACTACTCTTTCACATGTTACGGTCAACAAGAAAAAACACAGCACACCCAGCTGTCGGCCCAAATCGTCCATATCTCATTCCTAAATACCGATGGCTTTTCTAACACTCTCAGTTCGGTTCCGCTGCATCCGATGAGTGGGCAGCAGCAAGAGTGCTGGAAACCGCAATCGGACTGGTAAACGACGGCCAACCTCATTCCTCCCACGGGCTTTGATCCGCTTATATGAATCCGCTCCCGTTTCATTCTATGAAACTTGTAGAAATTTGCTACGTGTGAATTGAAAATACATGAGATGAACGATGACAATTGAATTACAGGTCGAAATTTAAATACGAACCTAAAAAAAATTGGAAAGTTTCTATATAAATACATAACGCGTCACAGGGTAACAACTCATAAGCTAAATCGTTCTGCGAGAATTTGTTCGACGACTAACTGCGCTGCTCGCTTCACGATGGCTTCGAAATTTCCCCTTTCTAGCCATCATAGCTCTGTGGAGCAGGCTCCGATAGGAGAAATCGGTACACGGGAAACCTCTTGTTTCATCTTGGTGTACCGATAATCTTCCAAGGGTCTCTTTCAGTGACTTTTCCAGAGTAAAAACGATCAATCAGACATAAGACGCAGAGACTACATAACGACCAAATTCGAGAAAAGGAGATATGGTCACGTAGGAGAGCGGAACGGCTCAATGTGACGATAATTTCACAAAATGAACCCGATCGTTGACGCTAGAACATCCGAATCGTCTCCAAGGAAATTGATGCTTGAGTAGTCTCCCAATGAATACTCACATGGCATCGATTCACCTATATACTGTTCCGACCCATTTGAATTTCCCATAAGCACCTTTATCACGGTTTCAGCTTTGATGGCGGAACAGCGGAGCAGCTGCATCAACGACACCTCAAGCACGCGGCGTCAGTTTGAGTGAGATCGGGTTCTCCGGTGTTGTTATCAACCGCATTCTGATCGGAACTTCGCCCTCGGTGCCGAGCTCCAGAATGAACTGTTGCACTGTTCTGGCCAGGAGGAACTGCATCTGTACTTCGGCGATCCGACGTCCAATACAGGATCGAGAACCTAGACCGAACGGAAGACATGCCCAAGAATCTACTTTCGAATCCGCGCGGTTCTCTCTCAGCCATCTCTCGGGCTTGAACGAGTTGGGCTCCGGGAAGCTCTTTGGGTCGCGGCCCGTCGTGTACAGCGACATCAGGATCAGTTTCTGGGGGAAAAAAATCCGTCTGTTAGCAAGTCAGCGGAATGAAGTAATCCGAGATCAATCGACTCCCACCAACGACTCGACGAGAAACAGAGGCGAAGAGCAAAATGCGATGATTGGAGTCAGTCTGATCTACTAGGGGACAGACTAGCTTTCTTAGTCCCATCAAAAGAATAGATAGATTCCGTTCGGGGATTGGTAATCAGCTGCGTATCGACAAATCCTGAAACATTCCCCCATAATACTTTGACATTAATCCGCGAATGTCTCCGATGCTTCGCTTGTTCCAATGATGGAGGAAATCCCCCAAGTTCTTCTCGATGGTGTCCCGATCCCGGAATCCCCAAATTGCAAGGTAGGCTCGTTAACTGAACTGGAACCTCAATTCTCCCAGCCGTTCGTTGACCGGTTCCCACTGTATTTGAAAGCCTCAGTCTCTTCATCGCTTCGAGACTGCATTGAGTGAGGGTCAGACGTTCCCGCAATTTGACTCAGATACATAACCCAAGTTACGGGTTTTGGTAATTTTCCAAGCAGTGATCTAACTTGAGCCTTTGTGGTACCTTTGTGCTTGTAAAGTTGATTCACTCTCTCGAACTGAAGTGTTCGTCCCGAATAAGAAAGAGAAACGGAGACTCACCCCAGCCGGCACATTGTACCCATTCAATGTGATGTCTTGATCGAGTATCCGAGTCAGGAACGGCGCCACAGGGTAAAGTCGGAGCGCTTCTTTTATTACAGCTTTCACGTAGGGCATCTGAGGCAGACAGTTTTCTGTGATGAGCTGGTTTTCCCCAACAGCTTTTTTCACTTCGTCCAAGATTTTTTGCTGCGAGTCTGGATGTCTTGATAATAGATAGAATGCCCACTGAGTGGCATGAGACGTCTGAAATTTGAGGCGCCCTGTTACTCTCTCCGGCATTCAGTCTCTCAACGACATTTTTACAAAAACAAGAAAAAAAAAGGAACTCTTCAAGTCGGGATTGAGCGCCACTTGCCCTGAAAAAAATGATACGTGCGCCCTTCCGTTTTGAGGCTCGCACCCACGTGTCGTCACTCATTTTTTTTTTGGTGATGTGGTGTTAACCTACATGTCTTAATTCTCCAGAAATAAAAACACGACGGTGACGTAACTGAAGATCTGTGGCGACACGAAAATGTTATCTCATCGTAATAAAGCGTTTTCATCATTTGACACCTAGCCAAGGAGACACGCCTTGTTTGTCGCTGCTTGGTCCGACTGGCCCAACTCCCACCACATCTGAGCTGGTCGTTTGTTTAGATAACTTTGCCGCGTCAACAGCAACGACGGCAACAAACGCAATGACACGAACGAGTCCTACCCGTTTACATCCAGATCCACCAATCGATAAGTATAGCAAATGCAGGAAAAGTAGCAATCGTTGAGACGAATCGGTAATATTATATGTACATGTAGACTGCAGCTCACTGAGGATTGGAGGGAATAAGAAGTGCGAAAAGCTGACTACATTCGTTCACATGTTGCCTTGGATACAGCAGGGAGATGCTCAATCTCCGTTGAAAACCTGATACGTTGCTGAGGCTGATGACGATCCGAACGATATACGAGCCGGTAGGAGCACAACATCATCTCGAGAGCACCAGATCCTGAAAGCGGTCATCTTTGTTCTCCTGAGCCAGGTTACGCACGAGGTGTCTTCGCGTGGTACGTCCCTGTGTCTGTTTCCATTCCTATATCTAGCTATTTGTCTATTTTCTGGCCTCCTAAACTTTGTGTCGCCTCTCGTGGTGGCCGAGACAACTCTACAAGTTAAAACGAGATTACCACGATCTTCACATCCATTACTCGAGTGCTGACACCTTTCTATTATTCCACGAGAGTGCAAACATGAGACGAGAGCTTCGATTCCTTTCGAACTCAGAAAGCAGTTGATCAAGTTGTTTAGATTCCCTAACGTTCAGGCATATCGGTGTCCTAGGTCAGGAGTGCGAGAATGAGAAATATACTCACGGTGTCAGCAGCAGCGAGAAAGAGGTCGATCACAATACGAACTAGCTCTTCCCGACAAATAGTCGAATGTTGCAGAAGCTGAGCAATGAGTGACGAAGCTTCTTTCCCCTCCGTCACGAGAGATGGGCCGCAGTTCGAGCACAGCTGATTCACGTTCTCTTCAACGTAGTCTCGACCTAGAGCAGAATATGTGACGTCATTTAGAGAGGACGACTTGAGGAACTCTGGTTCCCAGCTTGATCGCTTGCGTGGCACGTGCCAAGAAGACTCCAGAAGACCCTCTTATTCAACCAAAACCTTCACGATAAAATTGTCATCCGATGAGACAGTGGATTCTCTTCTGTAACGGTCTATCAGAGCGAGATTGTGGAAAGGATAACCGTCAATTTTTCCCGATTCAGATTCATGTTGTCTTCCTCGTGAGTATAGTCGAGTGTTGAGTTGCAGTCACGGGAAATTACAGCATTAGCCGTCAGGCATATGAGACGCAGGTTCCGAGTTTCGCCGGGTGGTAGCAAGAGGACTGTGTCCAAGTAAGTTGCAGTGATAGATTCTCGCAATAGCGCACTTTTCGGAAGAATAGGCGAAGGAGACGAAAGCTCACGGCGAGTACCACGTTCCTGTCTCTTCCCTTGGAACTTGACGCTGGTAAACCTCAGAGTCAAAAAAGCGAGCAAAAACGAACGAACGAACAAAGAGAGCAACGAGAAACCGAGGAGCGAGTAAAGGGCTGCAGCTTAACATTTTAAGCTCCAGTGGACCTTATATCAGCAGTGGCATGGAGGCGTTCTTATCAGTATTGTTGTTACTCAGGCAGAAGTCGCTGCAAGGATGATGATGACGACGACGACGACAATGATCGCCGGATACTATGGACGACGGTTGATGTGCTATCTTAAAGCATTCGTTCATGTGTGTGTGTTTGAGGTCGTATCTTTTCCATTTTATATCTTGTTTCTGTGGGCCAGCTTCGAGACTCCTCGCCTTCATCTAATAGCTTCACTCATGTGAGAAAAAAGGGAAGCGTGGAAAAAGCGTGCTCCGATGAGAGAATATAGATATGTGGTATCATGAACTGAGCAGCAGAGAGCGCTAAGGGTCGGCGGAGCTAACAAATGCTTAGCGGATCCGTGAAAACATCTCCGGATTCCGATATGTCATCAGGGATGGCTACATATAAGATTTCCAGATACATAAATTCAGTCACTCACTCAGCTAGGCTAACTCTGCAGCCGGTAATTCGACCATCAGTGTTTGACATTGAAATCTCAAGAAAACTGATGATTTCAAGCAGAATCGAGCGAAGCTCTAGCTCTGGAGGGGCTCCAATTCGAAGATTCGCTCGACAAAGATCACTCATCGGTCAGAGAGTCGATCATTCTTGGGCACCTCGAGCTCCAGAATGATTCGCCGTGCTTGAGCAACAAAGAGAGTTTGCTCGGCGGCAGCTGCTGAAACTTTTAGTGGTATCTTCATAAACAATCACCGCCGCCGCATCGTAATCTTTGCTCCAACTTTTCACGCAGGAAGAAAAAAAAAGAGGGTCTGTAGTTCGCTTCCTCCGGATCTTTTCTTTTTCTTTCTTTCTGTAAATTCTGGGTCCATTCTTTGTTCGCTCTTTTTCATGCCAAAGGAGTTTGGCTGAGTGAGGTAAGTTGGTTGTCGTTTGTTTGCTTGCTCGCTGAACGGCCTGCCTGCATCCATGTCTGCCTGTTTGTTCACTCTTTCGCTCGCCCGCCCGCTCGCTCGCTCGCCTGCTTCCTCGCTGGTTGGTTGCTTGAATGAATGGTCGGCTGACTGACTGACTGACTGACTGACTGACTGGCTTGTTGGCTAGTCGCCTAGCCGACTGGTTGGCAGTTACGTTGTTGTTGTTGACTGGTTTGTTGGTGGGATCGTAACTTGGTTGGTTGGTTGGTTGGTTGGTGGGATTATTGGCTGCCGCCTGCCTGCCCCTCAGCCTAGCCGCTTGTTTGCCGGCTTGACACGCCGCGCGACTTGCCGCCGATGCCCGAGAATCCGCCGGGAGAAAAACAAGTCGATGGGTTAGACCATATACAGGTAGCGATCGAGCAGCGAAAAGCAAGCATTCGAACGAATAAACAAACAGAGAGAGAACCGGACAACTGTCCAGCTAACTGGTCAGCTGGCGACGGTGTTGAAAAGCTGGCGGAACGCCGTCCGCCACTTCGAGAAATGGACTGTGGAACGTTTTCATGTCTACGGGTTTCCGGTAGGCGACAAGTTATTAATGTAACCATGATCCAGGCGGTAACACAATTTTCTCCCTCAAAATTCCATCGCGCAGCTTCTTCGGTTCGCTCTCGCTTCCTCAGTCATCGTCATCGATGCTTCATCAGTTCTCCATCGATCGGCGCTGCTCTCAGCGGGCCGAATATAACACCTCATTCCAATGATCAATTGAAGAAACTGTTGAGTCGGAAGGAATGACCAGTTCCTTCCTCCGCTTTCGATCTAGCGTGCCCTCAGGATGACGGAACGATCAGAAGTAAAGACGATGCCACAACAGCGGTGATTTTCAGCTCCAGGAAGATGATGTGAACTGCTTCGGAGCATAGCTGCATCGCAGTCCACCTCAGAGTGCTTCCTCCGCAGCTAGAATAAAGCTGCTAGCTCTTCTAAGTGCCCAGTGGTCTCTCAAGGCCGCCCGGTCTGGGCGGGGCTTTGATGCTGCTAGCTAGCCAGCTAGCTCTATGGGCATGGCATATGGCATAGGTTCTTCTTTTCGGTCCGTCTAAAACGAATGAAAAAATAGCAGAACAAAGAGGGCTCTCGTCATGGCTGGTGAGTTGTTTGATTGGCGGTGGTTGCGGCGGAGGCCGCGGCAGCTTGGAGAACTTTTCTAATCTTTGTATTCACCAAGACACGTCGAAGGAAGCTACAAGCCGTAAGTGAGCATCCTCGATGGCATCGGGAATCCGAGCGCCTCTGATCATTTCCTGACGTGGAACGCCATGCACCAAGGTCCCCCGTTATCGAGTCAGACGGCCACAATGGCGAGCAACGTTCTGACAAACAACGGGTGCGCGTTGTTGCCCTCTACTTCTTCGATGATTGCTGATTTTCCACCAACAAAATTACACACAGAGAGAACGAGGCTCACAGTCGGGTTCTCGTTCTTCCATGTTATCTATGATACACTTCACAAATATTCTTCCATGATTCTAAGGAGAGATTTGACAGACTTCGACGTAACTCACCAAGATCCAGTGCTCGTCCCGCGGCTTTTTCGAAACGTCTCCACATAGGTAAGCGAAGCGCACATGCCAATTTTGGAGACACCATAGCCATTTTGGCGGATTCGGAAAAGATTTGTTGTACGCAATGAACAAATTCATGAATATTAGCGCTGTCGTTGTTGGTGGAGACGCAGCCGAGACGCCTTCCGAAGATCATTGCTCCAAGAGCTGCAAACAAGTTTTATATTTGGAAACCGGAGTTGAGCAGTTTTCCACCGAAGTTATTCCCATGTTTTGAAATTACGGCACCGGAGCAAATAACTGGCTTCGTGAAGTAAAGAGAAAAAACTCCTGAATAAAACATAACTCACATTCGATTGACCAATTGTATAGTTGACGCTCAAGATCGTTCAGGCAGCCCTGATTGAGAGAAGATGTGTGACGCCAATTCGCCAATAAATCGGAAATCACTTCGTTGAACACTGGCACATGATCAGAAACAGTTTTCGGTCGAAGAAATACGTTGTTGAGAGCCCGTCTTCGGTCCTGCCATTCTTCGCCATCCCTACACAAAATGATAACTTACGATTCGTTGACGATTTTTCGAACGCATGTATATTCTCATGAACTCGACTATTCTCCCATTCTCGATGCAACCAATGATGTAATTGAATTCGAAATAGACCATGAGCGACCGCAGTGTTTACAGTTGAAAAAACACTCGCGGTCGTCGGTGTTGGTGCTGTTAACAAACGAAGCGACCAGATATTCTTCTGCAACGCAACATCCCCGACAACCGCGATCAGCATTGGTTCTAGATGTATTGATAGTGTGTGTTGGTGGTAATCTTCTAGGAAGTGGTGGCGACGGCAGCGGCAAAAGCAGCCGTTCCTGCCGCAGCCGCCCCTGGTTCCGTTGCCCATCCGAAAATCAAAGACAGACGCTTTACACGCACACACACACACACACACAAACGCACACGCGTCTCCGTCGACGCCGTGGCAGATGCTCCGCGGGCACAAGTCCGTGAGTATAATCACGACGAACGGACAAACACAAATAATCATTTCAGGGAAAAGAAACAAAAAAACATGCGCTTAACCGGAGCGATTCTGTGCCGATAAGCGACCATTTTATGATGGAACAACGCCCGCTGTTTGCACTCAGGCAGCAGTTCAAGTACATTGCGATTTTTGAGAGTCACGAACTGGCTACCTAGAAGCCGGCACGTTGATAATCTTCATCTTTCAACACAGTTCTGTGAATAGTAGAGTCGGGTACTCACATGAAAAAAAGTCCACGTTTGATATCGTTCTTCTGATTGTAGATAGTCCATGCTTCAGGCACCATGTGTTGAGGATACTTGCCTTCGTTCGCATAGACTTTCTGGATTAGAGCAGAATCAGCGACGAAAACAGCTTGGACGGCGCCTAAATTTTCTTTATAGACGGGGCCCAGCTCTTTATGTCGGCTGTCGCAGTACTCATGGATTCTCGGCGCGCCGCCAAACTTCATAACGGCCAAAGATGTCCCTAACACCGGAAGCGCCCTGGGGGAAGGCATTTCATCAAAAGATCTCTCGGCATTGATCTCGGATCTCAAACGCTGGGCGGGACTTGGGGCGGATCTCGTTTTCGTGGCCCAGAGTGCGTGGAAAGGGCAACCACTTGTGCTCTGATGCTCATGCTCGAAACCAGGCATCGTCACAGTAGCACTGGCCGAACGCCTGATGACACCTAGTTGTCCGGCAACTTGTCTGCAGAAACCTGTTGCACTTTTGGACAACATGGTTCCACTGCGTGAGGACGTCGGTCCGCGAACGGGCTAAGCTTCGGGATAATGAGTGCTCTCGAGTGCACTCCACAAGACCAATTGGAATCCGATATTGTGCGTTCCGTTTGACGATGACCGGAACTATTGATCAATCAGTCAGTCAGTCAGTCCACGGTTTGAATGACGAATCAGAAGACTTATTCTGATAGACTCGTCTTTCATAGAAGTTTTTTTCTGCTTTGGAAGAAGTGCGGATTTTTCTGCTAATATGTCGGCTTAGAGAACATCAGATCAGAAAGGTATCCAACGAAAAAGTGGTCAAACCCTGACAGTTTCCGTTGAAAGCAGCATTAGGAGGGGTCGCAGAGACCTTCTCTGCAGGGTGGAGAAAATCGAGGAATGAAAATCAATCTAGCGTGAAGTTTTCAGAGACAGCGTGAGCAATTGAGCTGTCAGAGAAGATGAGCTTGGCGTCCTCGATGAATCGCACGAGCTGATCGGAAACAATGTTTGCACACACGCATTGAGCAGAGGACTTCGTCGCTGATCCGAATCCACTGAGCGAGCGAACAAGGGGCAAGCAAGGAAGGCAAGCAAGCTTTTGCTGAGCCGGTGAGCAGAACAGAATAATCGAAGACGTTCCCGAACCACGAACGCCGTTCTCGAAGAAGCATAAGCGGACAGAGTACCGCTCGACAGTAACTCTAGCGAACAACTGGAGACACTCAGGCCCGTCCCTCGGTTAAAAGAGCCGGGCGCCTACTGTCGCTAGAGAAGGAGGGAGAGGAGTGGCGAAGGAGCACCGGTCTCCTCTCCAGCACCAAAACCAGCACCAGTATATCCAATGGTACCGGCAGCTCTCCTCGGACACTCCAGCAAAGCGGTCATTTGGGTGAGATACAATGGAGCTGAAGCTCATGCTTGCTTGAATGGCGCAATGCCAATACCCTGATCCCTCCTTTCTTTGTTAATCGACATTCAGACTACCCCAGTTCCAGGACTGCCAAGCGGCGTCGTTATCCCACCCCTGGAGACCTCCCTCCTCGTAAAATTAAGATCCTCCGATATCGGATGTCAGAATGTTGAAGTGGCATCGGCCGCCTCTGAATTCGAGATTAGCCCATGCAGCTAGCCTGACGAACTTCGTCATTCTTTGAGATCTGAATTTCTGCCCATATAACAACCTGAGGAAAAGCGAGAAGGAATGTTTGACTCTGCGAAAATTCCGAGCGAGGTAACACATATCTTAACATCTATATCTCGATTGTCCATGACAGCCAGATGGAATTCCAGGTATTCCAAGGCGATGCTTTACGAAGGATGAGAACCATGCACATCACCTTTTTGAAAAGTTTCCCTATCCGGAAAGGAGCCGGTGACCGAATCCGTCAATGGCCGTCGTGAGAGAAAACACGAAGCTTGAAAGAACGTCGGTAGTGAACACGTAGACAACCACGAACTCAAGCGTGAAAACATAACTAGCAAATCTGAGGATAACCGAAATCAGAATGAAAGCATAGAAGCATGCCCTTGAAGATAACTCGGAAGAGAAGGGAACGTACTCCACAGTGAGAAAGCACAATCCATTGCTGCGGAGAGCAAGTGGTTCGCCAAATATTCTCCACATTTTCGGCCAAACCGTCGGAGAGATAGGGCGCGTGAACATCATTCCCGTTCACTGGCCCACGTGAGCACGTAATGCACTGGTTTGAGCTGAAGATTCATGGTGGACAATACTGTGTTCTGGTGCCAAAATGGAAATTAGGCATGGACGAACATAACGGTAGCAAAAGACGATTGCTGCAGATTTCGAATTCAGAATCATCGTACTCTTATCGGGGTTCAAACAGCAATTGCACAGCAATTGCTGTTTGATTGCTTACAATCACACCAGACGGAGTCCCCCTAATGTTCTACTCATCCTCTGCGATTGGTCTCGCCAAACCGCTTTCCATCATTTTCAATCATTCGTTCAAAAACGGGATCGTACCATCGGCTTGGAAGAGGGCAGTAGTCACCCCTGTCTTCAAGTCCAAGGGGTCTCGCGCCGAGGCCCGTAACTATCGTCCGATCTCCATAACCGTCGTGGCAAGAAAGTTCATGGAGACCATATTGTCTGAACACGTGACATGACCATTGCGAGACTGGCGGACCGCTCGAAGATCGTCAGTTCGGCTTTAGCGGGAACCGCTCGACTACGCTCCAGCTCGTCGACACACTCAATGAATGGATAACCTCGTACAACTCTAGCAATGCTCGCACGGATGCGGTGCACATCGACTTTCATGCTGCATTTGATGTTGTTTTTTGTCTTCGTCTTATCCTTATGAAGCTACCTTACTTCGGATTGCCCGATCGCTTCTGTGGCTGGCTTGCCTGTTTTCTCCCTGACAGGACATTCTGCGTCAGGGTCAATGAGGTATTGTCAGCCTGGTCGCCAGCGCTCTCCGGTGTCGCTCAGGGAAGCGTTATTGGTCCGCTGCTCTTCTTGATCGCTGGTGGGATATTGGATAGAACACATGCTGACGATACGAAAGTCGGTGTCGACACCTCGCTGCCTGACGGTAGCCTACTACTGCAACGCACTCTCAACAACATAGAGAGATGGACCCTCGATTGGAAGCTCATCATCTCTACTTCGAAATCCTCCCGCCTTCACGTTCTACACAATAGAACCAACGTTTACTTCATGTATGATCAAGCGATACCCTGCTGTTCAGACGTCAGAGATCTGGGTATATCATGTCTAGTAGTCTACTGCCCGATCGGCATATTTTCAATGTTTTGTCCAGGGCTGGCCGTGTGGCCAACTTTATCCATCGAGCCTTCGTAAGTAGACCTCCCTGTGTTTATATTGCTGCCTACAACGCCCTCGTCTCGCCTTCCCTATTATATGGTTGTGAGGCCTGGCGTCCCTAGTGGTTTCACTTGGAAAATTTCAAGGTCGCTTCATGAGCGCCTCGCTTCTAAATGTGATGTATATTGATATGACAAGACAACGACGTGGGGGATGAGGAACATTTATTGTGGCATTGCCTTGCCTTTTATAGTCCCAATAGCAGACGGCTGTGGGTATCGCGACCCCCGCGCCGTTTCAATATGTTGGTGATGTCCCTATACGCTCTATTGTTGAACTCATGGATAATTGCTAAGATTCTGCATCATCCTTACTTTGTCGATTTCATCCCGATCCGGGATACCAGAACTCGAGCCGGAAAAATTGCTGTCGTTCCTCGTGCCCGCAACAATGTTGTTGACGCCTCATTCTGCTGGAGGCTTGCCCGTCGCCTCAATGGCGATCTCCGATATCTCCCCTCAATGTCTTAATAAATTGAGTGTTAAATCCAAGGATCCAGAGCAGTGGTTTTCTACCTTCCTCAACCTGTGGACGTCTAAAAACTATCGAAGTTGTTCGCGCCCCTTCCCCCCTCTATGACTGCTCTTCAGATGATTGAGATCGAATGCAAAATGACCCAAACGTAAAAAAAAAAATAATGAGTACGGAATACCTGGAATCGACGAATGATAAATGTTGCCGGCTCAGAAACCCAGATACCGCTCCTTGTAGGGTTTTCATCCAACGGAGTCGACTTCGTAGTTCGGGTTGATGAGGAGAAAGAAGGGAAGAGCTTTGAGGGTGTTTTTGAACCGTTCCACTTTCTCTCTTTCCTCGTCAATCCACAGAACGAGGTACTCGGGGCGCCATCTTCGAGTTTGCCCCAAGCGCTACTTTATCTTGTCACGACACTGCTCAGTTGTTAGTGTCTTCTCACAACCAACTCGACGCTAATGTGTACAGTGTCTCTCTCCAGATTCCCATAACTACTGAATGGAACGAACAGCAGTCTTATATTGATATGGTGGTCAACTGCCGCCGGGGAGATGCGAAATCTTCTGCGCCTCCCTGGAAACAGCTACGCGTCTCCCCAGGGAGAAATTCCGGGGGGAAACTAGAGACAAGCACCAGAGCTTTAGAGTCCAGACTCTTTGAAAAGTCGACGGTCTTGTGAACTCTCCGCCTTTCTTCGCGGAAGCGCCAACTCACCAATGACGACGCCTCGGGAATAATAGTGTTATAGTATGTGTCCATTTTCCCCGGCTCCTGGCTTCATGTCATCCCCTTCCGATGCACAGGTTCGAGTTCCGCTAGACATCGCAGAACGACCCGTTTCTCTAAGAATTCGCATGCTGAGAACATGAGAGCAGAAACCAAGTGTTGCATGAAATTGGACACCCCGAGAAATAGCGAAACCCAATGGGGAAATCCCTCTTTTTGCAATCGCGCAACCCTTTCGACCGAGCCCACTGGTTTCCCAAAATATAGAGCCTCACGGGTCCACAGCGATCTTCTGACTTTTTCAATTACCTAACTAATCTTTTATTCCATATATGTATTTTTTTTCCTGGACCAGGCCGTGAGGTACGGTCGCACTAAGAACCATTCCACGGGCAATGAAATTGGAGTTTTGCCTATGTTATTATACTAACGTTTTTTTTCGAGTGAGAAGAGGGAGGGGGATTCAGATAAGGCCTACTATCATCTTGAACTGCGTATCAATCATACCCTGCGTCAATTAAGCAAGCTTTTCTTCTAGCACATGCGTTTGATGAATTCGACCGTTCTCTAGATTCCTGCTTTCTTGGAAGTGATATTAAGAACCTTCGAAATCAAACAAGTGAGTTCCATTCAAGCAGATTGCCTGATGTTTAACAATGATCTGGACTTTCTTGTTGTCGAAATGGGGCTCAGCATTTTCAGTGGCGAGGGTTCTACAGAGGCATCCGAAGGCTTTTCTCTGTAACTTCCTCACCGGCTGAAGAGTCGTTTTGAATGTGCCACTGTATATACAATATTCATAGCATATACCTTCTGTGCGATTCGACTAGAGCAGGGTAGATCTGTTCGCATAGGCTCGATGACCCAACGCGCCTGATCGCCTGACTCTTTGAAGTATGGTGACTCCTGACCGGACTTCGAAGCATACATTCTTGACACGTTCATCAAACTTGAGGTCATCTTAAATCCTCAGTCCGAGATATTTGTAATGCTCCACTGGATCCAGTTATGGGCATGCGCAGATATCATCTTCACAGCCTGTCTGCTGCACTCTAATCTCAACTTTGGTTGTCCCGTTCACTGAAGACTTTTTGCGAAGAGCGTATACTTGTTCTTCCTTTCATTCAACACCAGGCCATAAGCTCCCATCCACAGGATCGCCGCTGGCGCCGTCATGCATAGAGATGCCTCCCTGTAGAGCTTGTCGAGGTTTGCTCCCTGCAGTACCAATGCCGTGTCATCTGCGAAGGCAAAGCAGGCGGCCGGGTCCGTATTCTTGAAAAGAGGTGAAAAGAAAGACGAGGAGCGGCCCTGACTTCAATCGTGTCTGTGAAGAGGAGTCTGCGAGGACTCACGATGTATGTACCTGCATAGAAAGAACTTATATTCGGTAACGGCGCTCAGGTCGCTCATATTTCGCCTCCGTTATTTTTTTGCGAGAATACATGATTGTGAAATGATATTCAGTTGAGTCTCGCTATCTTGAAACGCCCATGACTTGTGAACCCCTATCAACTTCCAACTTGAAGTGGAATCTGTCAACTGCTTTGTCACTTGAAGCATAGGCTCAACGCCTCTCATACCTTACAATACCTCCAATGACTTATAACTTGGAACGATTTTTCCCTCTCAACTCGAAGTGAGCCTTAACCTGAAGTTGAAGCTTGCAACCACGATTAGTGCTCGCCTGCGCGGGGCTTTCCTCATGAGAGGACTGTAAGATGCGCGATTCCCGGATATGAGCACTCCTTCGATCGCGAGCAGCTCAAGCTGTCTGAATACCGCTCACTCGTTGATGAGCTCCGAACATCGAACGCTCGGCTAGAGTCCCTAAAGTAGAGGTTGCCGAACCTTTCCAAATCGCGCCTCATTTTTCACGTGCCTGAGCTGCCGCGTCTCACCATGTGCCCAGAGCTGACATTGACCATCCCCCCCCCATTTGCCAAAGTTTTTTTTTCCTCTAGATAACATTGAACGGGCGGGTTCACAGTAAGGAGGACTGCTATTGGAGGGAGGCGCCTGTTTCTAACGTCTCCGTCGGGGGGAGGGAGGGCACTTCTCCTGGAGGAAGGCTACTATTGGACGGCGGCTTTCACTGGAGGATTTACGGTGTTATATGTGGGATGTCACTTTGAATATAAACTCGAGAGGAATAAGAATGGGACACCTTAGCTTTTCGCATGTAAGAGCCACCAATACTCTTCGCGAATGAATCCTCGCGCCTCACCCGAAAAGTCCTCAGCCTCATTAGGTGCGGCGCGCAAGAAGACCAACGAGAATCATGTGCCGGAATGCACGAAATCGAATTAAGATTCTCGATACAGTACTTTCTTGATTGCTTTCCGCCGGAGGGAAACATCTTGTCGGCTATCATACTGCTCACTTGCAATCACAGCCGTAACATGACAATTTTGACGCACGGAAATCGTTAACGAATGAAGGAACTGCATACTAGACCTGTCGTCTGACCGCGGTTAACACGAAAAAGCGGTTTCCGAATAATCGAAATTAGGAAATGGAGATTTTTGATCGAAATAGACCCAGTGAAATGGTCGCGTATCATTTATGAAGGACGCCAAATCATGTACCAACCGTAATAGCTGGGTGGTAGTGGATCTCTTGGGTACGAATCCGTGCTGACCTGAGTCGAAAAGTTGGTTGACTTGAAGAAAGTTTGTGAGGTGTTGAAAGAGGATCCTCTCGAAGACGATTTATGGTATTGTGCATTGAGGGATTGGTCCGTAATTCGTCCGGAGAATCTCACAAACCGCACGACCACCAAGTTCATGGAAAGCACACATGCTGATTGGAGCTCGGGAGGTCGATTCCGAATCGACCCTCTCCTCACTTATGATTTATAAAGGTTTTCAGATCGTTACTCCTGAAATTTATAAGATAGCGAGACCTGACTGTGGAGAAAAAATTGAACATCAAGTCTGTCGAATCTCCTTTTGTTCCAGTCATCACCCAAACGACTAGCCGTGGTTCGTCTCGTTTTCCCCTTTTCTCAGAAATGTTTCCTTACGAGCCTTGAGCCAGCAATATCTGTTTCATACTGGGCCTGAGCGTGGAACGGGTTACATTCCTCAAAATATTCATAGCGAAACCAAGCTTCAATGAAGTCTCGCTAACTTAGAATTTTGGTAGTGGCATTTCAATTTTAACCCAAGTTATAAGTAGAGATTCTATAATCAAGCAAAATGCCATGAATGCCTGAAAATGCCTTTTTTCGAATTTTTCTTCTCATTCTGCCTTTCTCTGCGAAACGACAGGCATTTTGCCTATTTTGCCCTCTAGGTCCACTTTCCGGGCCGTTGCTGAAGGTTTACACTGTTTCCAAGCCTCGGGTGATCCACCAAGCAGCCAAAGCCGATCACATCCTCTGTCAGCTGGTTGCTTCTCTTACTTCTTGCTGAGATCTGCGATTAAAGTTCTTCAGGATGTCACCGAAGGAATCAACGCAGCTCAAGGAGAGACCGGAGCACGAAACCGAGACAAGTTCGGCCGAATCCTCCAGCGAAATTCGGGATTGAAAACCCTCACTGAGATTCACAAAATTCCACAGGGAGACGCCACGAGCGCCAATTTATCGGACTTGTCCGCCCCGGAAAACGCCATGATGCACATGATACCGATGTGCAATGCGAATCAATTCGAAGAATAATATAGATTTCCGGCACAACCCTTTCTACTGTTTTTTTTTTCTACTCCTGCTTCGCTAGTTTTCAGTGTTTTTTCCCCGGCTTTCATTGCCTTTCTCGCGTTTTTCACTGCCTTCTTGCCTGCATTTTTTCCGGTTTTGTAGTGCCTGAACATAGAATCTGTAGTTATGAGTTAGAGAAGACAGAATCCTAAGGCGCCTCCCTGGGGTCATTGAGAATGAAATTAAAAGCTTGAAGCTATCGGTGCATCGCAATCATTCCTGAAGGAGAAATATGATTATGGAAACGGAGGAGAACATGTCTCTTTGTCACAACTGGATGAGCTCGCACATCTTCAAGTTTACCTATGATAAGAACAAACGACTGGACTGAAAAATTCATGGATTGGCTGCTGAGAAATAAGAACGAATGCGTCTCTGCCTTTTTTCGCTCGAAAAAGTCGGCTATGACTGTTTCCCTATATTTTAGAAAAGCCCGGCTTGCATCCGGAAGAATGCTCTCTCTGTGGGAAAAATGGTTGATTAACGTCGCGAGAGCTTTAAGATCTTCAGAGTGTGTCACGCCGACGTCAGCATAAGTTTCGTCCTCAGTCGAATCATTGCTTTTGTTCTCTTCCTTGAGCTCACTGTCTTAAACCGTGAAGAGATTGCCGTCCGCCTCCACAAACTCTGCGGAAGTTAAACCATCTCGTAAGCAATCGTGAACTATGATTGGATCGACACCGAGTTTTTCGGGGGCACACGCACAGGCGAGTCCTCGATCATAGTGGAAACATAGTGGGAAAGAAGCCGCTGCTCCGCTGATTTGTTTCGATTTCCACCCTTCTGGTGATTTCTGAGCCAGGAGATTGCTGCGAATGGAGAAACTTGGAGCATCCGAAGATTCGTAACTGTTGCTCGTTCCAAGTTAGGGGGGAAAATGACTTCAATGTATGAGATAGAGAAGGTTTTCTGAGTTATAAACGAGAATTGGCGTCGCGCCTATGCTATAAGCTACAGAAACGTTCGCTGATTCCGTTCTAAGTTATAAGTTTGTGGACGTTTCTGTGTTGGCGAAGTCCAAGTTATCGAGACTTCACTGAAACTCCATGCACCCTCCAAGAAGGTTGTGCGAAGGCTCTGATTCTTCGCTAGCATTCTCAATTGAATCATGGTTCATGTTTATGATTCCAAGTTGTCTCTTATCAAAACCTCCGGGGCAATCTTCAAGACGACAAGCTGGATCACGTTTTTCAGGGACAGGCGGTCAGGTCACGAGATTGAAATGGACGTTGCTCCAGCCTTGCGAACTCTCACGGCAATGTGGCGCACGAATGTCAAATTTCGTTCGGGAAGCACTATTCCCGAAAGGATAAGTGTCTTACTCTCTTCATCGTTGAAACACTGAGATAAAATATGTCTTCGGTCGCGCTTGGTCCACCGTTACCGAATTTCATGAACTTATTAGTCTTTGTACTGTTGATCATTCGCTCGTTCGATGCGGATTACGTTTCGGGAGACCTCAAGGTTTTTTTAGATGGATTCTCGATCTGTCTGGCGATCTCGGCGATGTCATTCGTGAAAAATATTTGAGGTCATTTGAGGCATTTAGATGTCTGACGTAAGAAGCACTGGCCTAACCCGATAAATGTGACGCTAGCTGTCCTGAACTCCTTGTAGCTGTATACAGTAAAACCTCGATTATATAATCAATTGATGTCGAAGTTGATATAATGGAAGAGAGCACCACACAGAGTCGCGAAGTACGTCATGTGGGATCGCACTGGGCCGAAGAGTGGGCCACACGGAGGAAACACAGTGGGTTATACAGTGGGTCGCACAGTGGGTTAGGTGGGCGTCATAATGGGGGTTGATATAATCGAGGTTCTACTGTATTGCAGTCATGATTAGCGTGGCTCCGATATTTTTCGGGCGAGACCCGAAGCATACGTCCGATTTCAGGTGCTACCAGATCAGCACTCGCTACAGGAATCCTGTGCCAAAAGCTGCAGAAACTATTTGTTCGGCAAAACACTTGCTATATACAATGCTCCTATCCGCTCAATAAAAGGGAGAAATGTAACACCGCGACTAATTGGAAGCTCCAGTCTATCACAGGTGAAAGGGCACAGCCGGATAAGCACGCTTGGTGAGTCACGCGTGATTTTGAAATCCAACTGTGTGCAGCAGAGGATTGAAAGCCCTCTGCTGGGGATACATTTCGGTACGATTCTCCGGTTTCGACCTAATTGGGATTTCGAGATCTGGGCGAAGACTGATATGAAGCACGTAGAGCCGCGGTCCACAGGTGGAAATCGTGGAGGGTCGGATGAGCCGGTTGGCAAGTTTATGGTTTATGGTCTCATTTGGATCTGATTGTATTTCATATACACATCAACCTTTCGCTTCAGACGCGAGCAATTTCAGCGGATCCGATATTCTCGCGTTTCCATTTCTCTAGGAGCCGTTTCATTGCTTCCACGCCGGATCGATTCTTCCCTTCATTCAGTCCCAACCTGATCAGGAGGTCGTCCGCTGTGTGGTGTGCGTCGTTGCATAGGAATATCACATGTCCTAGAGTTTCCACGAAGACGCCACACCTATTGCAAATTGATTCTGGATGAGTGGCGAAATGGGATTTATAATCTCTCGTAGGTAAGGCTCTAGCCCTAGAGTGACAGTGGAGCAGATCCCCTACTGTTGTCGTGTGTGTGAACAGCTGCTGTTCTCGACTCATTGTGAGTCCATAACGCGGGCCAATTACTATCCAGATCTGGCTCGTGCGAAGTGTGAGGCTCCAACAGATAATTGCATTACTGCATGTCGTGGCCAGCACGTGTGGAGAGACTTTGGACGGAAAGTCCTCATTCTATTTGTCGAAGAAATCCTCCGACCGTCAAATCTATCGAAATCTCTCCAAGGGCCGCCACCTGTGTATCCCTGACTTGGAGCGATCAGAAGTTTGAAGGAAGCTAGTGAACACGCAACAAGAAGCCAGGATTGTCACAATGGCGGTAGCGGTTGAGCCATCCACTGTGGCTCTAACTATATACATATGTCAGATCAGGTGAAGAAAGAGTTTTCAATCGAAATTACCGAACATGGCATGATCTTGAGAAGTTTCCCTCAATGGAGCCTCACAGAGATGATCGGGCCGCTTCCAGAGTGAGATAGCTCACCATAAAACTGGGATGATGGTTAAGGATGCATTCCCATTTCCATCTCGTATGTCCATTATCTCCAGTCCTCTCAATTATCAATATTTTACGGTCGCGATCGTCGGATAATCGCGGAAGGCTCATACGTCGAACTCAGAATCAGTTTCCAAGCTTCCAAACTCGTTCGGTGTTGCAAGAGTTTTTCGTCAAGCAGTGAATGCAGAAGGGGGACTACGTCGAAATCATGACCAGACAAAGCCCTCAAGGAAATTTCTACCAACATAGTGTTCGAAACCGACCCGAAATTCGCGAACGGACAGACAAACATCGTTCTTCCATTCATGTACTGTGCGATTTTCAGCCTTTATCTCGCGGAAGCTCATACCGGATCATCATGAATCCACTTTGGGAACTCGTTCAAACGATCAAAAAATCACAGTCCGTTGGGGACCTCAACTGGAGGCGGTCGCTTTGAGGCCAGAGATCTCCGAAAATCCTATCTCGTCGAGTTTCTTGGTTGATTGTGGATTGTTTTATTTTTCTCCTCTCATAGCAGCTGTTTGTGAACTCGACTTGATTCCGATTTCGTCAGATTACCCTGACAGAGACTCATCCGAATTCCTTCAGATCGGACCCGATATCGAGATATCCGAACGGGAACTATGAACTCCACGAAAACTTCTCTCTTTGTAGAACTGATCGTCGGGATGTCAAGGCACAGAATGTCTCGAGTGTTCAGAGAATTGTCTCATCCGAAATTCAAACGAGTGGAACTCTTTCTCCACTCTTCGTTGAACAAAGTTATCAGTCACTTTATACGGGTGATGAGATCTATGAGACTCTCCCATGCTACATCATTTTCTTCCGCAAATCTCGAGGTTGGTTCCGATACGGGAAAATTCGAATCCGTTTTTTTTCTAAAGACAGTTTGAGGAAACCATCGAGAATGGAATGGTGACGAAAATAAAATCGCCTACGTTGGTTTTCCGGGAAATCGTCAGGAATCAGAGGGAACTTGAAGCATTCCCTCGAATTCTTCCGGAACATTTCTTTCGTCCGAACACCGTTTCTCCGATGACCTGAGCAGGTGCTGCCTAAAGTTTCTGCTTGCGACGCCGACGTTCGGTTCGGAATTCTCCCGGTTCATTTCACAGTGGAAACCTGAAAAGTTAATACCGTATTTCCTCCAATAGAAGCCGGGGCTTCTATTGTTTCAAATGTCTAGGCCGGGGGGCTTGTATTGGGGGGAGGCTTCTGAAATTCCGGACCGTGAGCCCTCGATGTCACATGATGCTTCGGTTGTCGGAAATCTACTTCGAATCACGATTATGGCTTCAGCAGTCGACGCTAAGTTCATTGCGAAGCCACCTAAAATCACATCCGACTCTGGTCGCAATCTGTTCTGAGGAACTCCCGCGGAACAAGCGGGAAACAGATTTTCGCTGTTTTTCGATTGTTTCAAGTCGACGTTGCACGCCGTGATGAGCACGTGGTGCCACCTGAAGGTTGACGTGGCGTATCCGTCAACATATGGTAGATAGTAACACACTGCCTTGCTCTGTGGCTTCAAAGTACGATTCAGAAGCTCAATTGGACCGGGAGGCCATTCTAGCTTGGATTGTTACCGCGCGAGGGGTGTTACCTAGGAACTCCGGAGAGTCAGAGGGGGGCTTGCTTTGGAGGGAGGCTTCTACTTTTTCAAATAGCTCGGCTAAGAAGCTTCTATTTGAGGGAGGGGGGTTATTGAAAGAAATACGGTAATTGAGTTAACAGAAGGAACCGCACCTGTTAAACAGAAGAATATCGAGAAACCATACTTCCGGCTGATCGTGGGTGGGGATCAGTGTCTCCGCCCCGTTCTACTGAACCATTCGCGAGTGGGGTCGCAAAAGTCAGAGACGGGAATATACTGGGGAAACACTGATCATCTTGGCCACTGCAAGGCTGGATCAAGGTCACAGCTTCGCGAATTTGCGAGAGCCTCGAATTAATGGCCCATCCCATCTGGGCTGAAGAGAATTCTGGCGGTCCTTCATGCGCAATGTGCTGCCTCGGCTCTAAACGGCATGATCCGAAAGCTCCATCCTTTGAAAATAGCGATGTCCATGGAAAGTTTAAGCTGAGGGTCTCAATTGTGATTGTCATTCATTGGCACGAAAGTTGTGCATAATTATACATAGATCCGTACCTATTTTATCTAAAATACCGTATTTCCTCTGATAGTCGGGCAGCCTCCAATAGACGGGCTTCTTCTAATAGACGGGCAGGTCTCGGGCACTTGAAAAAATAAACGCGCTCTTTCTGACAGACGGGAAGCATCCAATGGACGGCCACTCGGGAAAAACGCACGAAACGTGAAACTTCACGTTGAGCATGTGAACTTATTATGCGTAGGTAAGGCGAGACGACTCCAAATCGTGTGCCTTGTGCGCGGTGATACGGAATCGGCCACGAGGATATCTGCGTTCGGATTTATCAGTGTACAATTTCCATCACTCAGACCAAGGGATTCCCAAAATATTGATGCTGGCGTAAACGCTCCCGATCGATTATGGCTTGCTGCGGACCCCCGGAATTTCCCATCTCAATTTACGTCCCAACCCTGAGCAGTAAACATTGACAAACTTGACAGTGGACAGAAGTTTCTTCTTGACTGATTTCAAGCGTGTTCGAGTGTTTCCTCGACAACACTCGTCAGGCGACAAGACTCGGAAACTCCTTTAATCGCAAATCATTCGGTTCTCCGATAGAGTCCCTCTTCCAAATTTGAACATGCGCAGAATCTAACGATTCTCGAGATTCCTCAAGTGACTCCGCCTGTCACTCACCCCGCGCGCGCGCAAACTGATGGGGACTCGGGACTGCTTCCTGACCAGGAGCTAATCGCAAGCTGCTAAAGAAAAAGGTTAACGCGCAATTTTCTGATCATAGGTCAAGTCTGGAGCCACAGGAAATGCATTCTCGGACATGCGGACCGCTTCAAAGCCCCACCTTACCCGGATCTGACTCCTTCTCGATTTAGTGATTAGAATCATGAAGCCCAAGAAGTCAGTGATTCAATGTTCGCACAGGAAAAAAGTCTTCGCGGCTCTCTAAGAACGGTCTCGCGGACCTTGGTTTGGCAGCCACTGATTCAGACCGATTGGAAAAGAGAGGTATCGCGCATTGCCGGACGACCAAACCCCTGCTGAGAAACTTGTGAGACCTCCAACTTTCCGAAACTGTAGATATCGTCTAGAGAGAGGTTTGGTCCAGGGTTTCCAGGGGTGTTTTAATGTCAATCGAACACGGAATCCTCTGATTTCGAGAAACTCCAAATTTTGGGCAATCTGTCAGAAGAAGCTATGGAAGCACGCCATGAAGATTGTCCTTTTTAACGAACTCCCAACGATTTCAAGGAAAACCCTGCAGGAAAATATCAATTATCATCGATTCTGCTATTCCTCATTCTCGGACGTTTTCCGCGAGAATGAGATGAAGACAGTCAACAGGGTGAACAATCTGGAGGTTCTTTTGCTTCTACGACCGCAGTCCAGCCCACAAGTTCTTGAAAGAGAGGAACTTTCAGGAAACGAATCCTCTTATGTCGAAGACAGCTTGGATGGGTTTAAGATAGCGGAGGCAGATTTGGAAAGCGCGCAAGAGACATCTGAAGCTGAAGAGTGCATCACGGGTCTACATGTCACCGCCAAGTCATAGACCAATTTCTTCAACCCTTTTTCCTGTGCCTTCGATTCGCTGAGAAGCCACCTTCATACCTTCCGTGAGTTCACTCAAATCTTGGCGATTCATGACAAAACTCCTTTTTCTCGTTTCTCGCGAGTTTTCGGAACCAGTGCGAAGTGCGGCAAGATATTCTCCCGATTTGGAAACGTTTAGCTTTTGAGAACATGAGAAGTAAGGGTATGTCAGGCAGCGATGCCTGGAGAAAAACACTTGGAGACAACGAGGTCCACTGTCAGGGACACCGAGTCTTTACTGGAGATACAGGAGTTGTGCTTGGAACAAAACTTATGTCTTGACGTGCCCTTTCGGGACACTCACTTCCATTTTAGACAGTTCGGCGTTACGCACCCGCCAGAATTCCTGCAAGGAGCATGATTACCATCAGGGTCAGTAGGACTGCAATGCAATGCTTCGCAGTGGCGTCAAATATCTTCAATACGCTAATTATCTTGAAACTTATCTACCTATCGGTTCTTCAGCTTATCATGAAATACTGCCATCTGCAGCAGATGGTGTTCTCCGTTGGTATGTGGACAAAAGAATGCAGCTCTCAATCTCGAAATGTTCTGTGCTCAAACATGGATGCTACGCCCTCCAGTATCATGTCAACGGAATCGAAATCCCTTTCTGTTCCACGACTCGAGACCTGGGGGTTGAGATGTCCGCGGAGTGTTAGAAGTCAAGAGAAAATCCAATTCACTGTTTATCCCCTGTAGAAAATGAAGTTAAAGATGAATCTCATTGGTCAGAGCAACCCTTTCCGAACTACGGATCCGAAACTTATAAAAGCGTCCTCCTGAATAAACACTGTCTGTTAACGCTGGTATCTGATGGTGAGTCAAACGGGTTGTCCGTCGATCTCCGGGTAGGCCTAGTTAATCCTAACAGGAGCTTAATTTCTCCGCCGACATCGCACAAACAGTAGAAGCGGCGGAAAACCTGGTGAACGACATCTGTCGAAATGGTGTGGTGCCGCATTAACCGTAATATACTTGCCTTCTTTCGAATCGCTATACGGTGGAAGTGATGAGGTCAGTAGGATCTGTTTTTTCGCCGGTTGTCGCTCGCTCCGACATTAACAACAACAATTTCGCTTGGCGTATGTCGCACGGCGCCGCGATCGGCAGGCTACCTGCTGCTTTGTTTATTTACAATGCAATTTCCCCCTTTATTAACAATGAAGAAACAATGGAATGAAGTCTATGGTCAATTCACCAGCTTTGATTTCAGCCTTACTTTCGAAATAAACACTCTGAGAATGATTTAGTTTTGTTCGAAAATGTTTTCTGTCCCAAAATGGCAGATCAAGACGCAACTCGTAACGCGAGCAAAACTTGTCATTTCTTCGACATTCGCGAGGTGTGTGAGAACAGGGAGATTACTTTGCCGCACTCTGTAGAATGAAAACATGAATCCCTCCCGGAACGGCGTCCCACTGTCCCTCTATGCGGCGGTCGGAGATATCGGTTCGTGAATGACATTTCCGCCGATCTTGTATTCCGGGAGCGAGTGGATTGATCTCGATGGAATGTCGGCTCCTAGATCACTCAAGCCTCCATCGCCCAAGGGATTTCAAGCAGTTTCCAAGCGGCGAAGAATCGATGTATCGGCATAGAACAGGGTTGACTCGAAACTTTCGCTTGATCAAATGTCGGTGAAAAAATCAAAAATTCTCCGCCGCTGCTGAAGGCCAGTGTCCCGAAATTCTTTGAGAAGGCCTTACGAAGCTCCTCGCTCAGTAACGGGGTGCTCTTCCCTGTTCCGATGTTTCTTGACGTAGACCCTTCTGGACTTGATTGACATACCCAAACGTGTATGCGAGCTGTCCCGAAAAATGGAAAAACTTATAGTTACAATGATAAGTGGCCTCAGTCGTCGTGAAGAACTCGCAAGTTTTCACCACCAGTTCCGTACGAAACTGGTTCAGGGACGATTCATTCCCCGCTGATCCGGTCTTAGTTTTTGAGATCTGGTCACGCAATGGACACCGTTGAACCCACTCTCGACTGACACTCGTCGAGTGTCAATCGGTGCACACATGAGCGTGCACACTCTTTTGTGTGCACGCCGCATAACGCGCATCCGGGCGGCTCTGCACTTCAACAAAGTCGGATAAAACAAAGTCGGTTCCAGCATCTTTTGGACACCTTTCAAAGATGTCCGCAATCGGAATCGAACCCGGTCCTCCCGGTCGACGTAGCAAGCCGCCATTGCCATCTTGACTATGGTCCCGCGCACGTGAAACTGCTCTGCTACGCCGCAGATCTTGGATGAAGTTTCGAAAATTGAGAAATCTGAATCTGGACCTCGAATACGACGAAAAGTGCACATTGGGAGCAGTTCAGAGTCACCCCACCGGAGCGTTGTACCTCTGGTCTCCGTTTCGGAGGATTTTCGATTGGTACACGCGTAGAGCGCTATAATTTTCCACCGAGGCCCCGCCGGGACCCCGCTACAAGAAGGGTCGATGCAAATGGATTCAGATCATATCTTCCTCGAGCTCAGGGAGCAGGAAGCTCCTCATTCTATTCTTGGCTCATTCTGTCAGAGTTTGATGAGCCATTGCGAATATATCTCAAGACATTGGTGAAGCCTTTCGAGTCTCGACATCTCAGAATTCTTCGTAACAAGTCGGTTTTTGCTCGTTTTGAAGACTCTGTGATTTCTTTTCGGGTCCCGAGCCTTTGTGCAGAACAAAAATATTCACAGTGGTGAACCCCTGATGCCCACGGCACCGGCGCACAGTGTCGCCAAACGGCGATAATTTGCGCATTGGAAAAGTGTCTGTTCGATGTATGTTTACCGGGGTTTACGGGGGCGCTCCGAACGTTTCAAGGCAATAAAAATGCGCGGAAAACGAAGCTTCTGATGTTTTCGGCGATGAGATTGAAAAAGATGGTCTGAAACGGCTGCGGTCAGGAACTGCGATTATCTGTGCTCCAGAAATTTGTCTCGTTGTGGTATTCTGAAGGTTTTCGGAGGTGTTCCGAACGTTCTGAGCCATTCAGAACGCGTGGAAACGAGAGTCTCCGATGTTTCCGGCGAATAGACTGGAAAGCTTCGGCTAATTTATATGGGGCTCCGATTTTCGAAGCACACCACCGGGGAAATCAGAAGCTTCTGATAGACTGAGATCGCAATTGAAGAAAATTCGTCGAGAACAAAATTTCAGAACGAAACTGGGGACTTGCAATATCACTCGAATGACTGTCCCTAAGTTACACGCGTTCTCTTCTTCAATCGTATTATTTACAGCCTGACTTCGGGACATCCGATTTCGAGTCTACACTTGAGAGTCCGTGCTGATCCAAAATAGTAGAAATATTAGATCACAAGTCTGACAGTTTCCCGGTGGTGTGCTTCAAAAATCGGGTCCCATATCGGTAGATAAGCCCAAGCTTCCCAGTCTATTCGCCAGAAACATCGGAGACTCGTTTCCGCGCGAATGGCTCAGAACGTTCTGAACCTCTCCGAAAACCCTCAGAATACATTTCGTCGCCGAAAACATCGAAAGCTTCATTTTCCGCGCATTTTTATTGGCTCAAAACGTTCTCAACGCCCTCCTAAACTCCCAGTACACACACATCGGACACACACTTTTTCAATGCGCAAATTATCGCCGTTTGGCCACACTGTGCGGCGCCATTGAAAACGCGAAGTCGCCTGGAACGCAAGGGAGTTCTCTGTGATTTCGGAGCAGTTTTTCCGAAACCGCTCCAAGAAATCGATACTTCCGTGCTCACAGGCGCACAGGATCAAACGGGAATTCGGAACTATCCTCGCCATTAGTCTGATTACCATCAGGAGGAATATCAAGAACAATAAATTCTCTAAATTGTGATGACTCCATCGACGTGGAGGCTATTCCGTGTTTACTGGCTGCTCATGTGTTCGCTTTGTTGGAAATCCTGACCAGAAGTCTGGACAAAAAGAGCCGACTTGTTTAATGAAAAGTTTTCAGTTCAATGAAGAGCCACTCATTTCGGCGACATCCGGATAGCGTCGTACTCTCCGCATTGGATGACGACAATTGCAGCAAAATTCTCGACGGTATATTTTTTTTTATGAGTTAGCCGCGACGTCTCCGGACGGAAGCGCCTTGCGTGAATGCGTCAAGCTATGGACAAGTCAAATGTATACCAAATCGGCAAGAGAAAGACTACGTTCAAATCTAAAGCAACTCATTCCTCTATCAGTCGGAGTTTTGGTTGAGGTTTTCCGTACTCAATTTCGTCGTCTGATTCGGAAGCTTGGCGGGAAGTTCCTCACCCTGCTCCATCACCAAACTGAGCAGCACCAGAAGCGCCGTTTCAGAATGAGTCATCGGTGTGTGGCTGTCCCTTCGACGGGTCAAGATCGACCGAGCGGTATATGATGTAATCATGTAGTTCGCAGATGAACAGCAGCGCTCCAACTCATGGCAAGTGTTTGTTTGCGGCCTGAACTCTTCGGTTCATTTCAAAAACGAAAACAAGATTCTTTCCTTCTCAATCATCACGGATTGATTTCCATTGCAAGACTCTGAGTGAGTTTTACAGTTTTGCAGAATGCGGAATGACTCTGCTGAAGGGGAAACATACATACCGTCCCAATGGATACTCAGGAGTAAGCTCAGCGCACAAGAGCATCTCACGAGGAACATAATCCACTTTCCGGAAGAATCGAACGCTTACTCTCAACCGTTCGATGCACATCGAGCGAAAAAAAAACTCGGCGAAAAATCATCGATCGCTCAGAAGCGTTCTTCATGGCTTGGAGACGGCTGCGCAGAATGCGATTTTGAATGAAACTACGGAGCAAACCCGGGGCTCGAAACCGGCTCCGCAACTCGTCTATGTTTGTTGCTGCCGCTCGGGCAGCAACGAATTCGCGCAAACGAATTGACAACATCTTCTGGCAACATGTTTGTCTGATATTGGCATCCGATGATGATGACGATGATGATGCCGCTGTCGCGGTTCAACAGAGTACCATGATGCGTCGTATGGCAGGAGCCGAGTGAGACGGTATATCCAGATGGAAGGCAGGACGATTCGTCCATCCGACAGGCAGGCATGCAGGCAGGCTGGCTAGCTGACTGGTCGACAGGCAGCGAAGTGCGTTGAAACGCGAGGGCATCGCCCGCCTGCCCCGTAGCGCCGTCGGGGCCAACAACCGATTTAGCTCTCAGCTGATCGATTTGGCATCGTCGACGTTGCGTTTCATGTTTTGACCCACCAAGCGAGCGGGCACGACCGCTGTTCCGTTGCCGCTATCGGAGCTTGTTTGGCCCGATCTTTGCAGCTGATTTGAGCTCCGCCGTAACTGGAAAGCACAACCACCCAGTAACCCGGTGAATCCGTCCGTTAACTGAACGCTCTAAGCGACTCGAGTATTGACTCCATGCCATTCCGATTCTGTGAAGCGCGGTATTTCCTCGGTCGTTGCGTCTACCTGTCTGTTCTCAACTTACTTTGGTTTACGGCTAAAGCCTCCGACCTTCACCATGGGTCAGTTGAGTGAACGATTGCATTCTCTGAGTTGAGAAGATCATTGACTCCTATCGATAGCTTCCATTGATTCGGCAACGGACTTCCCTGAAATTCTTTCCCGTATTTTGTTACAGAAGCTCGGGTAAGCCATTCTCAACAGCGCTTTTTAGTTTCGGAAAATCAACTCCTCACTGGTTAGACGTAAACACGTTCGGAAACGAGATGTTGCCTCCATGGGAGCCAACTGCCGGAGCCACAGTGTTTGAGAAACTTGAACGCCGATTTATTCTCCAGAAAACACTCCTTCAAGATTGCAGTAATAACAAATCAGAAACGTAGATGTTGCCGTCTCTTCTGGGACTCATGGCATTTCGTTGGAACCCGCTGTCGGAGGCAGAAACTTTTGGGGAATGTGATGAAATTTTCCATTCGAGAGAGAATCTCAACCTGATTGACTCCGTAAGCGAATGCCGAGCCATCTTTTTATTCCGCTGGTTTGTAGTGATGTCTGTCGTCGAATGATATTCTCATGATCTGGGTGACTCGAGAGCGGTCTGCTTACAATCGCTCTCTCGAGAACCATAATAATGACTAAGGAAACCGAGAGCCAGCCTAAATCAATGACTGTCTCTTGATGACCCACCCTCCGGCATAGAGGAGCCGCGCACGAGAAACTTGTGATCACTTTTATAACGGACATCACATGCACAGCTTACCTCTGAGGAATGCTGGTTTAGCTCTGGTCGCTGCATTTCCGCTTGAAGATAGACACCCCCGTGCCGTGCGCACAGAGGCCTCTCAACATCCTGGCCAGGTTGTCCAGCTGTTGGCGCTCGCATTGCATTCTTCTCGCTCGAAAAGATTGCTGCGAATTTGTAGAACATTTTTCCGACAGTACCGAGTCCGTCACGAAGTATTCCGCGTTCCATTTCGTTGTATGGACTCACTCACGTTGGCCTCTCAACTCTAGAAAATTCATCGCATCTTACCTTCGTCGGAGATGGACCACGCTGTGAATTCCGCGGAACGTTAATGTTTCCTGAATGAATCGATTGATTCTCTAGAATCTTGATATTGTGGGCTCGCAGAACTCCCATGATACAGGGAGGAACAATTCGGGTTCAATTGGAAGAACTGAGAGCATCTACAAACAAACAGTGGCTCCTCGAGATCGCCAACAGACAACACAATGGCTATTCAAAGAGTTGAAAAGAGAGATTCTGCTGCACAAGGTGTCGCGTGTTGAACGAGGTCAGACCCGGTGCTACTGCTGCTGCCGCTGCTGCCGCATGATGCTTTCTTCGAGCAAAATGCAGAAGAAATCAGCCATGGATCGTGGAGGGAGCACAATGCCGAACCGAGGGGTGAGGACGTTGGCGCGACTGAGTTGATTCTGCTGAATGGTTCTCTAACACAGCCCATTCTGCCGTCTAACAACAGTAACGAATTTATCGATGCCGCTTGCGCAATCAATGGACGCTTGGCTGACTGATAAAGATGGACGATCCCCGAAAACGGTGGCAAAAAAACGACACTTTCATATCTGGTAGTAATCAGTAGAAACCACAGATGTGATCAATCAATCAGTAACCACATTCTGACTCGCTTGACTCACTTTGCGCGATAAGTTGTGAGATCACCCACACTTATTTCAGACTGCTTCCACGCCCCGAACTTGTTAAACCGAAATCTTTAGCGCACCTAAGCAAGTTGCTTCACGAGAAGCAAAATATCGTCATTCCTAAGATTCAAGGTGGTCCACGTTTGCAGACTCCATGCGGTGCTCATAAGAACGGGTACTCATGATTTTCAATGAAAACCGATGCTAAGACAGTTCTCTCCAAATCTTTTGGGTTTGACTGGAACGAAGTGAGTAAGTAGTTCGAAATGTTCGAAAGAAAAAGATTAAACAAAACTAACGGGCTAGACACTGAACGGGCGAACTCGCCTGCTGCGAGAGTAACGACAGAAGGTGGTTCTCCTCCGCTCTCTGACCGCCAGTCGGTCCATCTGGGCAATGATGGGGGACAACAAAGCAAGAGAGGCCGGAACCCACCGAAGCAGCGGTGAACCAGACGAGACAACCGGCAGAGTACCGTTGGGAGGGTCGCTAAGATTTCCTCCGGACTTCCATACAGCTGGACTGTTTCTTAACTGTCAAATCGACCTCTCATTCCAGGAATTTACATCTGATTTTTTCGAGTACATCCAATTCAGAACAAGATGACGACATGCTTGCCCTGACGAACGAGCCACGTCTTCCCCGGAGGATGAAGCTATAAGGTGGATGCACCTGACGCTTGAGTATCATATTCTTTCATGTCCGATTGATGAGCCGGATCGTAGAGCTCCACTCGAGAGATCAACAACAACTATGGTATATTGCAGTCAGTTCTCCGGTTTCATTTAATTCTGAGCCAAATCATTAAGCTTGCGTCATGAATGGCGGGAATCATCTGTACCCCTTCTCTTCTATAAATATCATCATTCGCGCGAAACTTCTTGGAGTCTGTCGGCGGAGAAAGACTTTGATACATTATCTATCTATATTCTACATGTATTTATTTTATACAAGGTGGTGCCAAATTCGGTTTCCCGCTATTATCTCGAAAAATGCACATCCTGGAGGAAAAAGTGCGATGGATGACTCTCCTGGGTTTTTGATCTTGCATCTTGTGGGCATGACGGAACCTTGTGAAAAAAATTTGCTTGACGAGATCTGGCGCTCAAAAACCTGGTTTTCGCGTTTCCTCTATGAGAACCCCCTCCGAGAACTTCATGAATCGATAGATCTCGCGATTTTAAGGAAAAAAAGTCTCCGGTTCCATTCATCAAAAATGCGTTATTTACTGCGTTATTCAGTCTTGAAGATTCGCAAAGATTCTCGGGGACAACCATCGAAACGAATGTCGTTCAAATCCAAGGCAGAGATGTCGGGGTCCTCCCGATGTTGTAGGTTTATGTCACACAGGCGACGCAACCTCAGCTGCTAATCCCATGACTAGCATTCAAAAAAAAATCGTGGTAAAATACACAGTCATGAACAAGAATGGAGTTTACGTTCTAAGAACGTAAAGTACGCTCACAGCGTACTTTTTTGTGAACGGAAATTCAGTGAACAAGCTCCGTGAATACCAGGGCCGTTATCCTGACAGGAGCATGCTTGTCGATTTATGAAGTTTTCGAAGGGGGTTCCCACAGAGAAAACGCGAAAATCAGGTTTTTGAGCGCCAGATCTCGTCACGGAGATTTTATCACAAGGTTCTTTCATGCCCACAAGATGTAAAATCGAAAACCCAGGGGAGTCATCCATCGCACTTTTTCCTCTAGGACGCGTATTTTTCAAGGAAAACGCAAAAAAAAACGATTGGCGGACCACCCTGTATAAATATAGGAGGAATACACTAGATATAATGTATCAAAGTGCTCATACCTATATATATTTATGAGGAGTCGATTTCCAAACGGAGTTAAGTCCGATTTTGACGATTCTCGTATTTTGATCGATATCGACTCAGACGCGTGTTCCGCATCGAATGCAAGCATCAATTCGGAGATATCTGCCCGTTATACATGCTCAAAATGAGATTCATTTCCAAAACGGATCAAGTTCAACGGTAGTTCATTTCTAAAAGAAGTCAAGTCCATTAAATATTCGGAGAAAATTCTCTCACTTCTCAGTAGCGCGATGGAGATGTTAATTCCAAAATTAAAAATAACGAATTCTTGTTCACGCGTTCGAAGACTGACTGATTAAGAGAGTACTCTATTCGGTAGAAATAACGAAATTTCCCCTGGGCCCTACAGCCCGGCGTACCCGCTTTGGCGTTTCTTGAAACATCACTGCGAGCAGTCGTGATACGACACCAAAAAACGTCGATTCCGACTGATTTTCCAATGTTCATTTCCAAAAAGCGTCAAGTCCAAAAGAACTCATTGCTCTAGCTGCCTACACAGCTCTAGCCGCACCTTCATGCTTACCGTAAGAGTTTTTGATCTGTTCTGCCGAAGCAACGTCTATTTTCATGAAAACCCGTTAGATGAAGAGGTACATGGGTGGAGGCGGAAGAGTGTTTGTTGACTTTGGCAACGGAGTGCAACTCGCCGAGGCTCACTGTTCGCGGCTCGAGAGTTGTGTGAGGTGAATCGGTGAAACTCGAGAGTTCTGCGAGGTGAATCTTGGTGAGAATTGACGGGAGTTGGTAGGGTAGTGGGCCGAGAGTGGTTATCGTTGGACCAAGTTTCGTCCGAAGCCGAAAGATCGAGGTTATCACGGGCTGCGAAGACCACTGAGCAGCGTGAACGAAGGTTAGAAGAAGATTCGAGAATCGGTGAAGCAGCGTGAAGTGAGAGTGCAAGGACAAGTTTACCATCGTGTCGGATCGCATATACCCTTGCCGGACGCAGAACATCGTTCCCACCTTTATTTCATGGGAGGAACCGATGAAGAGGTTGATCAGCGTGTAAGATTCGAAGTCAATGCGAATCGAGAGATTATATCGAAAATACAGGAATTCCTCAAAAAACACAATGATTTGGTCTGTCTTTTCAGGACAAGGGATTGCAAGGGTCTTGCAATATCCGATACAAATGTATAACTAGCGTACCCGGCCGGGCTTCGCCCCGGCTGGGAGAAGAGCGGAGGGAGGGTAGAAGAAATTGCAGTCTCTTGAAACTATGAAATGGAGTGGGTGAGATGAGAATGAACAAAGGAGGATCGACCTCACTGTTTAGAGAAGGACTAATTGGGAAAAAAAAAGTGGGTATATTGGAGGGATGGATCGTACAAGAGAAAATGGTTGTTGTAGAAAGAGGAAAACGATTTTTGGAACAATTCGATCTTGGAATAAATATCACGATGGATGTAGTGGGAGTGAAACGAAGTGGTCGTGATGGGGACCATAGTGAAGATTCGGGGAAAACAATAAAAACCAGCGTGAAGATTGGAGAATTACGGAAAGCTTCCCTATGGGACCTTTTAAGCTGCGGGTGGCTAAAGAAGCGAAGGTGGAAGTCTGGGAAAAAACAGGGAGATCCGGAAGGTTGATGTCTGCCTTCGTGACAGATGAGAAGGCGACCATTCAAGTTGTCGCGTTCAATGAGGAGAGTGATAGTCATGGAGGGAAGTTGAAATTGAACTGTTTGATTGTCAAGTGAAAGAACAATACCAGTGCACGTCGAGTATATACGAAGTGATTCTTACGACGATGTCTACAGTGCCCCATGGAATTGTTCTCATCAACCATGACTAACACCGCCTCCTGGGCTGTTGGCACATTGAACTGTTGTTCATGTCCCCCAGGAGGAATATTGTTGGCCCTTAAGACAACCACGTAATTTTCCGACGGCATCTTTTGCAACCTGGTCTTACAATGCCGTACCAATTCATTGTGCTCGTGAAGAAGGGTTTCCAACTTCGTCACAATTCTGCGATCCCTGTTTCAATTTACGACCCGCATACGATGGTCCACCTCTTCATCAGTTCCCCCCATGAAGTAAATCTGGAGAAATTCTGCGTCTGGCAAAGGCAGAAGAGACACTAATCGATGGTAAACTTGCCCTTGTACTTTAAAAGACGGCGTGAAAATGTCTCCAATTATCTCTGCGGCACCGAATTATGTCATCTGGAGACACGAATTATACTTCCGGATGCTCAGGAGAAACTGTCTCGCTTCACTTCCCGGAGTTCCCGGACATCAACGACGCTAACGGCTCCGGTGGCGGCAGCAACTCAGAAAGCTTATTTCGCCCACCCGCACAACAGAGCCCCGGCGCCTCTGATTTGAATCGCACCGCTCTACAAAATATGCATGCCGAAAACTACTATCGGATGGCTGCCATAATCCATCTCAGGATCTTAGTTTCGACCCGTAATTACAGATTGTCTTATTTGCGTCATCCTATCCCGGTTACTTAGCAGTCGGATCCACCGCTTTTCAATCGTTTTCTTCGATCTGCGATCATTCCGTCTTCTGCTCTCTTCCGATCTTTTGACGTTGCTCTCCAGTTTCCATTAACAACTTTCGGAAGTCAAATCCACACTCAATTTCCACCTCCGCTCCCAATGTCTCTCGTATCTCCGACGGCCGTTCGTTTTCCCGCGTCCAGCCGTTCACCCGTTTCCACTCTCGGTATCAGTGGAGGGACTCCAAGGACTGTCGAGGACTCCACTCCTTGTGTCTCTCGTGTTCCCACCGCTGGTTCCACCGCGTTCCGTCTTTGACTCGTCTCTGATCTTGATAGTCGTTACTTCTCTTCACTCTGAACTCTCCGCTGCTTATGGTATCCTAAGCGCACTTCCCGTTGTTCCGCGTTCTCCGCCGACAGGAAATCGCGACAACGTCTCCGGTTCCCTTCTAGCCACATAAAACGTTGGTTGGACGAGGCCCGTCTTAACTTCATTCGCTTAGCATCCGGGGCTTCACCCAGACATGTACGCTTTCGACTCCCTCAAATTATGTCAGGTTGCGCCAAACACAATTCTCAAACCACGCTCGGTGACTTTCTCCGAGTTGGACTTCGTTATCGTAGTCAACAAACACTTCCCGACCCTTCATTGATAACAAAACAACGAAGCTCTGTGATCCAGAAACTCTCTCAGAGACAAACAACGAAGTTCCATCGCAGGGAACGTTTTTCCGCCAGAACTCGTGAGATTCTACTTCGGTACCAGTGAGACATCCCCTATTATCTTCCTCGTGGAAGTACTACGATCCGTCCACCGGCAACCAACCCAGGACTTGTCAAATCGCCGGGTAAACCCCGAACATCGCACCGTGCGTACATTCGGATTTATAGGTTTAGATAATAAATAATATATGGATATCCATTATATGTTTAGCATCGTTGTGAGGCTCGTCCCCATCGGAGCTCATAACTAGAGGTGGGCAGGTCCAGGATGGAGGACAGCCGTCCCGCCGTCTCCGCAGAAGACGGAAGACGGGAGACGGCCGTTCTGCCGTCCCACCGTCCTGATCGGGGACGGCCGTCTTCTGTCTCACCGACCTGGCCACGCCCACGCGAAACTGCTGGGTAATGTCAGGTACCCGATGCAGCTTCGTTGTTCTTGATGTTCACTTCGCTAGATTTCGATAACTACAAGCTGCTTCCCTCGTAGATCGGTTTTTTGACGATGACAAAATTCGTTCTGCAAATGTGAGTGCACTTCTAGTGTACTATCTCGCTTTGATTCGATTCCTCTGCGAACGACACACACGATCCGACAACTTAAATGTGCGAAGTTGTTGCTGAATGTCCACCCACCGCTACATGGGAGCTGCGGAATCCTTCATTCGCTGTCGAGACCATCACTCGCTTGGTAGTCTGGAGCGGTACATGACGTTTTGGCCCTGGACAATATGGCCGCGGACATATTGGCCCCAGACAGTTTCGCCCTAGACGTTTTGAGGCGAAATGTTGTTCTCTGTCAAAATGGGTTGAGCGGTACCCTCCCCTGTCAGAAGGCAAACTTAGCGCTACGTAATCGCTCTTCTGGGCCGTTCAAAGGTGCCGCATGAAGAGATCCAGTTATGATCGTTCTCGAGAGTTGAACCAATGACGGCGCCTTTCCTCACTGATTGTGAGCCCCAGGTTACGGTCGCGACCATTTTGCCTAGAGCAGCATGATCATGACATCCTCGGTATGAAACTAATAAACCAATCGTGGGGTGTTGATTCATTGGGGGAGCGCAAACCGACGCTGAGGCAGTGGCGTATCGAGGTGAGTTGGCCCCCCGGGGCGGAAAGCCAAACTGCCGCCCCCCTGGTTCCGAAGAATGCAGAAAAGAAGACCGTGTATGCTGATCGTTTATTTGATCGCCATCATATTTCTTATCTCGTCAGCAGAGGTGGATAATCTCTAATAAATCGACTCAGAGTACAGCAAAAAGTCCAACACAACACTCAAAAAGGCACTCGCCGAACTTTTTGGTGAGCAAACTCGTCTTTCAACTCTTCGTAGTCGATTTTTTGCGCCAAAACGTTCTTTTTTTTTTTACTGTGAACGATTCGTTTATTGCGATTGGAAGATTTGTAAATACATATGTACAAGGCAAAAAGGGAGATCATGTGCAGGAGTTCATGAGTGAGCAAAAGCGCCACCGATAAAGGTGGTGGATGCGTGATGAATGCGCTACCGCTGTGGGACTCAGGTCAAAGCCACGAAGTGTGCGTGAGTGCTTGAGATCAAATACTTCATCAAAGAGAGCTTCGTTCCTGATCAGCTTTCGAAGGTAGCGGAGATCAAGTCCCGTCATTCTTGCAGAGATTGAAGGGAGGTTGAAGAAGGCAACGGGAGTATCACAGCGAAGCTCAACGCGACGGAGAAATTTCTTCTGTACTCGCTCAAGGCGATCGAGATCGCATTTGAATCTAGGGAACCATACGGAACAGCAATAGATAAGAAGCGGCACGACGTAGGTTTCGTAGAGTTTGAGGCATTTTTGACTGTAGAGGCGCAGAAGATCCATGAGCAGATGAGTGAGCATTTCTTCGCCGTTAAGACAGCGTGTTCACGAAAAGCAAGACTGGGGACATCTGGACTCCGAGATCTCTCACAACAGCAAGGTCCGACAAGCAAACCGAGCCAATCGTGTACGCGATAGAGGGGTCTTTCCGTCCGAAGCGCATGACACCGCACTTGCCGGCAGAAAGGAGGAGGCCCACTTCTGATGTCCATAGCTGGAAATCATCGAGGATGTTTAGTAGGGCATGGCAGTCTCGAACATCGTTGACAACCTTAAGGTCATCGGCGAAGATGTAGAATTCAACACCATCGCGGAGGACACGCTTAGCCTGGTCAACAAAAAATGAGAATAGGAGGCTACCAAGCACCATTTCCTGGGGAGCGCCGGTGGTGGCAAACCCAGAAGGGGGAGAGACAGTCATTCACTTGACCTGGAAAGTTCGGTTACGGAGGAAATCCGATATCCAACGAACAATGGTCGGTCCCACTCCTTTCGAAGGCAAGACCGATAGGAGTAGGTTGTGAGGCATTGTCTCAAATGCGGACTTGATATCTGTGTATGCGACGCCAACAGCGGATCCCTCGTTCACACGTAGGGCAACAAAGGCCAGAAAGCTAGTCAGGCTCTGTTGCGTAGACCTGTGTTTGCGGTATGCGTATTGGCGGTCGGAAAGCAGGCCTTGAGATTCAGCGTTGTCGAGCAGATCATTGCAGATAAGTCGTTCCATAGTTTTGCATATGACATATGACGGACGTTAGCGACACCGGGCGTTTGTTGAGAGGATCCGATCGTGACCCTTTCTTGTGTACGGGAGGGATCCATGCCGACCAGAAGGAGGATGGCACACGTCCGGTGTCAAGGGAGAGACGGAATAGCATGCTGAGCGGACGAACTACGCTGATGGCAGTGCTTTTGGAGAAAAGCGCCGGGAGTTGTTCAGGATTCCGGCTTCTTGACGGATTGAGTTTGGTCAAACATTGGAAGACGGCATGCTCAGAGAGGTCAATGTCATCCACTACGCTGATTGCCGAAGGGCATAAGACGGCGATGTTTGATGTGACGGGTTCAGAATTCACGTACGTTTCCTGAAACGTTCCACAAAAAAGATTGGCCTTAGCATGGACGTCAACTATTTTCCTACCATCAGAGTCAACCGGTACGATTGAGTCGTCTCTCAGGTTGAGCATAGAAGAAACATAGCCGTAGAATCTAGATGAGTTAGGCTTCGAGGCAATCTTAGTCTCAAGGAGGAGACGCTGTGGACGAAGGCACTTGGAAAGTCTGCGCTGCAGCATTAGCATTAGACGCCCATCAGTGGGGTCACACTTGCGAATCAAGTCGTGGAGCCTAGCAGCAGCTCTGTTGATCGGTTTTAGAGATACTTTCGCAGCAGGGACATGAATATCGACTAGCATCTGAAGGTATGTCAACAGACGTTCACACATCTCCTCAACTTCACATGAACTACCGAGCATCTGTTCCCAGTTGGTTGCAAGGAGCGAAAGAATGATGGACTCATAGTCAGCAGCGGCAAAAACAAGCCGGTCTCGCATAGACGTACGGTCGGGCAGGTCAGCAATCTGGAACGTGATGGCAAGGTGGTCGGATACAACCGGGTTAGCGCATACGATGATATCATCACGGTTGAGGTACCCATCAGTGCAGAAAATAAGATCAATAAGGGAACCACTACAAGGACGAGTAGGATCGGTTACCAACTGGGCAAGACCATTGAGGAGGCAGAAGTCAAGAAGTAGTTTTTCCTTAGGATGACTGCCTGGCTGAGTGTGATGCCGGATCCAGTTGATGTTGCGCTAGTTGAAGTCACCAGTGATAATCATTATCGGTACATCCGTGACAAGCAAAGTTTCAATCGAGTCAATCATAAGAGCTACGTATTGAATTTCGAGCGAAGAAAGTACCTTTGAATCCGATGTTTCGAGGATGATGGACGACTCCTGACTATCGGGTGAAGAGTATGATTCCTTGGCATCGATGACTACAGCGAGTACGTCCAAAACTTCTCCCGTGGATAGCTTCAGCTGTCCGATGGTCGACACCAACTTGTGATCATACTTCGGATTTTTGAGTATTGCCAAGGCTGTAATCTGTAGACAGGACCGTTCTCTTCTTGAGGATTTCTTCTTTTGAGATGTCGCTCAGAGACCTCGCCAATTCAGTCCCAAACTGCTGTAGCTCCTTCACGAGTAGGGACAGCACCCTGTCGGCACTTGCAAGGGTTGCCTTGCTATCACAGAGATAGAGAATTACTAATCGCTGTTATTGTAACAAGTTTGGACACGTAATCGATCAGAACAATAGCCCGGCAGTCCCAAAAAACGGTTGCCATGATTTTGTTGGCAGGAGGCCCTTTCCGCACTCTCCCAGAGGGTTCCTCGCCCTTGAAAACCCACTCTTTGACGTTTCAGCATCCTCAAGAGTAAAGTGATGAACCCACGTCTCATCTCTTGATTGTAGAATCGGACGGTGAGTCAATCATTTCTATCAGTAGTTCGACTGGCGCCCATTCGAATTTCGTCCGTTCGAGCTGGTGTTACATCCATCGTGAGTCAAACCCATGAAGTCCCCGATCGCAGAGCTCCCGCGGGCCGGTCGCCACTTGCTCATCCCCGGGTTAGAATATAGGAAAGACAAGCAAAATACACGTATTCCCGTATACGATGCCTTCGTGCATCGTACGTATTAGAACCAGCAATCGTCTTTTGTCCAAGACGGTCAAGAGGATGTGGCTGATACGTCGAGTCATTGAAGCGAATAAAAAGGGCTCTCCAAGCGTCAACCCCCGCAGTCGAGCAATGAAGGCTGTTCTTTTTTGTTCGCCGAGGATTGCTCACCGCAAGATGAAGGTTAACGGAGGCGATGGTAGTTCGATTGGAGACGTCAAGCACATAGTTTATGTAAGTGGGCCAATTTTCCCCTTAATTCAATTGCGGCTGAGCAGCTGTTCGTTAACAGCCGTTGTTGTTGTTCCTGATGCAACAGCTGCTCGAGAAGGAGCTGTTGTCGTTGTTGTAGTTGTTCTTCATGCTGTCTTACATTTTACCAGCTGTCTTACTTGCACGTTGGCTTCGAAGATTTTCGAACATCAGAGCGGAGGGTTCTGAGCGCAGCGCAACATCGAGCGCAACCGGACGGGGAAGCTAGCCCTCTTGAACAGCAAGCCACTTGAAGCCTTCCGATACCAGAGAACGAGATTCCAACCAACGACCCGCCGCCCGAGAGTGTGGTACCACAAGCAAATTTGCACGTGGCGTGCAGATCGCTTGGACCACTCGGCTATCTTTTCGGTCCGACTTTAGGAATTGCATTTCGTACCGAAGATGATGGCACGTACGAAACGTTCGGGAAATAGACCCATAGGTATGAATTCATTCCTCTCGGACCCTGACTTGTCAATCACCCAGTTCCTCTGGATAGAATTTATTATACTTCCTCAAGGGTCCACGATGAGCAGGGGCGGAACAGGTAGTCACACTCCCTATGAATTCCTTGCTAATGTTGATAACAACACCCGTCTTGTTTGTCAGCAGTGGTCTCTCGTCAGTGGATCTTGAAATCGGGCGCAGCCATGAGCTCTTCGAGACCCGGTCGACTCCGGAGTCTGGTTGACGCTGGGGCCCGGTGGAGCCCTTCGATCCCTCGTTCGTTTGCCTAACAATGCTCTCATGTCAGATCGTCCTTGGAAAAAATTCTAAAAGCAGCTTCGCATTTCTTGAGACACTCTTTACAGTAAACGGTCGAATCGTACTGAGGAACATCACCAAGTTCAGAATAAGAAGCGAGACTCATTCCGCAGCCGTTCTACCGCAATAACCATCGCTCATACCCACAGAACTATGTACAGTGCCCGCGATTTTTCCAAGACATTGTCCTCTTATCATCGCGAGTCGCAAGAGAGGAAAATACCATAAAAGTTTGAAAAATAATATTCTTCTGCCCTCTTCGCTGAGAACTGATCGAATCCTCCAGAATCACCTGTTGGAGACGTCGGATGCTATGGTTCCTCAATCTTCCACGGATCCCCAATCCTTCATGAGTATTGTTCACTGTTGCTGGCGCCTCGTATTTTATTGATGGGAGCAAATATCCTGTTATCAGTGAACAATAACATTTTAACATTCCCAGGACCAGTCGGATCCGGCGCTGCCCAGAGAGACTCCACATCTGACCCTGAGGACTTCCACTGGTTCCCCCTACCGAAGAGGGGAACGAATGGTCTTTGGATATTATCTGTTCCGGAGGAATCTCTTCACCGTAATCTATCGATCCGACGTCCATAACTTCCAAGCATTCCGCGCACACGTATTGTGTTGAGCTCTGCGAGATGCCTTTGCTGTGCGCGGTGGGGGTCAATACTGCGCGGTCTCAGAAGTGAGGGAGGGAAAAGTCACCGCAGAATCAGCTCTCTTCGCGTGCTCTCTTATCGTGGGATCGAAGAACGCTTCGTCCTCTTTGAGATGCACCCGACGACTCCAGCCGGTCCAAATCAATGCCGAGAAAACCATTAAAAAGAAGGACGTGTGAATTCTGATGGAAGTGGAAATCGTTTCCTCCTGAGTCTCTCCCAGATACTTTTCTGGACGCATCTCTGATAGCCATCGATGTTTGGTTCGAAAACCCTATGTGCTGCTCATTAAAACGGCGGAAATACTTGCGAAGTAAAAAGGCAAATAAATCTAGGAATCGCTCTGAGCTCAGGAATCGATCGACATCGATGCTAGCGATCATCTCATCGAAATCACTCACGAAACTGTTGATATTCATAGCACTTGAAAGAGCGCCTGCACCTGTTCGATTGGTTCTGAGTGACTCACTTCAGGCTAGTAAAGCTGTCGAGGCTCTCCGCCTCCCGACGAATCTTTTCGAAACATTTATTTTTATTGTCATCAGTCAGTCGTGAATCAGCTCTTCCGGGCCTGGAACGGAGCCTTGGCAATACATCAGACCCAGAGAGCGCCCCTTCTTTCATTCGTGTCGTCCCTCTGCTTCGTCCCATCTCCGGAGTCGCTCTTTGCTCAGAGCTTCTTTTTTCTTCATAATGCATCCGATCTTTCGGCTCAACCGCTTCCACTCATTCTCCGACCTCATCATCGATTTCACGATGTTCGGCACATTTTCTTCCTCTATTCCGGTTCTCTCTTTGGAGAATGCTGTGCATCTGAGGATCGTGTGTTCCACGGTGTCCTCTGCTCCTTCGTCGCAGAATACACATGTATCTGAGGGGGCCCTTCCCGATCCTGTGAAGGTAATGTTGGAAGTTCCCTGGTCCCGTCAGAACTTGTGTCGTGTAATACGTCAAGTCTCCTTCTTTCCGTATGCACCATTCTTTTACTTCCGGGATGCATTCGTGGGTCCACCTGCCAGTGGGGGCGGTGTCCCAGCGTTCCTGCCATTTGGTCCAGGTTGCTGCTTCGATGTCATCTCTCGACCTGGTTGCCGGTTCTTCGTCCTCAGTGTCGGAAGATTCGTATCTTCTGATTTCTTCGAAGAGAGTTAATCTCTCCTCTTCCAGCAGCGACAAGGGGGTGGTTCGCGCCAGAACGCACAGTGCTTCTGTCGACGTTGTGCGGTATGCCCGGGTTATGCGAATCCCATTAGTTCTTAGAGCCCTGTCCAGCCTCACTCTGTTCGTCACAAATCTGAGTGCATATAATCCCCAGATTGGTGCGGCGTACATCGCCATTGATTCGGCCACTACTGCCAGAATCCTTCTCTATGTTTCCGTCGCACCGTGCGTTCGAAACATTTGATTATCTGTCGGAAACTCGTGCCCATTGAGTATTTCGCAGCATGAACCTTATTTGGGATTGTTTCCCCGCTTCGGTTGTCCTTGTATGGATCCAAGCGCTAACTTTCGCGACTTGGTGCGTTGCACCACGTTGTTCGATTTTCTCATTCCTGCTCTTCATCTTCAAGTTTTTCATGCGACAGACCTTTCCTTTATTCATTCGAAATATGTTAATAGTATCGAGGTCGGAGATTGCGATGCACAATTTATGATACGGACTCGCCAATTTCTGAAACGTGACAAGCCCATAGACTTGAATGGGAACCGTTCTTGAAATTGGCCACCACTGCATCTCTCAACGAGCCAGGGTTCTTGCTCGTCAGACATATGTTTGGTGTCAACTTCTCCAAAGTTTAATGGTTGGTGGTTGCCGCCATTTATGTCGCCTTTCCGCTCTACCACATTTATAGCTTTTTCAGGGTAGAAATCAGCACATTTCACAACGAGCGGATTCTGCCCTGTCTGCACGTGCCATCTGGTCCGAATCCACGAGTATCGTTGAGGACAACGCTGCCACAACGACCCTCGGCGGTCGCTCGAGGGTTTTCCTGGTTTTCTACTGCACTTTTCTGGAGCTTTTTTGATACAGCTGACTGGTGTCCCCGAATGTCCGCTATAGCGGGATTTACTGTGCACTGACTGAACGCCCTCTTGGCCACTCTGTGCGTATTCTCGACTTTATCCGAATCTGCGGAGACTGAAATACAAGAATATGAATCCAATGGTGCTTTGATGCACGAGTTCAAAGCGTTTTCTACCGAAGAAATCGCCACCAGCGCGCGGTGGCTGATTCCTCTCCACTCCGCCGCCATAACCAGCGGCGCCGGCAGCGGCGGCCGAATAACAACACTGGCTAGCAGCATCATTGTGAACAACCGTAGCGCCAGTTCCAGCCAATAATAATGAGTTGAATTAAAGGGCGTGAAAGTTTGGGGAAGAATCGCGCGTGGAAAATCTGCTCTGGCAACTGTGATTGATTGTCTGGTGATCGGCGGGTGTGTTAGAGTCAATAACATGCCGTGTAGAAAAGCCTAGCTGCCATAGATTCGTAAGACAGACACTTTGTTTATTCTCGTTGGCCGGTGCGATCAACAATGGTTGACTGGTCCGCATCAGCACCTTCCATGTCAGTAGTAATGAACTCGAGGATTATTAACCAAGAATCATTTCTCTCGCAGAAGGCAGAAATCGGGAAGTTGCAACGATTGGATGTTATGAAACCAAGATGTTGCCCGTAATCAATCTGGATGAAGCCCTCAGAGATTCGCCTGTTTTCAGGTATTGTGGAACAGTTTTTATCGTGACCGGAGTACATCTGCCTTTCGTGACTTGGAAAAGTTTCATGTAGTCGACCATGCTATGAACCATCCTTACTCGATATCCCGGAGCATGGAAACCTTCACCGCGTTAAATTCGTCTCAATCAAACGTCTATCTAATGAGCTTGATGAGCTTCCCACTCCGTGGAAGTATCGAAATCTGAAAACTCCGACCTCTAAGGTTCCTGTTGATTCCAGGGAACGTCTGCACGAGAATGAACATAACATAGACGAGTTGGAAGCAAAAATCGAACGCACAGTGAAAGTACGTTGGACAAAAACAAAGCAGGCTGGTAGGCGTCAGCTGACGCGGTTAAATTTGGAGTGATTAGTGAGTTTTAAATTGGGTTGCATTTCCTAGTCGTGACGTTCGTAACATTCCAGGGCTGCATGTTCATGGTAGAGCAGGGACGACAGTACAACAGCTCGATGAAAACATTCTTCGATGCTCTCGACGATCTCTCGAATCATTTCAAGGAACACGCGCAAATACAGGTCGGTGTAGATGGTTGCTGATAGATCTGCCTAGAAGTGTGATATGAATATCGAGGAGTGGGATCGAACGAGGCATGAGTATTTTAGATCGATCACGAGTTTCACATCAAGTGCGCTCTTGAGACATTTCTGTCTTTCCTCTCCGTTTGGAGTTCTTGAATCAGCGCACCTGCCATGGAAATTCAATCAAAACTCTGACCTGCTCGGGAAGTTTCTCAGCTTGACCTTAATTTCCCTCGCAACATTTCACAGGCATGGATTGAAGATATCACCAAAATAGGTCGAGATATCATCGAGTTCGGGTCGATTTTGGTGGATCATGGAGAACGCAGTTTTGCGAAAACTCTTACTGCATTTGTCAAGAGGTGAGCGATCCTGTTCGCCAAAGAGCGCTCACTGATGACGAACTCGCTTCCAATCCCGAATGACATGGTGTCCCTCCACAAATATACGTAAAGCCCATTGGGAAACCCTTCCGTACCATGTTTCAAGGAGAGGCTTCTTCTACGGAGAGCGCCTTTGTATAGTGAGCTCGAAATGATTCCACGTAATCATAGGCTTTTGGTGGAAGTCTCCTGAATAGACGGAGCTATCCATCGACGGAAAGCTTTGAACTTTCGATGAAACGTTCGAATCCGGTGGGAGACTCGCGGTCAAACCAATCAATCAATTGGCATCTTTGGTGATTATGACATCAGGCATTGTGGTGATGATTTCGGCAGCAGAAACGCGCCTGAACATGCGCGGCTCTTTTGGGTTAGGGCCCATCACTTTTCAAGGAATGAGTTTTACGTAATCACCATGGATTTTACGGCATCACTAATTAATGGCAAAGGTCCGTTTTCGTGCCTCGGAAGTCGCGCGAGGAGAGGATTTCGACATCATTCGATTACCCAGTGGACCGAAATTGGTTCGGCGAAAAAAGACTCTTCCGCCGATCGAGAGGGAATTCTCAAGGAGCATGAATAGAATCATCCCCTCAAATGTTTCGAGACAACTCCTGTAGCCATCGAAAAAGTTATCACGGCTCTCGATCCTATCCGTCCAACGAGCGTTCCGGCCGAGGGGGCTTGGGCCTTCAGAAAGGCAAGTTCGGAATCACAGCCGCGGTGCTTCGACTGTCGAAAGGTTTCATCAGATCATGCTCATGAAAATCCGCGGAGAAGCGAAGAAGGAGACGATTCTTCGGCAAATGACGTGTTTTCCGAAGATCTCGATATTGGCGTCGGAGAAGGAAATCCTGGGCAGAGCCATTGGATTGCTCCCGAGCGCGGGAGGGCAAGTTCATAGAGATTCGCAATTCTGGATAAGCATAAATCTCCCTCTGGCCCTTGAATCGTAATTTTGGTTCTGGTGGTGGTTATGGTAATAAGTTATTTTAGATCCTCGTATGTACTGTATTTCCTGTGTAACATACGGCACTGATTGAGGGTGGAATGCTCCGGGTTCCGTTTCCCCATAGCTCCAGCGACTTCTTCGTGTTCCTCCAAATGTCCCGATCATTTCCAGTGAGACTCAATGATGCGGAGTGAATTCCATCGGTTTGTGAGCTATTGTCTCTTCTCCGATTTCACACTTTACGTAGTGGGTGTCAACTCTCTGGTATTTCCCGCGGTGGTTTCTATGTAGTAAACAGCATATTCGGCCTGGCTAAAGCTAGCGGGGCGCTCCCGCGGCTGTTCTCGTAGGGTCCAAAGGCCGTTATTTTTTTACCTGCCGCACCATCAAACAGTCCCAGCCTCAAAAACCTCGAAGTGAAGCTCATCGCTCATTGGCCATTTAGCGACATGGGTCACTCGACATCTTCTAGGTTCAGGGGTCAGGCAGGTAGTTCAGAGTCGAGTCCTGGGTAAATTCGTGAAACTCTGTAAAAACCGTTCCGTAAAAAGTGATGAGTCCTTGACCGGGTTGAGGTTATGGGACGCTCCGAAAAAGGCGCACGGCGGGGGAGGAGAGGGCTGAAGAAAAGTTCTCATAACCCCGGCCCCTTGGCTGTGAAGAACGGGTGTAATTTCCAGTGCGTTCTGTAAATATGTTCAATGAGATTGCGACATCAAGTCCCCGTGTTGTGACTGACTGATTGCTTTTGGATGAGGCGACTCTGATTGGACTCTATTCTCTCCAATCAGCGACGTGAAGAGGCTCAAGGAGTCTCGGAATGCTTTTCTCAAAATCTCTCTCGAATTGGACGGGTCTTTGCATCGCTATGCGCAGCTTCCCAAGTAAGTGTCACACTAACAAATCGATGTCGATTAAGGAGGAGCTTGCATTTATCGATCTTCAAATTACAAAATTATTTTCAGGAGTAAATGCTCCGAACACGAAGAAGCAGGGAAGTTACTCACAGCAAACAGGACTTGCTTCCAACACACTGCCATTGAATACGTAGGACAACTGAGCAAAATTCAGTCAGCCAAATCTCATAAGGTGCGGACTATCTCCGAAATAACATTTTCTCATGTGTAGCTCTTATTGGATTCCTCGTTATGATCTTTCTTCGTTTGATTTCATGATGTCCGTCACAGGTGATGGAAGCGTTGCTGGGTCAGATGCAAGCATTCCGCACGTACCACTCGCAGGCTCTGAAAACGTTTTCGGAGCATGAACCCAAGCTAGAAGATGCATCTAAGCATTTCGGTTCGTTGCGTGCCAGACACGACAAGGAATGGATGACGCTCTCGAAGGTAGTTAGCAGAACCACCCTCGAGCTTCTTCCACTCTTTCCTCTTTCTTCGGCCACGTTTCTGTGTGCAGTGAAAGTTTCCCCAGCTTCACTGTGTCAAAAAAAAACATTCTATATTTCGAACCTTCGCCAGATGGGACCCAATTTACTGGCGTTAGCGAGTCATGTCAGGAGTATCAATTCTCGGAATAGATGTCGATTTGAAAACAGAGTGGGTTCCAGGAATTGGAGACATACCTCAGGCAAGTGTCTGGCGAACCGGATTGTCCCGTTCCTGTCGGCGAAGGGCTTCTAGAGGGCTACCTTTTCAAAAAAACAACAAGTGCTTTCAAGACGTGGAATCGTCGATGGTTTGTTCTGGAAAACGGTCGTTTATCGTACAGGTGCATTCCTTTCCTCTTTTATCGGCAGTTACAAACCGCGATAGAAACTTTGAACGGTGTCCTCTCTGCTCGCGAGTTTGGATAATTTGGATGCAGAGAATATCGACAAGTTCTAAGTAGAAACGACAATTCAAGGAAACGAGATTCGGAGACCAAGAACCTGACAGTCATGGAAGAGGATTTGCGTTTATGTTTAGTAAAAGAGTCAATTGATGCTGATAGACGTTTCTGTTTTGAGGTGAGCTCATTGTGAGAAGAAAGCAGAGATCGTTTATGATAATGACGGATGGAGAACATTCCTATTCGGAAACTTGGTCTGTTAGTGATTCAAGATTGACTTTTCTCAGGTTGTATCACCGCACAAGAGTCATGTTCTCCAGGCTGACTCAGAGAAGTCACAGAAGTTATGGGTCGAAACAATCAGGAGAGGTATAGTGGATCGACCAGTCGCTGAATCTTTGCGGTGTATCTATGTTTTTTATTGTCTCGAAGCTTTCTCAGACCTATCAAATCTTATTCCAAGGCATAAATAACGCGCACAACAAAACATTTGAGAAGCTTGCCGTCGCTCCCTCGTCAGTATCAGCGAAAGGAAACGAAAAGTATGTGTCTGAATTTTTTTCACTTATCACCATATGAAACCAGTCAGATAAACAAAAGTGCGCCCATTATCAGTTTTCATTGTTGAAGGTGTGTCGACTGTGACTGCCCATTTCCAGAATGGGCAATCGTTAACATAGGGGCTACCTTGTGCATTGAATGCTCTGGAATCCATCGGTCATTAGGCGTTCACATCTCAAAAGTGAGTATGCCGCTGAACTCATGCGACTCTTCCAAGAGCGTTACTGTCTCCGCTGACGTGCACGATTGTTTCATTCAAGGTTCGTTCACTCAAACTCGATTCATGGGAGGACGATACAGTGAAGATAATGGAGAAGCTGGGCAATTCTTCGGTCAATGAGGTGAGTACGACTCGATACGCTCTTTGGTAAAATGAGTATCCTGAGTCCTAATCACATTTGCTCGCTCATGATACATCTCACCGGATGTGTATTTTCAGATCTTGGAATTCTCCTCTGAAGAATCACTGAAAGCAAAACATGATTCAGACAGATCTTACCGTGAAAAGTGGATTCGCTCGAAATATATCGATAAATGTTTTGTGAAACCAATAGTTTCTGAGGAAAATCGGGGAATCTACCGCCGATGGACAGTGGTTTCATCTTGGTGCGTCCTTTTCGAGCTTACAATCTCGCCTGGTACTCTTGGTTGAGGGGAGGTTCTCGGTTCAAAGACCTCTATCATTGACGATCGAGTCGATAGTTAAAGTCATGTTGTTCTGAAGTTAGAAGGTATTCTCATATGAACCAAACGTCGTTTCAATTCCGTCGAACTCTCCAGTCAACAGGTTTTCGATGCTGACGTTCTAGTGCTTGGCGAGCAAAACAGCCCTTCGCCGAAATCTCGAGCCGGAGCGACCGTCAATGACGACAAGGTGAGCTATCAGTGGGGAGCTGCCTGACGTTCTAGGATGTCTGTATTGGAACCTGAGTCCATGGTTGGCTTGCAGGCGGAAAGTCGGATCTTCGATATGAGCGATTTGAACCCGTCGAAACTGTTATACGAAGCCGCTGGTGTTGACAATCTACAATTAATGCTCCACGCGTTGGCTCTGGGCGCGGACCCCAATTTCAAATGTACAGAAGAACAGAATCGAACTCCGCTTCACAGAGTGAGTTGATCATATTTTTGCGCGTTGGCATGACGCATAGTCTGATGTCAGGCTCGCAATTCCGTCCCCGCAGACGAGAAGTGACCCACCTTGTTGCTATTTCAGGCCATCGCTGGCGGTCCCTGGGTTTCCGCTGTAGAATTTCTGCTACTGAATGGAGCTCAACACACTGCTGTGGATACGGATGACCGGACTCCGTTGCATATGGCTTCTCAAGCGTCTTCCGTTCCCCTTGTCGGCCTCCTACTGAAAAAGGTGGGCTACTAAATGCTCTATGAGGTCACAGGCTCTCATGTTTGTTGAGATCCACCATCGCATTCATATTCACGTCAATCCATAGGGAGCCGATCGAGACGCTCTTGACCGTGACGGCAATTCCGCCCTCTCTATAGCCGTTTCTAACGGGAACGCCGAAATCGTAACCCTAATACGCCTCGACAAATTTCGTGAGGATCTCAGACTGGAGGACTCGGATTTCACCGGAGGCAAGTGCTGGTTTAACGGATCAAGGAGCACGAGGCGCCTCATCACGTTGCTTTGTTGATCGAAGCAATGATTTGCTATTTCTCGCTGTCTTTCAGGAGATGACGTATTCGAACAAGTGATGCGAGATTTCAGCAAGAAACCGGGTTCCAACACAACTGCTGGAAATGAATCTTCGGAGAATACTAGCAAAAAGAGCTGAGATATATGACGCTGAATGATATCCTGTACGGGTCAGCTGTTGAAACCCGAGCACGTGATCGTTCCGTACGCATCGATCGAACCCGTGCTGGGAAATCTCTTTCCGAAGCCTCGAGGGCGCCTTCATGGGAGACAAAGAGGCCTCTCCAAGAACCCGGGAGTCGATTGAGTAAAAATGCTCAATTCATTATTGTGCGCAGCAATCTGAATGTATTTTAATTTTATGGACGAGGAGCAGGGTTTTTCAATTAATTGACGGAGGCTTTTCGTCGACGCGAAATAATGGATTTCGGAAGAAAACTTCGGAGGCGAATAAAGTCTTGTGAGATTAACGGTCGGAGGATTTCATCAATCAAGTTCACTTCCTTCCGGGGCTTCGGGGAGAGCTGCGGTGGAATTTAGAAAGATTTCTATCCTTTATCTAGCCTGGGAGAATCACCCCGCGACTCATGCGGAGAAGCTCCAGGAACGCTAGGGAACATTGACATCTTCTGACGGCTGAACAATGCGAACATCTTCCGCGAATGTTCAGTGAATCTGAGACTCGTTAGAATTCACTTCCTTCCATCATTACGATCTTACCCGATCAGACATGGGATTCTTCTCGGAGCTCAAAATCCCATCGGCGAGGTATCTTCTCGAATCTGTCGCATCATAGCGCCGCCTAGTGGAGGCGGAGAGAATCATTTCGACGATCTGAAGCTGTTTCGGGACACCGACCCATCGGTGCCGCTTTTCTTCTGAAGCTCGGAGCCCAGGAGCTCCGCTCTGCGTCTGCGGGCTATAAACATTCGTAGCAGATTGAGAGTCGAGGAGTTCTTACTGTGAGGTAGAGTGTTTTGAACGTCACAACTTCAACAGTCTCTATTCGGAGCATGGATTCGGACTGTCGGCACTCGTCGAAACTATCGTGAAGATCGTCAACGAAACTTCTAAAAAGAAGCTGCATGGGACTCAAGAAAACAACCGAGAGTTCGCCTCGCAAGGAGCTCCGGCTGGAGACCATTTCATAAATCGTGTGCTCTTCTCCATTTTGAAAAGCTGTCAGGAGAGTGGACCCGTTGCTCGCTCGATTTCCTGTGGATCACATCGACAAAACGGTGACGATGCTCAGCTCCCCACAGCATACTTCCCGGCGTGTGCCTCCGCCATACACGGCAACCGAGCTTGCCAACCCATCACAGCCTTCATTGAATTTGGGAAGATCTCAGCAATCTCAGAGTATGGGTCAGTCCGCGATAATACCTTACAACCGCTCCGTAATCGATCAACAGTGCATCTTGGATGTGAGTAGTCGCGGTGCGCTTCATCCAGTTTCTACAAATATCATGGGCGGCGGCGGCAACGGTACGAACAGTTACGATTTGACCAACAGTACCAACCTAGCCATGTCGAACCGGAATTCGCTGTCGCAAGTGTCCACCGGCGCCAACAATTCATTATTCAAAGAAACCAAAGCTACGCACCGCCGAGACAGGAGATCAACAACCGCTGTTGGAGGAAGCAGCAGCGGACATCACAACGACGAAGTCGTAGAAGTTCAAATTCTCCCACAAGACGACAACTGGGGCGACAACACGACCTGCATCACGGGAGCCACATCGGAACGTTCAATATCGGCGGAGGACATTTCGAGACTGGGACTAGACGGACGCGGACTATCCGGCTTCTTCCTCTTCCACATGTGGCTCGGAAGTGTCATAGCGGCTCTCCTCTCGGTGACAGCATTACTGTCCCCTCTAGCCATGCTCCTTATACCTAAACTGCCAGTTTGGGATCAGCCGTGGAAAATTCAAGCCTGTGGTCCGGAATGTGACGGTCTCTTGATCAGTTTCGCGTTCAAACTCGCATTTCTGTCGGTAGCGTGTTGGGCTCTGTTCTTCCGTAGACCACGCGCAACTATGCCTCGAATTTTCGTTTTCCGTGCGGTTTTCATTGTCATCATAGTGGTGATCCTCATTTGCTTCTGGCTCTTCTACTCAGTGAGGATCTACGAGAAGCGCTATGAAGACTTCGATTTGACTTATTTGTCAATCGTTCAATTCGCCGATTCTCTCATCATTTCATTGTTATGCTTGCATTATATCTTCGTCCTCATGCTTGAGATCCGTCACCTACAGCCTCAATATTTCGTCAAAATAGTGCGAAGTCCTGACGGAGCCAGCAAATGCTACTCGCTAGGAGCAATCAGTATTCAACGTGCCGCGGTACAACTGCTCGAAAATTACTATCGTGATTTCCCCGTGTACAATCCTTTCCTGGAACAGCTCCCGGTGTCCGGTTCATCGAAGAAACATTCGCACTCCTTCAAAGTATACGATTTGAATGGCAGCGCGGCTTCCCAGACATCACACACAAGTGTCCAAAGCGGTGGCAACGGAAGGAGAACGACTGATCGCCTCTATGCAGAACATGAATACGAGAAGCGAGTCAGGAAGAGGAGAGCTCGCCTAGTCACTGCAGCCGAGGAAGCGTTCACGCATATCAAACGAGTTCGCGAAAACCAAGAGCCGTCGACCCAACTCCTCATGGACTCCCAGGAAGCCGCTCAGGCCGTGTTCCCATCGATGGCACGCGCTTTGCAAAAGTATTTGAGAATAACCAGACAGCAACCTCGGCACACAATGCAGGGCATCCTCGAGCATCTCAGCAGTTGCCTCCATTACGATCTTAGTCCAAAAACATTCCTTGAAAAATACCTCAAGTCAGAGCCCGTTTTGCAAGATGAACGTGAGCTCTCGACCCAGATACAATCATGGGCATTGGTTTGTGATTTGTTCCTTTCGAGGCCTATCAAAAGTGGCCTTACCTTCATTTTACGGCAAGGCGACGTGTCTCTCATGGCGACTGTCTCTGATCTACCACACCTGAACATAACCGAGGAGGTAGTGGACCCTAAATGCAACAGATTTGTCCTCCGACTACAATCAGAAACCTCAGTATAGATATGTCGAAACTGGAGTGCGTGGAGAGGTCATCCTTCACGAGCAGAGATGACATTTCCTGAGTTTGTAGGCTAAGCACCAAACCTGAGCCTCGAGGGAACGATCTGTCTCAGACCGATAAAGGCCGACGCCGCGGCGTCGCTCATATAAATCTCGGAATGCCTGCTTGTGGACTGCTCCATCTCATTAGATGGACATAATTCGTCACTCGCAACCGAGGTGTCACCACCCGATCGAGTGGAGCGTACAATTTACAATATTTATTGTAGGATTGAGTTAAATCAGCAACAGAGATCAATGTACAATATCTATTCTTGTGAAAGATAATCTCTTCCCTTGTAAACATGAACCCTAGCAAAGCGATGCCTGAAGGACCTACAAGACTATCTTTGCTAGCGCACGTGGCCGGTGAGGCATAAACGGTATCTGTCCCTATAATCCATAGATGGTCTCGAACGATCAAGTAGAGAAGCGACGAAAACGGGTTCGCTCTACCGTGTACCGTGTCTCTCTATGGACACAATTCATTTCATTTTCAAACTACGGGATCTTCTTACAAGATACGTAAGGTGCTTTTTCAAAGAGTTGTGAGCTAAACTGCTAGGAGGCGTCAGCAACCTAGCCGAATGCAAACAAAGTATTTAATTTGAATAAGACGTCCACACAGAATGAATGTATCTTTGACGAGTGCTTTCAAGTCCGTATTCAATGGATAACAGGATACTCTCGAACTGGATTTTGGTTGACGTGGCTTCATTGAGGACCTCGTCCCCGGCTGCCATGTGAGTGATGATGGAAAAACTCTCTTCTGCCTCGGACTCACATACCATGGGATAGTTGCCTTCTACATAAACTGGAATGCTCAGATGTCGCTTGAGCAGAGAGAGAGGAGAATAAGGATGTGCAACATTTTTTGTCGACCGCCTCCTGGAAAATACTGCCATGATGAACTTTGTGGAATAAAAAGATGAATGTTTTTGGAGAAAGAAATCCTCTCGTTCAATGCCGAGAAAGGAGGTTGGGGAGGGCATTAATCATTTGAACCACAAAGTACTTGAGGAGGATTACTTTCACGGAAAATGGGGTCTAGTGAGAACGTAGACATGACTATGGCTCGCGATCAAAATCAGGAGAGAGAACAAACGATTGATTGTTCGAGATATGCGACGCTAGTTGATTTATCGTTATTTATTCTAGGCGTTATTGTATTTATACGGGCATACAGTCGATGTGCAAATCTTCCAAGATGGCAAGGACGGCGCAAGTACACGCTCTCACAACATGCGCATCTGATGATACACACAGGGAAAGAACACGACTTCGGCCCTATCGAGTCAAAGCAGCAGACATGAGGCGAGACAAATTCTCCAGGCTCCTCGGACAGGTAGAAAGCGTATCGGATGCGATCAGTGAATAGCAGGGCACTGAACTGATGAATGAAAAAAGATTGGAGCGCGAGGAAGCATATCGACAACTTGCCATGCAATCCAACTTGCGATTGTTCAGCTGCAATGTACAGGGATTGTTCGATGGACTGGGATTACTTGAAGCGTTCCGGAGATAGGAGCTAAACCGCTAATGTTCTGGGAACTTCTTACTTAGGTCAAGACCTTTCAGGAAATGTATCAGACATCAACATCCCAGGTTAAAAGAAAGGTAGCTCTACTTGTCAGACGACCGAGGGCAATCGAATGAGTCGTCTTTGACTGACGTCGAGCCCGTCGGAAACGCTGTTTGGCCAGGTGATCTCAACGTTATGAGGAGGCTGTCTCGAAGTATCTTCTCGATACAGTAGAATCGAGGTTTTACTGTGCTCTGCATAGGAATTCAAACCTGAGAGGAGAAATCTGTTTCAAGTTTCTAATGCGAAGATCGTCTCCCAAATAAGTCGAATTTTCTGCAGTAAGATATATATATATATATTTTATTTTATTTCCTTGAATGGCGACCATCGACAAGTCATCCAGCAGCGCACAAGGAATGATACAGAGTTCCAGTCGAGATGAAGCTACGATAACACACCTCACGGCCCCTCAGGTTTCAGAACACAATAACGAACAACTCATCCAGATATATTGACTTACGCCAACGGTCGGCTTGACTCGAGGCAGCGAACGAATACAAAACTAGCATAGACTAAAATAACCGCCACAAGAAAACACAAGAATATATTAGCAGTTTGCGATGAACTGAGGAAAGGTCTCAAAAGTTTCTCTCACAGTGTGCCTGTGAGTCTTATTGTGCGTGCGACGCAGTACACCATAGGGCGATTCTTCACAGATCGTGAGCGAGCGAAATCGAAAATTCAAAAAGAGACAGATCATTCGTGGTTGTACAAACATAAAGACGAAGCCGATCGCTTCTAGGAGCTCTGTTAATCTCGAGTTACTTCTTCGCCGAACGGGCTCATAGCATCGACAATTCATATTTCTCGAAAGCCCACCGAAAAAGTTCATCAATTGAGGCGTTAGATTATACTTATACTTGGAGCGTTAAGATGCTCGAGGTCTTGAGCAACTTTGGAAGCTTTTGCTCCCATCAGCAGGGTTTCATGCATAGATATCTTACTTCAAGTTCTAGCGCAAATCGCGCCCTGTATACACATGACTTGAGACAAGTGGGATGGATGATGACGCGAATAGAGCGAGGAACCTTATTCTGTTCGGAAACGCTCTCACATTGTCAACCAACCATAGAAGAATGCTCGATTATTCGCAAGGGAATTGGATGGAGCAGCTACCATCAAACACACTAGACCAGCTTTCACACGTTGCACGATCATACTACCAAACGACCTCACATTCTCGCGAAGCTGCTCTCGTTTCACTCCAATTCAATGAATAAGTGTTCTATCCGACTATGAACGTACGAGTCTCGGGAGTTAATCCGAACGTTTTTTGTTTGTTTTTTCCGCTACAAAGTGCAAACTCAATGATGAGATGATAATGTTCAGTGACAGGGAAGCAAGAGGCAATCGTCCATTCGGAGAACGAAAAAAATCCCTTTTTTTTGGCACCAATCAAATGGAGTATGATTTCGTGGCCGAATCACCACTGTCCTCATCAGAGACAGGTGTAGTAATACACGAGGCGACGTTTGTGCGATTTTATAGAAGAACTGTCACTGCTAGCGTCAATTTCGCTTAGTAGTTGATGGACTTGACGAGGCCCGTGCTGAGCCCTCTTTGCTATTTCGCGCTCAGTTAGGCGAGCCAATTGATGATCGCTTCTGTTCATTGCTGATGAATGACCACTGTTCGGTCCGAGATCGGTCTTTGCCCGCACAAAGCGACGCCTGCCTCTGATGAAGAGTTCAGAAGATCCGTTCTCAGACGGCCCTGCTGCGCTCATTTGGGACGACACTGGGGACGATCCTCGACTGCTGGAACTGCAACAGCTTATGGGCTGACAGAAACTTGCGGCAGGCGCCATCGAAATACGACTTTGTTTGTCATTGATCGTTTGCAGGAATGCCGCATTGGTTACATTAGGCATCCGAGAACGGTAGTCTGTTCGAGGACACGAGGCGGCGTAGCCCGAATGACGCGGATAGGTTTCGAAGGTTTTGTCCTCAGAAACTATCGAAGGACGCGTCTTCGACGATAAACAATGATCTTTAAGAGGAGTCAAACGTTTGGAGTAATACGGGAACGATGAAGACTTTTGAGCTGTTTCAGCCGGAGTGCGTCGGGGAGCACTTAGAACAGCGTTATCAAACGACTGGGATCCATTTGTTTCGTCCTTCCAGCTCGACGGAGGTTTTCTCTGCACATTTTTGCTTGACGATCCCTGTTCTTGACTGCAACCCGGCCTGGCCTCGAAAGGACTTTGGAGTGTCTCACAATCAGTTGGGGCATCTAAGGATTCTCGCTTCAGTTTTTCAGAAAACGCCGTCGCGACTTCATCCAATAAATTCAATTGAGACTCATATACCTTATACGAGAACGCGCAAGCTTTAAAATCGGGTGAAACGTTTCCTGAATGCAGGGAGACACTTGCCGTTGTCGTCGGAGTCTCTCTGGGAGAAGCATCCCGAGATCTAATGGAGGCGGAGTTCGCGATCGATACAGTTAGTTGTTGGGCAAATTTTGCGACGCCTCGTAATTTCGCGAGGGCGTTCATTGACTTGGATCGAGTGACTCCAACAGCGGATTTGCAGTTTTTTCTGTATAATTTGCTCCGACTGAATAGTTTTGATGCATTGCGCGTGTTCGCCTGCGAAGCTCCGGGATCGTCGTCACTCTGATCGTTCGTCTCATTGTTTTTTGACTTCGGAAAGAGCACAGGTTCGTTGAGTGATCCGGTGGTCAATACGACGGAATCGGAATGATTGATCTGACGTTTTGGTTTCGGAATAGGGTTGACGATTTGATTCGAGAACTCAGCCGATGAAGAAGACGGCATCCCAGAGTCCACGTGAGACGTGCTCGTTGTTCCTCCCGACGATCGATCTTCTTTCTTTTGACTGCGAGAAACCTCATAATATATTTTTGTAGTCAGAATATTCCTGCCGGCATCGTGCCGCTGTAGCAGCTTGCTTTGAGACCCGTAGTTGAAGTTATTTCCACTCGACTTATTGGTTCTCGAATGATCCGCATCCAGAGGGACCGATGTCAATTCATTGGTCGGGAACTTATTGATTTGAGTAAAACGTGTCGCACTTCGTGAGCTTTCGTTTGATGGCAGCTGCGCACGTTACGCTTGGAGCAAGTCGTGCGAACCTCTACGTGATCTTGAGTCAGGATCCGGAGTCGTACATCCAGAAGGTGTCGCGGATCGCGAGGTATCTTTCAACTTGGCCTGCATTTGAGCCAGCATCTCTTGCATCTTCCGGAGCTGTGAATATCAGTCAAACGGCTTTAGATGAACAGCTGATGGAATGACTCAAGCGGTGTCGCTTCGTCGCCAATATCGAATATTTTGCATAGACGTGTCACAAACCTCGGCCTCTTTTTCTTGCAGGAGCCTGTCGGCGTCGGGAAGCACTGGAACCACTCCTGCTTCGGCTGAGCCTCCGCAACTTCGCAGCGTCTGAATGTATTCAGCTCGGTAGTTCTCGTAGTGTACATCGCGCGTCACTTCCTTGAGGTCTTGCATATGCGAACTAAATATGAATAGTCAATTAGCGGGGTGGACGGATAAATTAGTTCCTCCGGATTTCATCGTTCTATGGATTGGGGATGATGGCGCGGATGACCGAGATAAACTCATTCGCTCACTATCTACATTCCATTCATTCAACACGTTTATAGTTATTCTCGAATACCATTCGAAAGTCTTATTCGAGGAGCTGAGAGAGAGTTCTTCACGCCCGACAGCTCGGTGAAAAATATCGTTCGCTACATCCAATGGCTCGAGTTGCTTGAGGTTGAGATCGGGAAGAATAGAATTCCGACTGTTCGACAGCATCCGACCGGTGCAATCACTCGCGAACACAATCGTAACTTCAATCCATTTGCCGCGATGATCTCACTCAGTCATTCCGATGATGAACAGCGAGCAACTAATTAATGGACTCAAAGGCACTCGGGAAAGGGATGAGCAGGGAGCTTATCTTGGGTTGAGCGGTAGATGCCTTTTGCGCCTTATCAGCGCCATCAGATAGCGTTCCAGAAGAGCTCGTCGAGGCGCTGCGCGAAGTCTCCGAAGGACGCGAAATGAAGGACCACATGTCCGCAGGAGAACATCGAACCACCACACACATCTCGTCGCCTGTGAAAGCTTCGGCACCTCTCTGGCATTGAAGCCCACACAACGAGCTGCGAGTTGGGACTTCGTAGATTATAGACTTTCTCATAAAACTCGGTCATGGAGCTAAATCCGTACACACGAACTCGACACCTCCATGGGATAATCTGTGTAGATATCATCATCTGTCAATTCGAGCCGATCTATTTAATCTCTGGAGTGCCTTTGGTACATTACTTCGCCGACATGAAAAGCGTGGATGCTGCTTCCAGAGCTTCTACGGGAGTGGACTTTGGAAACAGTTGTCTCAGGAGTTGAGGACAATGACGACGGGATGATGAAGTGCGCAAGCATCTACCTGAACAGACCCATGATAATTCTGCAGCGAGCCGTTCGCAGTTTGAGATGAAGTCGCCGTACGGGCCGACACCCCACGCGCAGATGAGAATTGAAATGTGTGGGTTAGTTACTCAATACGCTTCCGTATCAAGTCTAAGTGCTCTCTATAGAATTCAGATAGGTCGTCATATTGCGGTCCTGCTCCTGACCGTCACTGATGTCTCAGATGTCAGATTCGCGAATGCTCGTCTCTCAAGAACGCCAAAACGGTCAGCGAATATATTTTTCTCTCATCTCTCTCAGTATCGACGGACTCTGTGATTGTCTTCTCAATCAGATCTTCGATCACCTTTTCAGTTACCTGAGCGTATCTAATGCCACAACCCTCGCAATTTCTCTCACCTGATCAGAAATGTTCGCAGCTTGAGAAAATCGGAGTGTTTCGGGTTCTCCACTTCAACGACGCCCCACGGATAAATCCGGCCTCGAACTTTTCGACCGCCAACTTCCACAACCTGACAGCTGGAGACGACGGCAAAAGGTATGCTCTCCTGTGAAAACAAAGGAAATAAGATCTTGAACGAGAGGAGACACGAAGCCGGTGGTGTGTACGGGACTGCACAGTTTCGAGAATTCATGGAACTCATTTGAAACGCGATTGTTATGCAAGATTTCACGCAGGCTCATGGCCCTCTACTGAAATCACATCCTGGTCACAGTCTCCAACTCACTTTCAGATCGTGATCCGTTCTCTTGATTTCCTCGTCTTCATCGTCATCGCATTCTGGCAGTTGATAGACCCGTATTTCATGCGATTCCAATTCTTTCATTACTTTCTTCTTCAGTTCCGCGGCATCCCTCGGCGAAAGTGTGTCTGCTTTAGCTATCACAGGCACGATGTTGACCTGTGGCGGGACGAGGGTTATCTTGGTTACTTTCGTATTCTCGCTGAAACTGCAGAGCTCTTTCTGCTTCCGTTCCCTGATTCCATCCAAATACCTTTTTGTGGAGCCGTCGCATGAATTCGATGTCGAGCTGCCTCAAGCCGTGTCCCCAGGGTGGGATGAAGTAGAGACAGCAATGTACTCGATTGTCGACAATATTTTTCCGGTTGAGACCGCTCTCGTCGCGAAAGAACTGGTTGAATTGTTCATCGATATACTTCTCTATCGCCCGCCAAGAATCTTCACTATTCAGAGCATCACCGAAACCTGGGGTATCCACAACAGTCAGTCTGAGGCGGACACCCTTCTCTTCGATCTCCATTGTTTTTTTCTCTATGTAGACGGTACGATGAACTCGTTCTGGAATACAATACTTTTTTTCGAATCTAGGAAGTCTGTGTGGATACCTTTCCCATCTGAATTTACAGTGTATGGCCGGTAGAATGTCAAACCACATACCGTCGACTGATGGGAGTTTGCGCTCTTCGTAGAGGTCCATAAGAAAGAGGGAATTGATAAGCGTACTCTTCCCCAATCCTGCTTCACCAACGACCATCAAGGTGAAGTCGAAGCCTTTCTTCACTGATTTTCTATGAACTTGCTCCGGCAGAGTGGCGAAGCCGATTTCGCCCTGCAATCCAATCAATAAATTTTACTAAGGAATTGCTCATTCTGAGAGCAGATCGAAAACGACCACTCTATGCAGCATTGAACAGTAGTTCTATTTCATTTTGGGAGTTAATAAATGCACGGAAAATAATACATTGCGTTATAATACATTGGGCTAGGAATGGCAGCTTGGGGGATTCTAGTTTGGGGGAAGAGAACTAAGAATACTAAGTCAGATTGAAGGAGACTTCGAATCTGAAAGTTTCGCCTTATCTGTTTTAAGTGGTGAGTTACGCACTCGGTGTTCTCCCGACGGCATTTTCATAATACGATGTGATCAAACGGAGACGAGAAAGCACACACTGGTCGAATCTCCTCTGCACTCAGTCAACGGAAATACGCGATATCGTTTCAACAGACGGAACGACGGTCGAAAGTTCTGCACACCGGAGGCACGGGTGTCACTGACTGACAGTCTGACTGTCGTTCATTCAGATGGCAGGCTCGTTCCGCAGTGAGTGTTCGTGTGCGCCTGATCGTATATCCGTATCCGCGGGCTGCTGTCGGCTAGCTAATGAGCCAACAGACCAACGGCTCAACCAGTTCTTGCCTGTTTGTCAGCCTACCTGCGTGCTGCCATGCAGCAACCAAGCAAGCGCAGCAGTGCTGGAGGAGGCAGCTAGCCAACGCCAAGCGGGCAGGGAGCAGCCGCCTTTTTGTTTGGCGAGAGGGAATACAGCTGTGCTCGGGAGACGAAAGGGAGGCGAACAGGCGGGCTGGCGGTTCAAGCAGATCTAGTTCGCCGCTGAGCTCATTCTGCCTGCCGATGCTCGGGCGCGACGGAAAGCGAATTGAAGTCACAGGCTCATGATATTGCTTGCCAAGCGTTAATTGCAGAAGCTTCTGGGTGCTATGAGGTACCAAGCAACGGTGTCCTTAATCACGAAAATCGTTCTGAACAACCAAAGGAGCGTCGCCATTTCTTCCCTCTCTCGAAACTGGATGTGCTTCGCGCCACGAGGGAGATAGAATTGGATTGTCAACTCGCAAAAGGTCCGAGCCTCGAGACTCCCTCAAACGAAGGAGCTGGCAAGCCAGGAAAAAAGGGGCTTCTCATCGCTACCGAGCAATGATCTCTTCCGGCACGTGGAACTATTCTCTCTGAGTACTCGTCGCACGCCAAAAGTTTTGCCGATCACAGACGAGAAAGCGGAAGGAACCGCCTCGGCAGACCGTCACTGGCAGCTGCGAAAATTTCGAGGACGTTCCCGTGACTTACGTTCCGTACGCTAAAATTGTCCGTGCGTCCTCTGACTGACTGTGAAAAAGTTCCTGCACACGCAGTGACCCACTAGACATCCGATTGAGAGACTAGTCTCATTCGTTGGTGTCTCGAACTGAGATTTCAGTTTGAAGGATCCGATGATGTTGAATGATGACCAGCTAGAGATTCGCACTTGGAATTTTCATTGCCCATTTATTCAAGCATTCTTTATATACCGTCTTTCGGAAAATTGGATTCTACGAGCATACCGAGAAGGGCGCGAGAAGCTATTGCTCCCGGACTATAACGAAATTCGCACCGAAACGTAATATCAACTGAAGTCAAATACGTGATTCTCCTTCCTCATATATGCAGTTGAAGGAATTCTGAATTTTCAGATTTTGTTTGTTTGTTTCGGGAGTTGAAATCGATATCCATGATGGTGTCTCTTCTGAAGAGTTCACTTCTCGGCGGGTATGGGATGTGCGCACTTTTTTTCTCACACCAATCGATTGAACTCCGATTCAGTAATTGTGATTACGTGGAAGCGGAAATCAAAACACATCTCGTCTCAATCGCTCATCATTGGAATCCTTCCGTAAAAAAAAGAAACTTATCACAAGAGCATTCTCCGGAATCATCCAATCGACTTCAGCTTGGAGAGTTGGCTTCACAATCAGTCTGACAGAACTCGTAAAGATTTCGATGCGTGCGTTCGCCTTCAAGTGACGCTGTCCGGTTAATGCAGTATGCATTGCAAGTATTTCTCATCTGCGTGTTTTCCTGTCTGTCCCCTGTAAGAATCTGAGCGGAGACAAGTACAGTTCTTCATAGGCCCAGATCAACTTCAATGAAAGTAGCGGTCCATGACCAGAATAACGAATATGAACTCACTCCCATGAAAAGCAGTGTTCAGCTGAAATTTTCGCATTGATGTATATTAAGACTCCTCATATCCGAGTATCAAGCTTTGTCGACCTGTGCTATGGAAGTCGTTCGCTCTCGATAGTAGATTTCTTCAGTTTCTTTATCACAAAGTAATAGCAAGATTCCGCCAAATAGAAAAATAGCAGCCCCCCAACCAACACCGTAAGCCCAACCGAATTCCCAAATTTGTCGATTGGAGTCCTCGATTTCGGCGGCAAAGCATGCTGGATAGACGACGAGCGCGATCAAGATGCAGAGCACTGGAAGAATAATACGTTTGGATGGAGATTCAAAGTCATGTATCATTTCGATCATTTCAGTATTGAATGGATGTCAGCGTGATACTTACAGGCGCAAACCATCACATAGAACGCCAATCGATACAGCATGTATTTACGCACAGGATTTCGGGAGCAGAGTCCAAAACCTGTCATGAGAGTGGCAGCGATATCGCACAATAAAGTAATCACGCACAACGCCGCTGCGGCCTGGACATACGCCACGTTTCGAGCAGCGTAGCAGCCCGGACCAACCTGTAGGAGGAGGATTGTGAATTAGAAGCTCTGAGAAGGCTAATATCTAACCCTCCACGACGGTGATAAAGTCAAGTTGGAGTTTACCTCAAGACCGAATGGCAGTGGTTCATCAGCTCCTTCTTCGATGCATTGTTCCCAGAGGCCTTGTCTGTATTTTTGAGCGACAAGCCACGATGATGAGAGAATACTCAACAGCATCAAGAGCGTCACGATCAAACCAAATATGAATGCAAACACCTTGAAATGCAAAAAAAATCAGACAAAAATTTTGAGGACAAAATTCTCCAGTCAGGCTTACACCTTTTCGTACCAAACTTGTGATTGTGTTGCATCAATACCTGCTTCATAGTACAAGTGTTCACGCATGTCGTAAGACAACAACATTCTTTGTAATCAGGATCTCCAAAACTGGGGTACGGGCTCTCATGTGGTAAAGCTGATAACTGATGCGGGGGCAGAATATGCCTCGGTGGCGCCAGCGGAGAAACGAAAAGAACTCTCCGTGAACAGCCGTGGTGATTCGCTGTCGAATGACCCAGTGCGCTATAAGTCGGCGGGTAACCCGCTTCCGTGTATATCACCTGCGAGTCCATTTTGATCCCTTGTCGATCGATGAAGTGAGGTTGCCTTGGAAAACCGGCCTTCACAGCTCCTTGCTTGTGATCGCCCCTCAATGATCTGGTGGAGGCAACGAAATTCCGACGCACACTGACGGCACAGCAGTAGAGAGAAACACGCGCCAATTCCCTGATGATGATGATGATGTTGCCGGCCGATCGATGAAATTAGGAGTTTGGGGTTTAGAGATTTCGGATGCAGTTCGAGAGGGAATGGCTCCGTTCCGCGACTGAGGTTGAGCTTTGCTGAAGACCGGAGTTGCTGCCACCAAATCGATGCTCCCTCAGGGAGGTGCGTGAATAAGCTTGAGGAATACCGTCAAGGAGCATTCACACGCTTAGCGCTTCATCAGCGCTTGAAGGCCAGCATTTGAATTCATGAATCTCTGAGAACAGCTGCGGCGATTCTGAACCACTTGCTGAACCGATTCTATGCATGGTATTGGCGGCTCTTTGGCATTTTGACGAAGATTTGTTCGCTGGGCTCTCGGCACTGATGGTTCCTGGTGCGGGGCTCGAACGATTTCGACTACTTGCAGCAACGACTCCCTGAGTCGAATGTGGCTACATTCGAATTCGTCTCATTTCCGCCGAGATTGACGGGGGATCGAACGCTCGCGAGACGACGGTTCTCCTGGGAGACTGAGTCGATTCTCAGGCAACTGTAACTACTGCCTTCCTCGCACTTCTCTTCTCCTCCTCCTTCTCCTCCTTCTACTTTACACTTTTTTGTCAAAACAAAACTGTCAGGTTTGGGGTTCGACAGTTGTAACCAAGATGGCGCCGGCTTTACTCTCCCTGTGTTCACCGTAGTCCCTACAAGGGGCGTTTGGAAGCGAAAGAGCTTTGGGGAGCTCTCTTGCTTGCTTGCTCAGACATAGAGACGAAACGCGGGACGCGGGGTAGCGATTGAGCCCGCATGCGCGATCCTATGAGCTGGCCGTCATCCCCGCTTAGATTGGTCGTCCCCGATCCAGTTTTGAGTTAGGACAAACACATTCCCCGCATGATGTACACATGTACATATATCAAGCTTGGTATCCATCCCCTCGCGTTGATAGCAATAAGCTCTATGGCTGCTATATAGATTCGGAATATTTTGTTTGGTTTCCAAAAAGACACTCACTTTCACCGGCCGAACGATGTGGACAGTTTCCACCGTGTTAGCTGCGAGGTCAGACTGTGACTGCCTTGCCGAGATGGGTGGACTCATCGCGAAGCTATAAGAGAAACGAGGTTCAGAATGAGGGTGGGGAACGAGCACAACAATCAGATCGAAACATTCGTTATGATTCAAATAGTTTTTGCCGAATTAGAGGAGTGGGACTGAAAATATTTCGGCCAAGAAAACTGGTTACGCCGGCTGGGCTGAAACTTGATTAGGATCGATCACCGATGAGCGAGCTCGAGCTTGTAGTAGGGACTTCGCCGCGAAAAGTCATGAATTCAACCAAGTAGTCGATGTTATGCCCCACCATGCGATGTTGGGTGGAAGAGAGCGCGTCGTAAGCACAGCGTTCCATGGTCATGCAGAAAGTCGCAGCAGTAAAAAATCGAAATCTGCTCAGTGCGTGATCACTTACCACTTAAGGAACTCAAAGATGGAGTATTGCCTCGAAGTATCACCGTTTTTGAGGATTCATAAGTGTGTTTGTTACGCGCAACACCGTTCCTTCGAATCGTGGTCACAATACTCGAGCAGATTTTCGCGATATTAGTCGTAAGCCACCACGATGTAGGAACACGGGACCTGAGTGAAATAGCTTGATAGCGAGGCGACACTCAGGTGGCCCACAGAACGACACAGAGCCACCCAGTCACCCGGCCGGCAAGAAGCCGAACCAAAAACACCGAGTAAGAGCGATGTGAGTCTGAGATTTGGGCCGCTCAATGCTTTCGGCCCTCTCGTGAGACCAACCGAAAAGCTGCTGGTCAGAGCATTCGCTCTCGACCGGGAATGCCCGCTACTCGCTTCAACAGGAAGCACGATTTTCTGCGGGAACTGACCCGAAAATGAAAGACAGGCGGCAGCGCTGCCCCGCTGACCGCTAAAACAGAACGTTGACCAACAGTCAACCAGCGCTCTCGATTCCGATCATTTCGGAGTGCATCATAACATGACGGATCCCAAAAATTTATGGCCACGCGCACGAGGTTGGAATATTCGTTTAGGAGACGTTGAAAGTTCCAGCAATCAACAACCAAAAACGGAAGCCCCCTCCGCCCCCCCCCAACGATTCCTCGAACTCTCGTGCCGACACCGGATACCAGGCTTGGCTGTGTAGCTCAGAGGAAAGCCAAGTTGACAGTGACTATATTTCCCCGGAACTTTTCCGAACTCGATTTCTGAAGGTCATATTGTACATGGTGGAAGTCGCCTTTTCCAAGCGGAGGAGATATATTTGTTCGTGATGAAACGCATCGAGCAAGTGGTCTACAAGATTTGGACGGTCTACGAACTGAGAGACAAAGAGACTCTGGTAGAGTCAAAAATAACTTGCAAGACTAAAAGACGTGCATTAAGAGCGCGGCGCTAGCATGTCGGAGGTGAGAAACACTTTACTCTGTATGGTAAACTATAACGGTGACGCCCGCTTCGCTAACATTCGATAAAAGTGAGCTAGAGCATTTTGGAAAAGCGTACCAGTGTACATCTCGGGAACAAACACAATCACTTCAACAGCTGAAGCCGAAGTCCATTGTTCGAGGTCCACTGACCTTTCCATGAGGGTTCCCTTGATCACCGACAACGGCTGAAAATGGGCCAGGTATGTATGACAGCGAGACGCTGCAGCACCAGGTCTAGTCGGTCGGTTGGGAATCGAGTTCTAGCTGTCAATTGTCATGAAGTACGACCGATAAATTACGTAATGTATGCTCAGCAACATATACCTCGGCTAGTTACTCTGCCGGCCGGACAAGTACGATACTCGTAGTCCCGCAGAGGAGTTCCGAGAAATTCTTCGCTACGAACATAAAACGGAGCGGCGGATATGCGATCATCCTCAGCTGGATTCGCAGAAAACATTCTCGACTGTTTTCTCACTCGGTAGACCTCACGACTGAGTAGGCCCGGAAATCTTTTCGACGATCTAGGTTCCTACTCCATAAACTCCCTCGCTTTGAACGAGAATAAGGCATGAAAACTGAGAGCTCAGGAGCTTACAGACTGCTCGTCAGAATGTAACATCAAACTTCCCACGATAACTAACGCTACATTCGCTACTATAGAAAGCATCATAAGGCTGACCACTGACAGAGAACTCAGTAGAAACAGTCCTCGACAACTCACCTCTGTGGATATTGGTGGCTCATAACTTAACACCGCTAATTGTTTCAGCGAGACAGATTCACTCGGTGTTGATTCTTGTGGCGATGGTCGTATTGTACGATCAGCTTTGAAGTCATCCCAAACAGATCAGCGCTCGTATCTCATTCACGATGAAGTCAACTTCGGCCATGGCCGAATGATTCGCACACTTCCGTCGTGCTAAGGGGAACTCTGACCGCGTTCCGTTAAGCTTTTACCACTGGAACTGTCGGCTGTCAGTGGAGTCGAATCCGAAGTCGTCATTCGAAGCTTGAATGAAATCTATCTGGCATCTAACAGAGGAATTCCACGAGCAACAAATGAAGACGACGAGAGAATATTCTCACCAGCACTAGTATGCTCGGCTACCGAAGAACGCCGACATGAGCCGCGGAAAAGCTGTAACAACTGACGGTAGATGGCGCCACACGTCTCACTGAAGGGACGTGCTGCTGTCAGGGCTACATTCCGCCGGGAGAATTAAGTATTGGTCACGAGTCAAGACGAACCTTCCAAGTTTCGCTCCAGTTTCGCTCCGCCTGAACGAGAGATCACGATCACGAGCAGTATGCTGGCGATGGAATTCGCGGGGGTAAAAGAACTTTGGACGGACTTTCTGCAGCCCACTATCTGCATTTTCACCCAACTCTGTGTGTCATGCGTAATGATGACCACAGTACTGTATCTAGGAGGAGGGCAATGGGGCCTTCCCCCCCCCGAAAATCCTGGATAATTACGACCATTAGTTGATCAGCTTACACAGGACAGCTGTATGCTGTTCCTTCCTGCTCCATTCTGCAAAATACTCTCATCAGCTACCTGCTACCACGCTCTCGGAAATCGATAACAGATGTTGATGTTTTCTAGAATGAAGCAGGAGGGACCTCCTCGATTTCGGAGAAAATTTCACGGATGGGAGACGGATAGCTGGTGAACAGGTTGGATGTCTATTCGATCGGGCCAGCGATGAGACTCTCGTTTTCAGTCGTTGCGGTTTCTAGAAGTTACTCTCATTCGCCTTTTCGTTTCCTTCACTCTCATCCCTCTCTAGGTGAGTCTCCTCTACCGGGGAGAATGGCATTGAGGCGGAAATAAATTTGCCTGCCCCCCCCCCCCCTCATCAAAGGAAAATTCTGGTTACGCCACTGATCACGACGGGGGAGGACGATGCAAACTCGGACACCACGATCTTTGCAAATTCAATGGAGGATGTGTCGACTCGTCTCTCGCGATTCGATGTGTCCTTACTCCGTGCTTGGAATGCTGAGACATGATTTGAATTCAGATATTGATCGACCACGAACGATCTGATATTCTTCGGAATGTGTCTATATCGAATCGAGCTCCTCGGGTGGAACCGAGCTTTCTTGCATATCTGCATCCTTCAACAAGATTCACCCTGACGAGCCCACTTTGTCCCAGAAGGGTCGCGATCTCTGCTCTGGTTCTTAGAACAACGAACATTGCTCTCAACGCCGACAGATTTTGAAATTCGCGGCTGAAGCCTCCTCTGAAAAAGGGAGAGGGCAAACACAGTTTGTTGATATCACTGACATCAACAGACACCAACAAGGCAGCCGCGGTGGAGAAAGCGGGGAACGCGAAGAATAGCAGAGGAAACTTAAAGCAACATAGAATGCTCCTGACGTGAAGATCGGCGCATCCTCCCCTTTCACAGGAAACATTGGAGGATCTGGTGACAAATCTGTAGAACGTCCAAATTCGAAGTGAACGTTATCCTTCATTTCGCTGCTTCTTTGAATTCTCTTCTGGTGTAAGAGATGCCCCTGCCGCCGGCGCTCGTTGCTCGTCTGAAACAACGTGGATTGATCCGAACCGGTGTGTCAGAAGAAGGCGTTCAACGCAAGGAGGAAGAATCCGCCGCAGAGCACGAAGAGGTGAGAACATCTGATGAGCGAAGCTTACAGGCGTAAATGATGGCTTCATCTACCATTGTGTCTCCTCAAGTAATCTTCTATCTATCAACGTGGAAACGTTTCTGATTTATGGAACATATCAAATAGGTCTTCGCCGAGGATTACGACAGTCAACCAAATCAAAATGACAGTCGGGAGATAGGCCCACAGTTGCCGTCCGATCGATTGGAAAGTGACCAAAGAGATACGTCTGGTGCAGCGGCGGGCTGCCCGAATAAATGGAATGTCCACCACAAATGCGTGCCATGGTGCCACAAGAGATGGGGCTCAGGTATGTCTGGAATTATTCGGAATTGGACAGCACGTGATGGTACTGGATATACGACTTCTGACCGAGTTCACAAAATTTCCTAGGCGCTTTGAAGGAGAAGAAACATCTCACTCAGAAGCGACTGCAAATGCTGAAGAAGTATCCACTTCCGTCGGACTGGGCGGAAGAGTTCGATCCAGGGACCGGGAGATACTATTATTGGCATCGGGATGGGAAACAGGTCAGTCCCGTTTGTAAACCATGTGTGTGTTCAAGATGAATGCACAGACAGTCGACTTCCACATAAATGCTACATTGCTTCCATCAATTGATTCAAGGTTTGTTGGCTGAGTCCTACTCATCCTCGTTCACAAGTAACACTTCCCGTTCCAAAGTTTCAAGAGATTATGGCCATCGAAGGTGAGTGTTAACCTTTTTCATGAAAATTATTGCATTATTCGTGTGCGGAGTTTCGAAACATGTCACGCTTCCCTCGTATTGCAGAGGACCACGACGATGATTTCGAGAACGACGATGAAGACGACTCGGAAAATTCTGACGAGCAGGAAGCCGAAGAGGAGAGACCGGTTTCTCAGAAAAAAGCGTTTCGGTAAATTGGGAGTTGCGATTCGGTCAAAGAAATCATGTTTGTTATTTGAATGTTATTTTGTCATTTGGCAACATGTTCGCGCTCAGACCCCTCTTCTGTTTTCCAGGCCCCAGTCACAGTTTGGAAGCAAGAACTCTGATCGGAGAAAAAATCGACGAGACGATGGGGCTCTGGACCCAATGGATCCTGCGGCCTATTCAGACACTTGTCCTCGCGGAGGTTGGGCTGACGGCCTCGATCGGGAAGGCGGGAAAGCCGTTGACTCTACTGCATCCGGTCCTCTTTTTCAACAACGTCCGTATCCCTCTCCTGGCGATGTACTCAGGATGAAGAAGAAATGAAACTTTGAAGATCTGTGAGCTCTTGTTGGTCTCGCGTGTATATAATGACTGAGAATAAAGGTATTTTTTCGTTAGCCATCTAATCATTTCTTTCCCTGTCGCGTTGCCATCATACAACATTGGCGATTTTGTTCTCATCGCGCAAATGTACCGTGGAAATTGAAATTTGTCCTCTCTCGGTCCCGCTTCGCTCAGTTTTGTAAATTTTTGGACTTCTTATTGACTGCTCCGATACTGGTAACCGATCGGGGAGAATTCTACTTCACCTTTCATCCTATAAGTTCCGTCGAGTGCAGTCAGTTGCTCCAGAACGAAGGAGCGCCAAAATTTTCCCGGAAGAATCGACAAAACCTAATTTGGTGGCCTTCTGGAGGCCAAGCGGGATCAAATCAACAAGCCGCTCTTGTCACATCGCTGATCTTCGGTGGGGAAGGATCAACTTGAGTTTGCGGACATAATTGCTGATTGTCATCCTCTCTATACATCGGTTGCATCAACGCGAGCCAGCCTGGGAATAGTACATTTCTCTTCCGACAAAAGTTTTAGGCGTTTCCATTACACTATTGAATATCGAAGAGCTTCTGATGATTCATTCGATTCTTGGCGTTCGATTCTTGCCCCGGATTGACGAACTTGAACTGGAGATGAGACATTTCGATATTTGGGCTCGCGAATTCGAGAGCTACTCTTGCCGAAAATCGGGTTCAAGAACGATTTAGTATCCATGCTACAGAATGTCTCACCATTGAATCTCTCTTACTTTCGATAATATCTAGATGCTGGATGAGAAGTTTCCGAGTCCCATCAACGACTGAGACACCGAATTCGGAATTCTGAAGAATTGATCTCTTTAGTTTGGATTGAGATTTGAGTACACACAGATATCTTGAGGAGTGAACGGAACAAATTAACCGTGTAGTTCCGAAAGCGAGTGGAAGAAGGTCTTTTTTAAAGCAGCCACAATCTTAGGAGAAATCGTTCCCGGAACCTTTGCCTCCCGAAACCGCTCCTCTCTGGGTGGCTTGGGTTACCGAGGCGGTCTATGGCGGCGCCGACGAGTTGACCTTTTCGGCGATGAATGCCTTGAAGGAATCGCCTTGGAGGAATTTGAAGGTCATGTTTTTTTTTGTGCCAGGGTGTTTACGCCTGTTTACTCCGATTGGGCTGGGACTCTTGTACGTGTAAGTAGTCCATGACGTACCCAAAAAAAAACAAGTTTCAGAACTGTCACTCAGAAGACCGTGACAGAAGGCATCGTGGGTAGCTTAAAAAGTGTGTAACATAGAGAAATTCTTGTACTCACGTAGAGGGAGTGTTTTGCACGTTAACACGTGGCTCATTTTACACCCTCCTCCCGCAAACCCCACAATCTTATTAGAAAGAAATTTTGGTTCAAACCCTTCGGACGCAACTTCAGCGAAAGCGTAGGGCACGCCATGGAATAGAGGCGTCACTTGTCTTTTGAGCTTGACAAGGAAAGTAAACAGCGTTGGAGCTAAACTTCGCGCTGAAGTATTTTTCATTGAAGCCAGTAATCCGCGTAAATCCATGTCATCGATGTTATCTCTAGAATAGCTTCCCGTTGGTATTCAGTGAGTTCCTCCTGGTGTATTTTCTATGTTTGCAGACGCGTTACTCGGTCAGCTGAGAGCAAACCATAGCTACGACAAGAAGTGTGGGCAGGCTGTTGAGCACTTGGGAGATGAAATCAAGTCGATGATGTGGTCAGGACAGGTTCGACTTCCACTAGGTATGGTATACGTTCACTGTCTCCGGGGATCGCTCGTGGATCGTCGTGCGAGACAAAGTCTGTGAGAAAAAGTTGTTTGTGACCGAAGGACGGGTATTAAGTCTTGAGTCGGCACAGCAGTATAAAGATCATCAGGTAAGGAGCTGAGATGCTATCGGCGCGAAATTCGCTCTGCGAACACCACGGAGCACAGCGATGATCGAGATTGACTGTTGAAAACGAGCAAAATAGCCAATTTGAGAGTTTCTAACGAGCTGAGCACTTCACGAACATAATAAGCTGATGGATTGGCCGCATCGCACACAGAGCAGAGTATCGATGGGGGGACTCGAATAAGTGTTACCAGCGTGGAGAAAAACCGGAAGCAACCTCACCGTAGGTCCCGGATCTCGAGGGAATCCTCGTGAATTGCGAATGAACGTGATTTCTCGAATTGAAGGGGGTATCACGAACGCGGTTCGGTGATCTAATGCAGCTTTTCTCAACCTATGTTCCGCGGAGCCGAATGGTTCCGTCGACGATTTTTCATGATTCTGCCGCGTATTTCCTGCAGAACCGTCGGGTTCCGCGGAGCTTCTTCCCGACTCCTCTTCGGAGCAGTTGTTTTTTTGCGTTGCGCGTTAGAGTAAGCCATAGTGGCTCATCCCACGGACTCGTCAAAACAATGTTGCATCCTGTTTGGGAGACGCACAACGCTCCTTGTATTTGTATCTCCTGATCCCCAGTCAATTATGGTCGGACTGCCATCTGAGCGCGCACCGCGACTTAGCACAACGCAATTTCGTGATCCTCAGCGGCTGAGAGCAAGGTTCGAAACGGAAGAGTTTTACCCTCGTTTATTCGAGGCTTCCGGCCTCGAATTCAGCATATTAAGACAGCATCATCATTCCAATCCACGGGAAGAAAGCCTTTCAACATAGGGCTGACGGAGGATGGAAAGTTTCTGCCACATGTAGTGGCGTAGCGAACCGGTGTGGAAACTCGGAATCTGTGGGAAACTGGAAAATGCCGCCCCGCCGACCATCGCGACATCCCAATAGGAGATGAAAGTTCCTCCCAAGATAGAAGTTCCTCAAAGCTCAGAAACTTCGAGATGCGGATCACACAAGCCTTACTCCCCCCAAACCCATCTCACTCTAAGCCACTGCCCACGTGGAATCTGAGTTGACAATTACGGTGAGAACGTCATCCTGGGCATTCCATGATTCGAATGAGGTACATAAGTGAAGTCATGAGTATGAAAGCAGAACAACAGGTTTTGCGGTGTCTGAGCTGATGGTTCCGCGCAGTGGCGAATTAAGAAAAGAAAAAAGGGGGGGGACAATAAAAAATTTAAGAAAACCCAAAAAAAATTTTTACATAAAAAAAAAACGATTGAGAATTGACTCTTTGTTCTGATATTCGTTGCGTACAAAGTGTCAACTCAATCCGTGATGACCTATGGAACTGTTTCTGCTGATCTGTATATTCCGCCTGGGAGGCCAGATTCGAGGCGGGGGGGGGCGAACGGAATATCGATCAGCTCCCATTGATCATAAAGAAGAATCCAGAAAATCGTGGAGGGCCCTTCTGATCTCGATTACGCTTTCCGAGGACCTCAGAAGCCCCAAAATATTATCAGAATGTCACCGAGGGGACCGGAGCAGATACCTCATCGATAGGACTGCGCGCCCAATAGGTTGTCGGAGAACACCCCAACCCCCTATCTTTCAAGAAGAGGGAGCTTATCCGTCCACATGCTCCGAGTGTGGGCGAGCGATTTCAAGAGAAGGCCATCGGCATCACTCTCTTCTTTCAGAACCACATTTCGATATATGACCGATCTATGTGCATTCTATGAGTTCGTCCGAAGAGTTCGTTCCGTTTTCTTATGTTTGTGAAACGGAGATAGTAATAGTGAGCTTCAAAACTGAGACTCAAAATAAGTTTTCGCATTTCCCCACGGCTCATTCATCGCCTACTACAAAAAAATTTGTAGAAAATTTCTCGAAATTCCGAATTGACAGCATTCTCCGATGAACTTCGTGTTCGGGATCAAAGGGGTAGTTGTGTAGAAAGTCGAACATCACATGACATCGATGATTGAGTTCAAAATCTCGATAATACCGTGTACTTTCGGGATCTATCATTTTGGAGGTCCTCCGAAAACGTGAATCGCCTAAAAGGGGACCAACCTTCTTCGCTCTATGGGGGTCCTCAGAGCGTCTTACGAAAAACCTTTTTCCAAGAGCCCACCCTGTCCAAGTTGTCACTGTAAACTTCGACTTTTCGCTCTTATTCAAAAAAAGGATTTATTAGGATTAAAAAAGGATTGTCAATGGCGCACCCGCTTCGTCGTGACAGAGGAGGTGTGGAGAGAGTGTAGGCTCTATAGGAAGCAAAGGGCAGACTTCTATACAAGGCACAAGTAAACGAAATGAATAACTCAAGATGGCCAAAAGCAATCCTAGTAATGAGGGAGATGACGGAAAGAACGAACGCACTACGAAAGGGAGTGGCAGAGCTCAAAAATAGATTCGGATGTGAGGAACTGAAAGAATTTCGGAAGAAAGAAAAGCGAGCCAGCCTGAGTGCATATAAGAAGTAAGTGGAAGACACGATAAAAGCGAAAATGGACGAGGATTGGCTTGATAATATGTCGGGGAAGAAAACCCTAGAACGCTATTGAAAATATATATGACAATACGAGAGGCAGTCGCCTTTTGGCAAATGAAAGAGCAGGATGCTCACAGACCAGAACAAAATACAGGTCGAAATACACAAATATCGAAGCGCATGCCCAAGATGCGAAGAGGGAGAGGAAAGTATGGAAAATGTGCTTCTGGAATGCGAAAAGCCACCGAATGTGGAATACACGATACAGAGAATACTGGGACTACACGAATAAAGCACTCCAGGGATTATCCTCAACACGAGGAGAATTGGTGGAAAAATGCGAGAGAACAAACGGAGACAATCACAACCTGTAAGAGGTAAGCATCGACTCGAAAGCATGGACCACCTGAGACCTCGCCCCTCATGTAGGGTCGATTGTTATATTTAAATGTAAATATCACAATAGAGGGTCAATAAACATCCATCCACCCAGGACCGGATGCTAGGAGCTATAGGCGTCGCAAACTGCGGTTGAACAGCGTAGGAATCCTTCCCTCGGACCCCCATGGATCGGCAAAAAAGCTCGACGGACCGCCGAAGGACCGCGGCCGGGGATCACTACATTATCATATCATAAACACCATAACTCACCAAAAATGGGAGTCAACTCACCGATCACCTTCTTTACAGGGATTGAGCCATGCGACCGAAGAATGGGGGGTAGTCTCGCCGTTTTCGGGATTGGATTCAAGTCTTCTTTTCTAAGTATCAAACGATTCCAACGATGTCTTTTATTCAGTTTCTATATTCGAATTTCTCTTCCATGAATTGTATGCATGCGCCCCATGTTCCTCTTTCTCGTGATCGGACTAAATTCAGCACTCTTAGAATTCTTCATAACTAAACACAAAACAGCCTCTCAGACCAGGGCTGGATTTTCGCGATTGCATCTGCTATGAAATCACCTATCGTCTCATCTTTCTCAGAATTTTCATACCTGCAAATCGTTCAGAACAACACATCTTGAGAATACTTTGGAGAAAACACATGAAAACTTGTCCACCGAGAGAATAGATGAGGTGGAAATGTTATTTCCCATACCGGAGAGCAAATGATCGAAGCTATTTATAGGATCTTCTGTCTGTTCAGAAAAACTCTCTCTCATTTGTGTTTCACTCCGGGAGTCAGCGAGAAGAGTTGCGAAAACAGCCAAGCATCAGTCGCTCTCAAGAACAAAGTGTCCTCCGGGTCGGAACTCTGAAATCCTAGAAATTGCCGCTCCCTCTGAATACCAATGACCCGAAGCGACGACTGAAAAACGTTTTGCTCGTTCAGCATACACATTCGAACGTTCCTAGGGGATTATATTACAAAGTAAGACCTCTGAGACCAGCGGCAGGTCCGAACTGACCAGGATAATATAGTTCGGGGGAGAAATACCCGTTCGAAGTTGGAAAACCTTCATTGAAAGCGGGTGAAGGCTGTGTGGACGCAGCACCGGTGTTGGCGGCCGCCGCGGCCGCGGCGGCGGCCGCCGACACGCCGTGCACCAAACCCTGGTGATGGTGACTCGCCATTTGCGGCGCGTTCGGAGGCTGAGTTGTCTGAGACCATGGGTTGCGGTGGTTCCAGGGATTCGTTTCGTCGATCAACGATGTGCCATGTCCTGACGTTCCGTGGTACTCCATTGGATTGTGCATCATGGAAAGCACCGAAGACGAATACGAACTTTCTTGACCTTGATGCTGCAACGACGTGACATGGGCGTCGGACTCGTCCTGCTGCGGCACTCCTCCTCGTTGGTGATCGATTCCAGCGGGGTCTGAACCTGTTCAAGGAAGGGGAAGATGAATCCATGAGTCGGGTGCTTGTGGCGTGTGTTATAGTCGCTCAATATCAGACTCTGACTGTCTCTGCACGAGATCGGTTAGCCGCAGTTGCAACGCATGAACGGAAACGATCCTGGCAAAAGCAACGCAAAGATGGGACAGAGATTCTTGTCAGTACTTCGAGCCCCATCTACGAAAGGGAGTTCCTGCAACCGCAATCTATCGTTGGGTTACAAGCTGACCTGGTCATCGAAATGAGAATGTCATAATCAGGGATTCATTTTCAGCAGTTCAGAAAATGAACCTCTTGATTCACTTTACCCCGAAAATTCCTATTCAGATGTTTTTGAGCGAAGTTGAACAAACATCATCTGTGATTCTTGCTCCTTTGACCGAGAAGTGAAATTCGCTTGCAGCTCATATTCTGATTCAAGATTATTCTTTAGGGGGTTTGGACGACTCTTGCAATGCTCTTTCACATTTGAATGAAGCAATGGAAGAGTTGAGAAAGAAGAGATACCTCTGCTGAGCAAGTGCGGAATGAAACGACACTACTCAAAACGGTTGTCCCATCTAAGGATAGGAAAATTACGGATACGGCGGGGTGGACCGCATCCCTGCGGTACGGTTGCTCTAAAAGTATTGTTCCAGCCAATGAGGGACTTTCACTTACCGTGTGCGTTACTAGCGCCATTGGGCGCACTGTTCGAGGATTGAGTTGGCTGGGGCTGCTGCTGTGGTGGAACGTGCGGCACGTAGCTACCAGGAGGTGAGTTTCCCGCTTCGTTCAGCAGACCGCCATAAGCTGCAGTGGCGGCCGCAACCGCTGCCGCAACAGATGAGCTCGACGAGCCTCCGGCCGCCGCCGCCGCCGCGGCCGCGGCCGATCCTGTTGAGGCGTACGGAGAAGAAGTTGTCGCTGACGCTGGAGGAAGACTCAGTGCTGAAAATCCGTTCATATGCTGAGGTTGATGCTGTTGCTGCTGATGTCCTCCCATTTGCTTCCGCCATCTCGCACGCCGATTGCTGAACCACACCTGTAACACGCAACGTGTTCGTGAGTACCAATTCCACCAAACCGAGCACCACCAGCAAATACTGAAGGATCTCGTCTGGAGAGAAATGTAACACTGACAGAGAAATTTCGGGACGACGATACAAGAGATCTTCTGAAGAGCCACCGAATACCTCGCAGAGCCTCGTGTTTCCAGTGCCCAGCGAATAATTATGACGGATGGTCTTTAAAGCAAGTTCCCTAAGTTGAGTGTTTCAATTAGTTGGAGCCAACGACCGTCGTTTGCTTACTCGTATGAATCAAAAGACCTGCGGCCGCTCCGAATCTTTTCTCAACGCAGAATCAAGACTAGCGAATGCTGCCGCAAACGCTCGAAATGACACTTGAAGTCTGAGCATTTCGAGCATACGATCGCGCTGACAGAATCAGATGAAGAATTTCGCCGCGATACAATGAACGAAACCGGCGCCAATTGGACCTTTCGCTTTTGGTCGAATGGGATGAAGCCAGAGACCATCCATCGATTCATCACCGCCGGCAGCTTTCATCGCGTGTCATCCCAACTTTGGTCGTGATTACCGAAACCGTGAAAATCTCATACCGCCGCGCCGATCAAAGCGCTCGATGTGTATTGATCGAGTCTCTCAGTCTTCTTATGAATTTGCCTGATAGTTTAGCTCCAGGAGTTCAAGACGAAGCTCTTTCAGAACTTTGATTTCTCGAATGTTCACCTCTATTCCGATGTGACCCATTTGCCCGTCGCTCGATCCACGAATCTGAGTGAAATCCATTTTTCCATCGCCTGGGATTCGCAGAATAGGCGCGTCAAATTCTGATCGCGTGTAGCTGGTTGGTCACAAATAGAAGTGACACAAAGAGAGCATTCGCCGAGTTTCTCGTAACTCTCTAGCAATGCCTTATTCAAATCGCTTCGAAATCTTTTCCTACGCCTTTCCTTGAAACAGCACGCGCCAGAATTTCGGGCATTTCTTCGTTGTCGCCGATGGAACGAGTTTCCGTTCCGTTTGTCGATGGATCGCTCGCTCGCTCGCTCGCTCGATCAATCGGTCCGTCCATCTTCTTTCGCTGCGCTCTTTGAAAACGGGTAGCGAAGAAGGTAGAGAAAAATTGGAGTATTGGCACTTCGGTTTGGGACGACCGACGCTTCACTCGATAGCAACCGATCGCTTCGTCGGTGGTGCCGCTAGTTGGTGGACGGCGACGAATGGGAAGACGGGCAAACGAGAGACGGTCAGACACACGGACCGATTGACTGACGAACTGCATCCCGTTGGTTGCCGTCGTCCCTTCGAGTCAAGAGGTATTTGACGAGGGTGCTCACACCACCCAGTGTTTAGTTCCAATTTGCGTTGTCGAGGTGTTCCCTCGCCGGCCGGCCGGCTCGCTCGCTTGCTCAGCCAACTGTCCGTATATCCGCCCTTCGGCCCGTCAATAAGGGAAACGACTGGACGGGAGGTCTGACTGTTTGGCACCTCGCTAAGGCGGTTCCTCCTTCAGATCATCGTGACATGATCACACGTCAGTCTGTCGAGTCGTCGTCGAATCGAGTTGAAGCAAGCTTAGTAAAGCCGACACAGCCTGACTGCCGACGGAGGCGGATGCCGGGTGGCCAGCGTACATCAAAACGATGATCATGAAGAACGCTAGTCAGTTCCGCCGCCAACTCTGCGACCGCTACGGCGGACAGTGATCATCAGAGGGAGGACGATTAAACACTATGAGCAAGGAGAGGGAAGCCCGGCGCGAATGCTCCTGTATTTCTGCCTAAAATGCATAATTCGTGAGTTTGAAATGATCGAGAATCGACTGGAAGGGTCGCCGGGTCGTGTTTTTCGTCTTGCGGAAAAATGCACTGATAAGCTGATCAGCAGTCAACTCTCCCAACTGACGAAGGTTTATCCAGCTTCGAAGATCAGTGAAAAAGTGTCGGTGCTCACTGAGCACCGACACTTGGAAACTCGTTGCAAGAGAGAAGAAAGCCGTCCTGGAATCAGCCGCCAGAGCCACAATGTTCGAAGAGATTCTTCGTAACTTGGACGTCGGCGGCACTTTGCAGCTCGCTGCGAGTTTATCCGCGTTATTGCATCGATATTTGCAGCCTGTGATCATCGGAAATTCCGGAGAAAAGTCGGAACAACATACGAGGAAACGCTGCGAAGCAAGCCGCCGCGCCAGTAATTTCGGCTTCCGAAAGAATCGGCGTCGTTCAAGTCGACGAGCACTCTTTGTTCTCTGTGACGACCGGCGCTCAAGTCAGTTGTCTCTTACATATTTTTTTCTGTGAGGAGCGCCTCTCCGTCTCTTTGACGCTCACCGGGATTATTAAGTGCTCATTTCGAAACAATTAGGAGATATATTAAATTACCGCCAAGTAACTGTTACTATCCCACAGTCGCACTTCTCAAATGACGGAGAACTCGAGGAACAGAACGGAAAGTGAACTTGTACTTCACAAATTTACGAAGCGTGACAACCAAGAGGCACAGGTCATTCATTACGCGAACCATCAACTCAAAAACTGAGGATCCAAACTGTTTGTCCACTCCAGTGCGTTCACGGTGATCGGTCAAACAAGAAATGAAAAGTCGATGGAGTCCTCGGAGTTCGACAATATTTCACAATTTCGGGCGAGATTCTAAATTGATATGTTTCATGTGCCATGTGTTTCTGCCGAATTCGGCTAAACTCGTCTATGTAAAACAACCATCAAAGATTTCGATGGATGGCTATCAGTGACAATATCGCCTCAAACCACAGAGAAGAGTGACGTTTGGGATCTTGAAACTTTTGCTCCTTCTCGAACCCTACTCACTTGTACTCGTGCCTCTGTCAGCCGCGTCCGCTGTCCGAGTTCTTCTCTCGTGTAAACATCGGGATACTGTGTTCGTTCGAAAGCTTTTTCCAGTTCGTCAAGCTGCTGGGCCGTGAATGTGGTTCGAGACCTCCTTTGTTTCCTTTTTAAAGTGATACCCACTTCGCCGTCACCTCCTCCATCTGACGATCCTGAGTTGTCATCGAGGTCCATGTCGCGCTCGGAAACTGCAGCTGGAAAGAGGTTCGAGTGAAAATTCATCTCTCTCTTCATCTCATAAACCTACTACTCCGTTTCGTGCGGCTCTTCAATTATTTTCAACCAATCACTGCCGCAAATCCACTGAAGCACTAATACGTCTCGCTGACCGAGCTGCCTCCCTGCCTGCCCGCCTGCCTGCCTAATAGAGCGGACGGCGCAGCGGACGGACATGGACGACGGCTAGCTACATCACCGTATGAGAGAGTGTTTGTGTCGGTTTGCAGAAGGGTGTGAGCAATTATGGTGAGCTTGCTTAACGAAACACTACCAAGTTCAAAACGAGTAAAAAAGCTAGGCGTGACTCGGCACTTCAATCGTGTAGGAGGAGGAAGACGAGGGAGTTGTTGGTACGGTGTTTTTTTTTTTCCGCCCGCCGGTCGCCCCTCCACTTCCCATGCGCCACGATTCGGATTCTCTGCATGCTAGCTATTCAGTTGGTCAATCCTTTGCGAATTCGATTTTTTCTTCATTACCCCGAAAGCTCACTTCCAACCCCTGAGGAAGGATCTCATTCGGGTCCAGTTGAAAGCTCGAGGATTGTGAGCAAGACGAAGCAGAGAGTTAGTTTTATTGTCGAGATCGATCATCGGAAGAATCATGAGGATGGTCAGCTGAATGAAATCTAGATTCGCTGTGTGTGATTTCATCTAATTTATCACTCGCTGCTCATCGAACACCTCGCGATGTTTGTTTCAGCGTCTTCGGAGCGCAGGCCGCTCATAGGTCACACAAAGTGATCACCGACTCACCGATGTCAGTGAGCCAATTGAGACATGAGAGCATCAGAGCGAGCGACACATTAGGGGCGTGGATCGGATGCCACCCCGTTTTCTTCCTCTTGCTTTCTGTTCGCTCTCTCAGCCATAAAAACTCGATTACAATCACGACGTGTAATATCCCAAATCGCTGTAGCTGAATTTTTCAATCGTCGTCACAGTACGTTTATTTGGAACTTGGTTTCTCTTTTATCTTGATCCGAGAGCCAAACGCGAGATGAAGATGTTGTGAACTTGTCGGCCCGCTCACACATGATTTAGCCGCGCAGTGTTTTATTCGATCAGACCGAAACGCCGAAAAAGGTCTATAGCGGAGCTCGAGGGAAGGAAACTTTTCCCGATCTTTTCCCTCTTCCTCAAAACAATCATCATCGTCGTCCGTTGCTACTCCTTCCGGAAGAAGAGTTTCCAGATCGCGAAGGGAGCCCAATAAGCTTCTCCCCTGCGAGACTTCAAAGTGTGTTCATACTTCAACCAAGTCTGAGTTCGCTTCGTCGCCCGAATTGAGCTCGGCTGGGTGTGAGCTCCGATGATAGAGAAACGATCCTCGGCGTCAAGAAACGTTTGGCAGCATTTTGAAACGCTACATAAAACGGGCGGGCGAGTGAGTGATTGAAGCTGGAGGTTTTCTATATCGACGAGGATAATTCGAGTGATTAATCAGGTATCGCATAACCCGCACCACACATACAGAAAAGCAACATCATCCCCGCCGTGATGATACTGATGCTGATGACGACGACGACGACGACGACGACGACGAAGAAGCTGGTGATGAGGATGTTGTTGCTCATGATGATGATGATGCCACCCAGGACGGCGGCGGCGGCGGCGGCGGCGGCGACGACGACGACGCTGCCGACAACGACGACAACCAAAGAGGCGACCAAGTGAGCGAACGCTCAAGTGCCGGCGAACCAAGCAACCAACCAACCACTGGCTAAATTAATACAGACACCACTTCGCAAAATGGCGAAACAAACAGCACGGTCATTGCGGGCTCGCTCGCTCGCTCGCTCGCCTGGTTGGTTGTTGGTTGGTTGCCTAGCTGACTGGCTAACACTCAGTCAGTCAGTCAGTCAGCAAGCGGTCATGGTGGGCGAGCGAGCGAGAAGGGTCGAAAGCTCGCTTCAAAAGCGAGAAAAAAACAACGTCGAGAATCAACGTTTACCACAACTGAAATGTACAATGAAACTCGTTCCGGAAGATCGAGCGTGTTTTGCTTCAGCGGAAGGTCCGCTCTCCGTACGATGCGGCCTTCGAAGCAGCACCGAGTCGACGCCCTTGGTCGAAAAAGAAGCCATCGAGATACGAAAAAAGAGATTCCGAGATGAACAGAGAATGTCGGCTTCTGCTGCAAAGTTGTCTCAACTAGCTACTCATTGTCAGACTGGTCAGTCAGTCAGTCAGTCAGTCAGTCAGAAAGTTCTTCACCCCTCGAGCTGACTTCTTGCATGACTATCGGCTTAGGCTTGAGATATTTGTGAAAACGCAGCGGTCGCAGCGCAGGCGGCCTCGCTCTTTGATCTGGGCGCTAATTCGAAATACGTTAAACGCTACACACCTCGACTACATACTTCCTCTTCTTCATCGTCGTCGTCGACGACGACCACCTCCTCCTCCTCTTCATTCTCAAGCGCTTGGCCGCCGTTCTCTGTCTGGTACGTTTGAGCTTTGCTCACAGGCGACGTAATCTCTATAAAAGTCAGGAATAGCAGGCGGACGGACGGACGGACGGGCGGGAGGGAGGTCGATCATCCGACTTGTTGCTCACCCAGTCGGTCAGTTAGCTCGTTGATAGTTCGTTCATACTACTGCCGAAAGATTGCGGTGAAGACCAAACAAGAGACCAGCTGGGTGTGAATACGAGATAATACCAAGCAGAAGGAACGAACGGGTTCCTCGGTCATGCGGCCGCATATGAACCTCAACTGAAGGCCAACTTCAACTCGAAATCAACTGAGAACCAGCTTCGAGGACTCTCTGCTAGAGAGTGATTCCCGAAGCGCGAGATGGAAACCTTCACGAATTCACAACTCAGGTTCATGGCGTTGCTCGTCGGATTTATTCTCGCGACGAAAATCTCCAAAATTGCGGATTCCAGCTCTGCAAGATTCCCGCACCAAGTGTTACCCAAAATATCGCCACTTCACCCAGCATAGATTGAGTCATCTCGATTCTGAACACAAAACTAAGATAGTTGTGCGATGTACATACATGCGATGGACGCCATGCATTTCAATCGAATTTATGAATAGAAACCGGGCATATCTGTATTCGTGTCTCTTGAATCGCGTCACCACCACAATTTTCTCCCTCAGACCCGTCAGCATGTACGTGAAGTGTGACAAATGAACATCGTCGCCGCCTGAAACCCGGGCGCAATCCCATCAAAGGGACTTCATCATCATTAAAACTCAATGACGACACTGTACTCTTGTATATTTTATACTGGGCTGCGCACAGGATTGGACGTATCCTTCGTCTTCACTCGATCAGGAGATCACGGTCGTTGGGATCTACGATCGGTCCACAAAACGAGAGAAATTTGTCGAGTGGATGACTGACTTCAGCAGCGCAGTGTTGTTTCCGAAGCGGCGAGAGAAAACTTGAAGACGACGACGTAAAGAGTAAACGAAACTTTTGGAATAGACGTTCACACGAACGGTGGCTCCGCTGTGTAGTCGATCGGATGGTCCGTTGGTCGATAGGCCCGCGGAATAGATGCCTGAATGTATGGAAGGAGAGAACATAGAGACAAAGTGACGGCGGCATCAAAGTGTGGCTCTCGACTACCGAAAAGAAGGCATGCCATTGCTCGTTGGCTCTGCCAGCGGCGACAGCGGCGGCGGCGGCGGCGGCGGCGGCAACAGCATCGCTACGACCAACAACAACGACGACGGTGGCGACCGTCGGTTTTCTATGCTGATCCCGCCTTCATCGACATCTCCGCGGCCGTCTTCGTTGTTGCCAGCTGTGGCTGCACTAGCAGTGGCGGAACCAGCAGCAGCGGCGGAAGCGGCAGTGGGAACAGCGACCAGTTGAAGGGCGGTCCGTCTCTACAATCGGTTTCGCTTTGGTTCTATCGTTCGTTCGCTCGTTCTTCTATCAAATAGAATTCAATGGAGCGACCGACCACCTGACCGGTGGATGCTTGGTCTGCCAGTCAGACAGACAGACAGACAGACAGACGGACATACAAACTGACTGACCTACCGACAGGCGGACGGCTGAGCGAACAAACGAACGAACGGAGTGACGAGAGAATCATCTCCGTCGATCAATTCTTTTCTTTTTTGAAGCAATTCCGTCAAACCGGCGAAAGACGAGATCATACTGATTATTCTTCATTCGCGACGTGCAAATAATTTTCTCTCTTCGGTGCTCCTGTTTCACATGAGATGCATATGATGATCCTGTTCTCGTTGTTCCGATCGCAAGGAACGATTTGCACGAGAACGAGCGAAAGGAGCGAATAGATACCCAAATGACCAATACATACACATAGCTTCATTCTCAACGAGCTTTTCTTCTTGAATTCTCGAAGCAAAGTTCCGATAAAAACAAACCGAGAACTCGCACTCCACTCGATGCTTAAACACCGTGAGTTGATCCCGTTTTGAGGGGGAGGAAGATCTAATTCATCCATCCCTTTTGTGCCGGAAACCCCTCGATGTTTTACGATATGTCAAAATCAATCAGAAACATAATCTCTGGGTCAGCGAATGGAAGGCTCTCGGTTGCATAAAATGTCAAATCTAGTTCACCAGGCTTTGAACAGGTTACGGAGTGAGAAGAAAAGGCCTCAGGATGAACAAGTCGGTCAACAGCCTGCCTACCAGCCAAAAAGCGAGCCAAGATGATCGGCTTTTTCTTCTGTGTGTGGTCCTCCTGCGTCGGAATCAATTCTGCGGACGATGGCCGTAGCACGTACAGAGCTGTTGTGTCAGACAGACGATCAAACTGCTAGCGAGCGAGCGAGCGAGCGAGTCAGCCAGCCAGCTATCAGACTAACTCGAAGACGAACATTTGAGTGAGCAAGTGAGCCGATTCGTCGGATGATCCCTTTGTTCCGAAAGTGGTATCTATATATGTACATCTATCTGCCTGAGGGCCTACGTTTGCTGTACTTTACCGTACTTTTCAACACCACCTTTGTCTCAAATGAAACGCCAATTGACAGATGAGCGGTCACTGAGCGCCTCGAGAATCACAGGCGGAACATGACTGTTTGATAAGCGCTCTCCTGTTCTTTGATTCCCTGATCAGTTACGGAATCGAGATAGCGGTGTCTGTCGGTTTGGGAAAACTTTCCTCACTCTGATATTTGAAGCTCTTCGAAAACCAGAAATGTCATGCCATAAATCCGATCCCTGGAGGACGATTCCGCGAAGTCTACTCGATGCTAAAAATGTGAAATAATCTCTCTGGGGGATAAATATTTAATTCGTCAGTCCCATCTCTGCTCATTCTAGCGTCTCGAGTCGATTTCTCCCCATCGCGTTGCCTGCTGTGACCTGAACGTCACTAATTGCAAGCTCGAAGAAAAAGGAACGGGAAAGCTATGGGAAACCTTATCACAGCAGCAACCACGATAGGAAGCTCACTTGCATGAAAATGCGAGACGGAGCCTTCGAATCGATTTTCGCAAAATGAAGTTACTTGATTGCGCGATATACTGTCCTACTACCGAGAGAATGCCTTATGGAATCTCAAGGACAAAATGAATTGCTCAGCCGTTGGAGGAGTCGGCCGGACTGATCTGACGATGAAACAAGAATGGGTCCCAGTTGGAAAACTTCTCCCGTCCGATACTGTTCAAAGACTCCATCAGGCGGCGCGGCTGAGAGCAAATGGAGTTTCCATGATCTTCGTTTGGCTTATGGGGTGGCATGTTCGAGTTCGTTGTCGTCTTTCGTTGCCCTCCCCCTCAACCCTCAAGATGATGCTGAAGTGCGTAGGTTTCCGGCTCGTTTCAGGGAGTTGATGTGGGGCCAGTGTACCACTTATGGACCCCCTACCAGTTATCGTAGGTGGTCCATAGGTAGTCAGATTCCCTTGAACAATTATGGATCCCCTTCAGTTTTGGATCCGGTCCATAACTGGTCAAGGGGTCTGAGCTCCTGGCCAGTTTTGGACTACTTGCCATTTATGGATTGTGTCAAAAGCTGATGGGGGTCCATAATTGGTCGGGGATCCATGACTGGAACATTTACCCTGGTCCGAGTTGGAAAGATCATGGCTGACAAAATCGGTAGCGATACAATCGAGGTCAATCCTCGTCAATGTTTGAGTGCACCGTGTTCTCTTTATTTGGTGAACGAAAAAGGATTCCTTTTCCCGCGGAATCTCAGGACATTGCCTCCACTACGGTCCGAATGTATCGATTCCTTTAAAACTTTGGAACGGTCTATAGCTGTGACTGAAGAGTCGACAACCTGCTATTTGTGAAGACGGCAATTGTAAAGAAGGCGTTCGAGAGAAGAACAGGAAGCATGCCGCCGAGCTCGCGAGCAAACCGACAAGCAAGCGAAGGGACGAACAGAAGGGACCGACACACTGCCTGTCAGCTGAGCGCGCGTGTAGCACGGAAGCAATCGTCAAGACCGCGATCAACAACGCGTTGGCCTGTGGTCGTCACCGGAACGACCACTCTTGAAATAACGGATTAGAAACTAACTATTATCGCGACGGGATAACAATCGGGAAGGGCACGCGTCCGGACGCGTTGTGTAAAGGGCGACAGACAGTGCTCATGAGGCCACTGATTCCCCTGCACTCCGCGCGAGCAGAGCGAGGACTTCTGAATGGTCAAACACCGAGGAAGCCGGAGTCGGAGACACTTTCGCATCGGTGAAGAAAACTTCGAAGACCGGACGCCGCGCCGCCGTTATTACTGAAATGTTCGGTGAAGCGTTTGGCAGAATTTTGGTAATATTTTTTTAGAATAAAAGATGAGTAGAATGGAGAATTACCACAATCATCATCATCATCATAATGATGATGCTCAAAATAATGAAGTCATATCGGGTAAACGAGCGCCGCAAGGTTACGGCTGCTTGCGGCTGCCCTTCCCATCGGAAAGCAGCCTACGATTATTATTGTTGTGCCCTTCTCATGGTTTCTTGTTGCGCATCATTTCCCTTGCCGTCGCTGCCACTGCGAAAGCAGAATAATTAAAATATTCAGTCGCGTAATTCACCGTGGATCACGACAGACCTTGGATAGCATACGATTTGTTGAACGGGGAAATTTCTGTTAATTATTTTTTCTTTCCTTTTTGCCTCTTTTTATCATCTGAGCGTGCTATATGTCGAGACCCGTACAGAGTCCGCGAGGAACCATCGGCGAACAGGCGAGAGAGAAGCTTCGGCGGCTTCTTCGTTTCTCAACATTGGGAAGCCTCGATCGCCGCGGCGATACACTCGGATCACGTTGGATTTGTAGCCTAGTAATTGGTCAAATCCTCGATTTCCCCGTCCGGAACTATGGCGACAACCTAGCCCGCTCGTGTGTCTGGAACCTATGTAGACGGCAGGTTTTCTGTTTCATATTTCAGCTAAGCGGAACATCAACTCGGACCTCGTCAAGAAATTCACGGGGCGAATTCGAATCCAGCACACTGTGCATCTGATAAGACGAAGCTTTCTTGATCGGCCGCGCGACAATTTCGTCGCAGACCGACGTACAACAATAATGGACACTGACGACGCGTTCGAATGCAAATCATTGATGCGGACGGCAGCGCAAACAATTTCTCAAAACAATTCTTCACTCGTGTTCGATCACCGAAGAGAAACGACAACATCTCTCCCGTGAGAATCGTTTCCGTCCAAGCAGACAGGGTTCGAACGACTCTACCCATCTCCATCATCTACATTGTCGTCGACGACGACGTCGTTGTCATCCCCACAACCGCCGAGACCCGCGCTGACAAAGAACTAATTACCGTTTTTTTTTCGCTTGAACTGAAAATGATAAATTCTCATCTTCGCCAATAGTTCAAACACACAGCCCTCGTATTCTTTCAGCGTTGTTGGTAAATTGTCCATAAAATGAATGACAGATCAGAAATGAGCGGCTGCGAACACAAATGCGGAATACTTTTCGGGGTCGTTGGTACAAACGCAAAACAGCAATCGAAAATCAAGAACGCGAAACAATTCGACAGTGCCACCGTTCATTCTTTGTTCGATTCCTGATTCCCCAGCTCTGATATTTTAATGGTTTCTAGCCAACATTTGCCGCGGCATCGACCGTCGACTCTCAAGCGAATCTAGGAAGACGGATGGATGGATGGATGGATGGTTTCGACACTCCTCTTGTCGCAATGTGTATCATTCTGAACAGTCGGGACGTTGAAAAGCAACTTGTGTGAAAAGTTTCCGCTGATGGAGGAAACCGAGTTGGGTGAATAACTTGAATACTAACCTTCATCCTTCCTGGAGTCTGCGAGAATCCCATCGATTGTGTGTTTGTGTTGCTTGTTCTGCATCTGAAGCGATGTATGAATTCCAAGACCCATGAGATCATGAGCTAAACTCATCTCGAATTTATCGTCTTCGTGCGGACTCGATTGGTCATTGGGATAGGAGCCGGGAGATGAGATTCCCCCGAGTCCACCAACAGGTGGTGCGCCATTTCCTCTGAGGAGACGAGAGATCGAGCTTACGCTGGGCGCCGTATTCCGATCACAGATGCCCTCCTTGACGAGACGATCTCGAATCTCCCAGGAGAAAATTCCTGGATTCTCTCGTTTGTAATCTTCGATGCGTTTTTCTACGTCGGGCGTTGCCACTCTGGGCTTTGAACCTCCAATCACCCCGGGTCGAATCGATCCAGTTTCCTGAAAATGTTCCCAAAACTTAGACTGACAATCATTTGCTCAGACACAAGATAACTTCATTCATTACCAAATTAAGCCAGACACCTGTTCAGGAGGCTTGGGAAATCGTTGAATCTGCCATATATATTGGCCGTAGTAGGTATTGACTCAAAAAGTCAATGAGCCCCGGAACGCGCGACGGAACCACTCGGCTACAATCTCAAGTCGGTCACACTTCAACAAGCTACCACCAGCAGTAGCATAGGAGGGAGAAGAAAAATTTTCTCAAATGTTTGGGTAATTGCAGCCGAACTAAGCGACACGGTGTGAAATAATAGTCCTCGAGCGGCAGGCCGTTTCAGGCGGTGGAGTTAAACACTGTTCACATCCATGGATTATGTATGAAACAATTACTTAACAGAAACGGCTCACAATTCTGCCAGAAACACGTCGACTCCTCCGGCAACAGGAGAAGACGATCATCATCTGACAGAAACCCCGAGGTGAACAAACGAAGCAAAAACTCAGCTCGACTAATTCCACGGAAGGTGTCGCTGATATCCCGATGCATCGCTTCCTGGTCGCGATCCATGCTGCACATTATTCCTGACAGCCTGCGAAAGCAGCAAAGGCGTCTGGTGCTTCGGTTTGTCATCGTCACCACGACGTGCGGCTTGAATAAGCGGCGGATCTCGCACCCAAGAAATGCTACTCTGTGATCGATGCCGAGCGAACAGATTTGTGCAAGAACGAACGCTGTGCGGAAGTAAGTATGACACAGAGTCTGGAAGAACGAGACGTTGCTTTTTCAGAGAAGCTGCTAGAGATGATGCCAAGAAGCCTGAGTGATCAGACGCGGGGTCGAAGACATCCATCCTGAATGGAGCTGCACGAAGGTGTCGTGTCACGATGCTCCTCATCGGCATGGATGAAATTCAGTGAGTTTAACTCGAAAAGTTTCAACATTCGTCCACGCAGACATTGAGGACGTCATAGTGCACCCCGATTCGGGTCCTCCATAGCACCTCAGCGGTTAGACGAGGTCTCATAAAAATAGTTTGACAGGAAATATAGAGAGAGAAAATTACTAGCCTAGCCAGTCACCTAGTCAGTCAGTCAGTCACTCACTCACTCACTCACTCGCTCTCGCTTGGAGCTCGGGGCTGCGGCAGCGGTTGCCGTATCCATAATAAGACGAGTACAATGCGAAATAAGCCGCTCAACTCAATGAGATTATCCCCATCACGAGTAGGAAAGATTGTGGTGAAGGCTCAGAATTCTTGTCCTTCTGATCTTTGTCATCCGCTCGTTCGATCGTTCGCTCACTCGCTCCCAGTGCAAGTGTTGGGAGTTCTGAAGTGACAGAGCTCGGTGCGGTGTCCTTCTCAATGCCCAAACAGAAACACTCTCACGCATTCGTGCACACAGACACAAACAGGGAAACGTGAACAACGAACAAGCGAGCGAGCGAGCGAGCGAGCGAGCAAGCAAGCAACAAACCAACGAACCAGGCAAGCAACAACTGCTCCATGACGCGGCACCGCCACAAAGCAGCGGTTCGAGCGAGCCGCACTTCTTTACAGCCGACTTGGCAGTAAACAACATACGATACGCTCAGCACATAGACAAGCCGGTAGCGTAACACTAGCGGCATTGTGCCAGACTTAGGTGATGGCTTATTTTTCAACATCATCATCGACATTATTGTTATCATCATTATGGTCAGAAGCCGCCGCTGCAAACGCTATGCATTCAATAATAATGCTACAGCATGATTCCGCCGCATAGAGCCGGATATTCACCAACGCCGACTAAGACATCTCGAACGGCAAAGCCAGAAGTAGAGCCGCTAGGATCACAGCCAGCCACTCTTTCCGAGACCGCTGTTCTGGATTCAGCTTCAAAGCCGGATAGCGCCCTACTTTTCGACTAGGTAGTTCTGCCTGATTTTGACACATGTACGAACAGAACGGGATCGACACAGCTCGTCTTCAAGCATTGTGCAATTTGCTGAATTGAAGCGGCGAGGCAGACAGAAGTCACAGCCAATATCAGCTTTTCTGAACGGGCATCGATAACTTTATAAGCGTATCCGTGCATCCAACCTTTTGCAAATAAGCCGGAATACACAGTGTTCTCTCTTGCTGATCGAGCTGGATACCAGCGGACGCAAGAGACCCTCCAGGCATCGGCCGCCGTCAGATTCCTCATGGAAAGTCATACCTATTGCATCTGATGACGTGTAACTCAGATAGAAGCGTCACAAATGAAGAATCGATGACATGACAAAGGAAACGGTTAATTCCAAAGAGCTATCATGAATTACCTGATATCGATTCAAAATTTTCGAAACACAGCCGTGAGAAACTCTCAATTGACGAGAGATGACGCATGGTCTCACTCCGGCGGCGGCCATTTCAACAATTTTCAAGCGAACATGGGTGGGTAAAGGTCTACCATTGATGAAAACTCCACCAAGTTGATTCACACGTCCTTGTCCAGTGAATGGGAAACCTGAAAAAAGAGAGACCTCTTTTTAGCTCACATCACACATTGAATGTTCTCTATAGTTGCTCAGAGCTCTAGGAGACAAGATGTGGTATAATAAATAGTCAGACTTTCCTCGGCAATCTCGAGGATTGTTCGATGTCGCAGAAATTAATGGAAAAATTACATCATCTATGCAAGAGCACGAGGTAATCGATAATCGGGCTCATAACGTGTAGCGACAAGCCAGCGCTGTTGATCGAGGAGTTTCTACCATTCCTTACAATGCACGCGAGGCTCGAGAATGCGAATGCGTCCAGATGCGTGCGGAACACGTCCAACCTCATTAAGGGGGTTCGGTTCTCCGCGCAGAATACTGCTGCTGCCACCCGCGACTGCCTCACCTCCAAAGTTTGGAAGATGCGTGCAGAAGAAAATGGGAGACTAGCTTCCAATGAAATTCCGTAATGATTCCCTGCTCTGGTTGGACACTCGTCACATCGACGGCTGCCTCACGGAATACGGCCCTTAGACGGCTAAGGTATTCGAAGGGCGTAGCTTTCAAAAATTTCGGCCGCCCCGTAGAAGTAATTCATGGAGATCATCAACGTAGTCGGTCGGAAAGAAGTTGTGACTCTTCTTCGGAACTTGAGAGAAGGGCCGGACAGCTTAGTGGTCTCATTGAAGTAATACACTTCGATTCGAATTACTCCTTTTCGATGGAGAAATATTCCCCCTTGGAGATTGCAGAAGTTCTCCGCTGTTTCATGTTTTTAAGACTCCGAGAATCTGTAGTCATCGATGTCTTCAGTGAGTGTGCGAACATTTGTCTTGTGGCTCGTTTGTTACTCATTGAGCTGCTTTGTCCGAAAGCCGACACGACGAGTCAGCTAGCTCGCCGCTCGTCCGTTCGTTGCCCGTTTCCTGAAGGCGGCAAAAAGTTCGATGGTGCTCACGTGTCGAGAGACCACCAATCATGAAGGATTTGATTCTTCCTTTTTGATTCACATTCACTCACACAGAAAAAGAGAAGCGATGCGAGCGAGCAAAGAAGCAAAAAAAAGAAAACAAGAGATAAACCGATATCGTATCGAGTTCGTCGTCAGAACACGTTGGCGATGATTATGACGATTGATGAAAGTGTTCAAGTTCGCGCTACCAGAGCTTCTATTGAAAAAAGATGCTGAGCCAACCAAAGCGTAGAAGAACTTACAGAGCTTTGATCATCGTTTCAAAGTGTTCTTGCCGCCACCGCCGTCGATGTACCGCCACTGCCTCACACCGGGAAAGGAAACCACGAGGAAACCGAGGAGAATATTTTCCGTCGTAACCAGACTAGCGGCAAGAGGCAACTAGGCAACGTTATCCACTTTTCCTGTCGTCTTTACTTCTGAGAAAGTATGGGATAGGAATTTATGCGGAATATATTCAGATGTCCCTCCGAGTCTATGTAAATGATATGGCTAGCGAAAGTGTCTGCGAGAATATTCTGAACGTGACCTGTCGGTTGCAGCTGAAGATTCGATGATGAGAACAAGGGTTGTGGAATCTGTTATCAAACTTCAGGAAGAAGCCTTCATTTCGAAACCGTCCGCGTATTGAGAACAACTCTCCCAAGAGTCGAATAACTGGCTGGGAGCTAGTCGGAATCAAGACTCGGAAAAGTACGCAGTAACGATCGGGGGTACAGGTAATCCATCGGAACGTTCGTCTCATGAACGAGGCTCCTGGAAGTCCCGGAAAACGAGTTTGCGACTTTGTCTACACAGATTTGAGCTGTAAGCTGGCTTGAAACACTGCGTCACAACTCGTTTCAGGAGTCCTCCCATCAGGAAGCTCGGTTCGAGAACAATGATCGCGATCAGTCCAACACTCATTCGTTGCAATTTTGAGGTACCTATTCAGCATCGAGATTATCTCGAAAGGACTGAAAACAAGGCCATTAGGCCACTCAGCATAAGCTTCAAAGTATCTTTTTCCCATGGAGGTTCCTGGAAACCTTCGAAGAGCTCTGTCAGAGCGTCCGGCGTATCGTCACTTCGGTGGGGCACATCATCCTCCCTCTTCCATCATGAACTCTCCATGCGCCATTCGACGTCTGGAAGCCACGCGAGAAGAATGGCGCCGCATGCTATGAACCTATTTTTGAGACTTCGTGAAGCTAATGTATTCCAACCGTGCTCGCGACCCCTTCGGACAACATCGCGAATGAGCGGGAAGCTCTGAGTCCCGGCTCGAATTTTGGGGGCGGAGTGATACAGTTCACGATATTTTCGGGTCCCGAAGGAATGACCGGATGTCGTTCACGCGATCCATGATACAAGAGCGACAATTGCGGTTCGATTTTAAATTCGTTTAGAAAGTTCTGCCCCATAGCAATGCGTGGCCCATGGCACCTAAGACGCATCGTTTAGAATGAGACCATATATCCAGAGTCGTCGCGCAGTCCAAAATCATGTTGCAAATCTACCTACATATGTCTGACATCAAAATCACGGACTATCGGGATCTCTTGCTCAATATACTTGAAAGACTCAATTTTGAATGCCGAACAAAGGAGGGGAGGAGGCTTTGATTCATTCGATAAAATTGCAATTTCCAGCTGGATCGAGACCGGACTTTCTATACCCCCATGGACACAAATTAGGATTCGGTGCTGAGATTCTCTTTAGCTGAACAAGATTTTCTCTCGCGACAGAGCCCGAAGCTGGAGTGGAGCTCGACACTTGTATTGACTTTTATTAGATAACTGCAACATTCTGTTGAGTTCTCCCTACCTACTCGATCCCAAATTGTCTCGAGTGGTTCGTCGAAGAGCGGAGCGACACTGAGACAGACTCTGATCTCTTACCTTGGAACGGATATGCAGTCAATAGCGGACGGATTGATGATAATGCTGTGGACACCGCCATGGCTGATTTGTGTGCGTGCGCCGAGCTTTGAGGGGTTGCTCCATTATTGAACGATGCCCACGCGGATTGCGGACAATTAGGTTCGAGAGTACCCATTGCTTGCCACGAGCCCATTCCGTCTCCAGCGCCAGCCATCTCAGCTCGTCCCGTCTCACGCCGCGCTTCGAGCGTGAGTTCAGAGACCCAGCCTGATGGAAGCGATGTCGTGTAGCCGTTCAAATGCTTCGGATTCCGGGAGTGAAACTTCTTCCGTCGATGCAAGCGTTGGCGACGTCGTGGCTCAAACTTCCTGAATTCACTCCCAAGAAGGTCGCGAGCCAGTACGAGTGAAGCGAGGCGGCAAAACACGAGGTCGTCAACCACAACTACACATATTCACTTGGGTAACACAAATACCGTACGAGCTTAGTACGATGCTGCTTTTGCACATTCGCGAACGTGAAATCGATGGAAATCTTGCTGGAAGATTTTATAGTCAACAATGCAGCTCACTATCGAGAACGACCGAAGAAATTCGGGATTTTGTCAGCTGACCACGTTGCTTGAGTATCGGAGACGACTGTCGGATAGGAACGAACACAAAAACTATTCCAATGATTTATCCAACAACTCGGACGATGTGAACCGAAACCCGAGTGGCATCCAAATGAATCTGGCGTCACGTCTCGCCGATACGCTCCGGATAAACGGAGGGGCGGTCGGCGAGAGGCGTGCTTCCGAAGCACAGGCGCCTCCCCGCCCAAAGAGCCACCAACCAGCGAGCAAGAGAATCGAGGAAGCTGCCACCGCCCTTACAATTGGCGGCCGCTCTTGCTGCAACGTACCCTATGCAGCGACGGCTCGGTGGCCAACAGGAAAGCAGCGGCTAAGCAGCGAGCCAGCAAGGAAGCAAATCAAGAAACTCACCAGCATCCAGCCAAATATCAAGCTCCGTTACAGTCAGCGGAAAGCAACGCTCCGCTCGATGGATGGATGGATGGATGAATAGATGGACGAACGGCTTTGGGCTATGAATGACTGAATAGATTGGAAAATATAATAAACCCTAGAGGAAAGGAAGAAAATGATAATGGTTGCGAAACACACGGTGCCTCCATGAACGTGGCGGCTTGGAACCATGGAAAGGTCTGTCTTGCCGGATTGCCGGCTCACCGTCTGCCTTTCTATCCGTCTGCCGGTTCGGCCGATCGGTCGTTCGGTGGGTCACTCGCTCGGTTCATACGATGCTCACTCAGTCGGTCGCTGCTCGCTGCATCTACCTGACTGTTCTGCAAGTGCCCGTCGCTCAATTGGCAGGCTGGATGGGTAAGGAAAGATGGCCGTCGAGCCAGAATGGCAAGCGCAAGAAAAATGAAGAAAAATAGCGAGCCTCTAGAACAGAGCCGCGCGTGAAAAGCAAGACAGAAGAAGAGCCACAAAAGCTGCTCGGGACGGAACCCTTGGAGAACACGGAACCGACCTAGTATCACAGAAAATAGCTTTACTTCAAGAGGCTCGCTTGGTAGCATTGAGGACACCTTGGACCGGCACTGCATTCACGCTCATTAGCTCAGATATGGTGATTCATTTGATGTGTCTCCGGGATTCGAGGTCCGATCGTATAGGAGACGCCTCTACGGTTTGAATATTTGGCCTTCGACCAAGAACATCGGTCGAGAAAATAACCACTTCTGAATTCGTGTACACACATATGTGGTGGAAGACGTTCGTCGCGTCGCCGACCCTCGGAAGATCAACGTAGAACGAGGTGGGCATGATGTGGCTACGAAATCACTACGATACTCCTCACTTCCTCCATTCTTAAATTTAATGATGTTGTCATAAATTGATCTGACAATTTTTGCTATAGTCCGAGCATTTCGGCGATTCTTCGGTAGCAGGGCATGCAGCTGCATGAACCTTCTCAGAGCCAACGGAAGAATAGCCGAACGGTTCATGGACATGGAAATCCAAGAAATAGCAGGCGCTTAGTGATCCGATTTCACGCTCGGTGTTGCTACTACTGCCGCTACCATAATCAATGAAAGTTGCCCGCTGTCGGAGGAAGTCAGACGACGACGGCCACGGAAACCTTCGTCGCTACTGCCGCGCCGTCTCCGCTGCTCGTACTAGGTGGAGACATATTGACGATGAGGCTGTGTACATATCAAAGAACGACATATGTTACACCGGCCTCGAACTACCGTGCGTGGATCGCCCACAGCTTACGCCGACAACCAACACTCGGATCCACTCAGGCAGTTTAGTAGAAGACCGTCTGATCGCGTTCCCTCCTCAATGCGAGGAGTCCGTTGAGAAATCGAAGAGAGAATATTTCGAGTATCGATTCCGCTTCAGCCGCAAGAGCCCACCCGCCCACCTACCGAAGCGTAGCAGCAGCACCTTGGGGTGCTCTCCCGCCGGCAGGCGATCATAGTGACGGCGGTCTGGAATTTTTGGCGAGATTTATGTCCAGAACACGCCTCTCAACGTTGATCACGGAATACGTCGACAACTCTCAGACTGCTAACATGCATATTTCCTGTTCGGCTGGCGGGATCAAAATATTTCAGCTCGGTCCGCACTCGTTTCTCAACCAGATCTCCGATATTTGTTCAGTCGAATCCTAACATAGAAACAATTGCGCAAACGGCCGCGCAGTCTGATGAAGCGGGAAAAGTAAGATTCTGCTGTTCACTTTAATAACAGGCTTTCGCGGTGCGAAATTACAAAGTCGTGGTCAATTAGGGGCCACGCGCCAAATGAATTCATTGATGCGTGGGTCTCGTTTGGGCAAATATCTGCTGGTATGTGTCGTCTTCAAGAAAACTGTTAAATCTTAAACCAATGTACGAAACAACGTCACATACACGAACTTGATTTACGTTCGCATGTCACATCGGTCTCCCGAGAGAACGAGGATTCAGAAGAGGAGTTTCCCACGTCTACATGCTCCATAATGATGGAAACGCGCAACACCTCCGGGAACACATTGCCTGATTGACGTCAGAGTTGAAGATCCAGAGGCCGAAGGAGTAGGGTGGAGCTGGCAGCAACACATTCGACTTGTTTCGAAATAATTACTGTTGACATACATCTCTATTCGCTAGAGACCAGGAGCACTGATCCAACCGCTCCAAAATCATGTTCTTTGATTTCTTTTCCTCTTCCTCCACGAGATGGTTCTACAGGAGATTCACTCCCACCGATGACAGCTTAAGCTGATCTGTTGCAAACTGCTGCTACTCACATAGTATAACTCAGTAACTTACCCCAGAGATCTAACATTCGAGGCTCGATTCCAGCCGCCGAGTTAATCTCAAAGTATTGCACAGCTCCGAATCTTCGTTAGGTAATGGAAAACAACTTCCAAGAACATCAGTGGTCGCCCTGAGACACGCGAGCTTCTTGTGTACACGAGAGCAAGTTATAAATGGCTCTTTCTCGACTTTTCGTTGTAAATCAAAGCTTGCTGCCGACAATGGCGATTTTCTGCTGGCAGTCAAGCGCGAGCAATAAAGCTCGAACTGGCTGACCGTAAGGCCACCATGTCACTTCGGTTTATTTTTGGTTTGTAAGTTGGTTCTTCATCCGAGCTCGTCTTTCTATTAGTCCGTTTGTGCGCTCCAGGAGCTTCCTCATTCATTTCGAGGAATAACGACCGTTTCAGAGTTCAATTCAAATGAGAGCCTGCCGCGTAATCAAGTTGCATCACTGAGTCGGAAGGAACCGCTCTTTTTCGCGGGATTCCTTGAAATTTTTAGACCGATCGGGTGCCTTCCTCGGGAGCTCCTGTTTTACGACGACGACCGGCGGGTCCAATTAAGCTTCTCTTAGATTCGCTTCTTTAACAGTCAGATGTCACAATCGCACCCCGTTTTTGTTGCGATTCAATACTTAGTACGCGACGAATGTGGAATCTATCACCTTAACAGAGATTGACGTGAGCTGACTGACTGATGTTTCGAAAGCAAAAACTGATGTCGTTCTCAATAGCTTCTCATTCCGTGTTACGCGTGCCTTGCGGTCCTAGTTTACACATAGGTATACATATACTCACTGCAGCATTCAGCCCTTTAATAAAGGAGTTATCAATTCAATTCAATTCGAAGAATCAACGAGTGGGATTCTACTCAAACTGCTCGTAACGTCAGAATCGTTAGCCAACATGGATATCTGAGATGAGCTCTGTTCGCAGATTCCGTCCGGAGCAGTTCGATCCCAAATATACAAAATGTACATACCGAATTTTCTCTAATAAACAAATAGTCTCCAATATATGGGACGATCAGCAACATTGGGCGACATCTGAATGGGATTTGAAACGAACGGAAAACGGAAGATGGAAATCGGAAGAACGAAAAAAATTTGTCGAAGCGTAATGGAACAGAGGCGGATTTCTTGGACATGCCGACTCCTGACCTCTGAAATATTGTTGGCAAAACGACAATCATGGTAGACTCGATGAGAGAACTCGCGTCTGTTTCAGACAGAGCTCACGAGTTAGTCTGCTTCTGAAATCCGCTTCCATTCGCTGAACCGGTGACTGTGGATGTGATACAGAATTGTGAAATCGTAAATTTCGATGTGAATCTATGGCAATAAAACCTAATACACTTTCAGCTACGCATTCGCGATACCGTTCTTCCTTTTCTCTTCAATGGACGGGCAGGTTCTGGGAGCTGCGGAAAATCAAACGGGCAGTCAAATAAATAATTGCACGGAATTGCTCCAATAGATGAGCGGGTCTCGGGAGGATGGAAAAATGAATGGGCAGCCCGTCTATCAGAGAAAATTCGGTGTACACAATCATCAGGTTGCTCGATGAGAGCGCTCTTTCTGGAGCCGCTGTTTTTTAAATGAAGCGTTTGATCAGCTTCAGTTGGGACAAACAAAGAGTCCTTGGGCGCGAAAACAAGCTCATCACCACCCGGCATGAAAGGAAGTAGTACAAAGAAGCTCTTTGTTATCGATGAGGTCAGATGAAACCTGTGTGAGTATAGTTCAGAGATTATGTAACAAGTTTTGGGAGCCAGGAAGAAGCGGTTCGTTATCGAAGTGAAGAACTTGTTCCCAAGCTACTGATCTCTGAGAGAAAAATTCGACATTTTGTTGACTATTTGTCGTCGAAGTGGCAGCAGCAGCAGCAGCAGCACGGCTTACTGGTCCTCCCAAGACAGTCTGAGAAAAAGACAGGCGAACATTAGGTTGGGGCGATGGCAGGCGAGCATGTACATGGAAAGACGAGTAATAGAGCAAGTGATCTCGCTCGGGCTCGTTCCCGAGCCAGCAAGTAGTAGCTGAAGAGTCAGTTGGGGACGACATTTAGGGACGCGGCCGCTTGATGGATCGCTGCTCGAGCGAGCTCAGCCTGCTGAACTCGCTCCAGCTGGAAGCTTTTCCAGAACGAGACAATTTTCTTTTGCTTGTAGCGAGTTCCCTCTGCGAGTATCATCTAACGATTCTCCCTAATTGGTGTAGTTCTTGGGTTGTTTCTTCCAGTCATTCACTCAATGATCCTTCGGAGGCGACACTATTTCCCAGAGGTGCTTCCGGAACTACAGGTAAACACTCAGAACACACCATCACTAAGATGCACACATGTAGACCAGATGTGTATGACTTCGTCTAACTGTCATCAGATTTCTGACACTTTACATATAGAATAATTGGCTAATAGCTCCGATCCGGATTGTGAATTGTAGTAAACGAGCGCATTGGTCAAGATGCGATTAGGGAACAGCAAGCATCCGATCGGCTCGAGTGATGAGATTGAATTCATCATCATCCGATCTAATGCAAAGTCCGAGCTAAGAGCATTGTTCTCTGGAATCGTTGTTTCCTTCTGTGCACAAACGACTGAGAAGGAGTCTCGATCGGCTCTGAGAGGCCTCTCCAAAAGCGAGATTCGGGAGTGAGTCAGGTGTGCATTGAATAGATCGGATCAAACAAGAAGGTGACTGACCTATGACAAACGATTCAAAACCAGAGGAAAACTCGCGCTCGACCAATCATTCGTCATCTCTCGTTGACGGTCAGGAGAATTCTCGATGTTTCCTAGGGTATGCATGGACGGATGATGCGGACTTTCTCGCTCGATAAAAACCAAAAGAAGTTCCAGCTTTTCTGGTCATCTTCAGTTCGTTATCTTGCTCCGTTAGGAGTATTGAGACTTGCGTTGAGCACGATCATTGAGCGGTGAAACGATCACCGAATGAATCGTGGAATCGTGAGTCAGAGTTCGACTCATTCATTGTCGCAAGACTTCAATCATATGACGTTGACTTCTGTTCAAGATTCGAATCAATAAGATAATGGATAATAATTATCAATGGGATTGATTTTTCTCCCGCCCCATCCATCGTAATCGAGACCCGGGTCAACTCATTCGTTATGGAAACGTCGCCCAATTAGTGAGGACCTAATGACGAATGGCAACGCGGGTGCTGAATATTGATTATGGATTTGACAGCGGCGTCGTGATGAAACATAAGAGGCGTTCTCTCTTGACAATGGAGCCTATCCAGATTAAGTTCGTTTCCGATTTCTGATAAGTGTCTCAAGCTCTTCATTGCATCAAAGACTTCTACCGGAAGTGACGTTGAGCATCGCATTATTTGCGATTGGATGAGTTTCCCGATCTTTTGTTCGCGTTGAAGTTCTTTCTCGCCAGAGCGAGTCCCAAGGGCGAAAAGCCATCACCTCATCCAGGAATCCACGTAGTCGCATAATATATGTTCGCCTACTCACAGGGGCGACAGGATCAGGATGTTTCGAGCAAAAAATAGGTTCATATGAACGATGCGAGAGGAGACGGATCAACTTCGGGAGGGAAAGGGAAGCTCACGAAAAAGGTTGTAAGCACTTCTAGGCCGACCAACCAACCAACCAACCAACCGGGCAAGCGAACCACCGACCGACAGCCCGCCTGCTTTCCCGCCCGTTTGTGCATCTGTTGGTTTTACTACTCGACCGCCTGCTCGGTAGCGCGGTCGTCCACCCGCCCGCCCGCCCGCTCGCTCACTCGCTTCGGTAATTCTTAGCTTCTTCCCCTCTGAGGAAACACTGGAAAGAACAGTACCCAAAGAATGGATGGACAATGCAGAGCCGTCGTAAAAATAAACTTATTTTCTTTTGTCCTCTCAACGTTCGTCTCCCTTTTCCTCTATTCGCCTCCATTTCACTTTTCATTCGTCTCATGCGCATTTTGCCATCATTTCTCAGTCATTCAATCCATTCACCTTTCCAGTGAGTCACTCAACCAGGCAAGCAAGCACGCACGCACGCTCACACAGTCAGTCAGTCAGTCGCAGGCAGAACAGCGATGACGACAGAATGTCATGAAGCCGAACAACGACTACACAAAAAAAATAACAATAGAAAAACCGCAAAGTCGCCGCGCCGCGCGGCCGGCGGACGAACCGGCGTATGAACAAACCGACTGAGAGAGTCGCTGGCTGGCTGGCTGACTGGCAAGCACAGGTAGAGAGGCAGACAGACAGACAGACAAGCGCTCAGACAGACAGGCAAGCAAACGAACGAGCGTTGAGACACACGGCACTCATGACGTCCGCATGTGTGACTGCCGTTGCTGCACCAGTCACCATATTCTTCATGAAATCTGTTTCATGAAAAGAACAGGGCTGATCGCTTCGTGAAGTTCTCGCGTCTGTATTCTTTGTTCGGCAATATTCAAAGTTACACTCTTTCGATGGCAAATCCACGAATAACCGTGTTGAAACCGACCGACCGACCGTTATGTCAGGACCCGCCGTAGTTTTGCCAACAAACCCATAACTCATGGATTATGAAACGATCACCATTGACGAAAAAGCTTCCATTTAAAATATGCATCCCTCCGCCAGGGTTCGTTCATATGCTTAGAAGCCACTGATGTGAGTTCCAGCCCTGCATTCGAGTGAGCTTCGAGTGTAGTGGCGATGCTGAAGCTCTCATCTAAGATTGACTTAGAGATCTGGTGTTATCTTTAGAATAATGCATCGAGCACCGATAAGTTCTTCATCGAAGACAACCTTGGATCTTGTTCGCCGCTGATGACGGGAAGTCTCCCAAGCAAGGAAGCGGCAATTCGTCTCAAACGGAATCGTTATACATTGAAACAGTGGGAAGGGCGATTGCATAGAGCCAACCTTGTTGTGCGATCATTTGCACTCTTGAAAACCGGCGAAATCTTAGATCCTCTCGCTCATGGAATCGAAAGATGAGCCGGAAAATTTTGTAGCTCGTTGAGGTCAATGCGACGCTCACTGAGCCTCTCACTTTGACTTTATATAGAGTGCGAAGTCTAGACGAAGTTCGAATGACAAGTATTTCATCCACCGAGCATGAGCTGCCCCGATATCACGGCATTGCCCCTTCCCTTCGAGAACAGTTCGATTACTTTCGATCAAACATCATTTGAGTCACGACGACGCAAGTGCTTCACCAAACGAGGCTGGACAAGGAAAGCGTCGTCTTTTTAGCTTTTCAAGCCCGAATATGCCGTCCGCGTGGATGACTGGTGAGTCAGGTGCAAATCCATCATTTAAGCTGAAGGGTTGGAATGTTGTGACGGAGGCTCCGAAAAGTGGGCTGAAACTCAAGCCATCCATGTCGACAGACCAGCGACTAACACGCTTTCACACTCCGGCGAATTGGTGAGGGAATTTTTTCGCCTTATCGATGTGCCAGCGACGGCACCACATGATTCCAACGGAGCAGACCACTCATCAGCAACGGAACTTCAGACGTGCTCAGAAGCCTCCCTGCAGCATAATTACCAAACACCGAGAATGAGAACGAGCGGTCCAAATGCTTCGCGAAATGTTCCGCGGGAACGTGCGCCCGAATCCGAGTTTTAAGGCCAACGAAGCACATCCCCCGAGATCGCGTGGGAACCTTCGAATCCGGGAACTGATGCAGAACACATCGGAGGACGGACAGTTGCGATCGCAGCTCCAATGTAGAATAGACTCAACGTCACCATTCGATCGTCTGCACAGACAGACTTCTTTGTCCCTGTCGCCGCTCTCGAGTCCATGTCGGATCGGCGTCGTCGTCGTCGTCGGGTGACTGAGTGACTGACTGACTGACTGACTGAAAGCCCGGTGTCTCCGCGTTGTTACTGTTACCGACTACGCTGAGGACTACTTGAGACCGACGAACTTCGAATTAAAGCCAATTGAAGTCACGCTGTTCCTACTGCTGTCGCTTTTGACTGTAGATTCATCTTTTTTTCACTGTTCAAAGGCCCACGCCGCTCGCCGTCTCGCTCATGTTTTCCTACCTATGGGCATCCCTGCCTGTTCAAACGTCCGTCCGTCCGCCCGCCCGCCTGCCTGCCTGCCTACTTGGTTGTCTGACCCTCTGACTGCTAGCTATCGAAGGGCCTCTCTTCAGTGGCGACACACGCATTCAATCGCGCAGAAATTTTCTGACCGACCGATCGACCGACAGACCCAAAGACATACGGACGTCCAGCAAGTGACGACAGCTTAACTGCTACTGTCCAACAAAAGACTGAGGTGGGTAGTGGTTGTACGACAGGCTTTTCTAAGCTCGTTATTTGTCAACGCAGCAAACACTCGTCTGAGAAGTTTTCGGACACGCTTTGATTATGGCGAACATTTCTCCTCAAAAGCTCAGATAATCTCCCGAGCTCTACAGTTTGCGATTTGTTGGGGGTTCCGTAGGGGTTGAGACGAATCCCGCGACGACACCAAAGAGCCCGCTTTGACGCAATGTTATATAGAACATTCATCATCCGAGTTAGGTTCCTTTGTCAATATTTCGAGGCAAACAACATCTTCAATAACCTCGCTGTGAATCCTGCTCAGAGCCTCATGTTCTCTGTGAACTTTTCATCATATTCGGAATCGCAACACTAGCAAGGGAGGTCCACGAGCTTCAACACACTAATCGCTCCAGTAAAGTTTCGGTGCGTGTTGCATCCCTCAACATCCCCGAGCGAGGCTAGGCACTTCAGAAAGCGAAGAGGATACTCAATCAGATTTTGCCCTGATTGCGTCTTTGGATGGATTCAAGGTCTACGGATGCCATGCAAGCGAATGGCATAGGATTATCCAGGAGCGCAATCGGGCACACGTTACAAAGCTGGTTCGGTTTCAAGGATAGTGCTGACTTCGTTCGGCTATTGTGATTTTCTGATCCAGTCTAGGCGTGAGAAGTATTTCAGAAACTCAATCACAGCGATTCGCGTATCTCCTCTGCAAGAATCATGATTCCAATGCTTCGATCCAAACTTGAATCGGTGTAGCGCCCTAGTTTGCGAATTTCAGTTCCATTCTCCGTGTTCGCGCCGGAATTTTCAGAGACGTTCCAGAAATCTTCAGCCTCACGCTCAAGATGCAAACGCGAGCTCATTTCGGAGCATTTCCATTTCGAAATAGTGTTTAATATCTGAATCTCTCCTCCCAAGCGATACTTGTTCTGATAGTCGCCTCACTCCCTCGCTTGCACCTTCCACCAAAGAATTAGAAACATTAATTTCTGTTCCTCGGAACAGATGATTCTCTCCCCGTGTTGAGCTCGAGGCAAACACGGACCGTATCCCCTGAGACGGACGATCTGGAAAGCTCTTTAACACGACCGCTTTCGTACCGTGTGTGACAATTTAACTTCCTTCTAATCTTACCGATTTGAGGGCGTGCGAAGGGAGGGGCTGACGGGTCCTTGCTCCCTGTGAGGGTCTCTAGTAGGGTAGCATGGATTTTGGAGGATTCCTCGATGGAGGCCTTCGGTAGCCCGGCAACCGCGGTAGGTCACATCACTCAATGGGCGATTAATCATTATCGATTGCTCTCCTCCGTGAATACAGCCGGAATTTATCGAGTTTTCACTCGGTCTAAGAGTTCTAAATTCGTCTGTCATTGTCATACCCCATGATATAGGACGTTGCTTTCATTATTCTTGTTCCGAGGAGGTCGTGATCAGGTTGAATTTTTCTGCCACGAACTTGTCGAATCACCTATTCTTTCCGGAGAAACGTGACCCTAAGTTCCGGGACGAACTAGCACACGAATCATTTGGATGAAGATGTCGACACAGTCGAAGGTGCCTGTAAGAGACACGCGCATAACGGAATTTGGCAGATAAAGGAAGGATTTCAATTTCTCGTTTTGATGTGAATAGACCTCCATGTGATGAGGAAGAAACTTCTAGAAGAATCGGATCAAAATCATGCATTGACATTTTTCCCTTTTCAAGAAGAAAGTTCTCGTGAGCGGTTTCGACTACAGTCGAGTACCACAGGAGTAAAAAACGGAAAAAGGCTCGTTCCTTGAAGAGAAACTTGGTTACGAGAGACTTTTTCGGCTTCCAGACGGGTCTCTTATGAGCGAATTCGAGGAGTTGAGAATATTGCCGATAAACTCGAAACTCGACAGCCAGATTCACGATCATTGTCGGATGATTAACGGTGATTGTCGAGGAAATTCTCCTCATTCGCCACTTCATTTGCCAGATCGCTTACTGTGGCGGCGTCCACGATTCGTTAAAGGCTCGACTTGTCGATCTCGGGATCCGAATAACAGAAATAGATATGTATATCCGATAAAAAACTCAGACTTCGGAAATAACTCAAGAAAATAAAACGGTGAGCCAGCTCGGTGTAGGCACATAGGAGGAGTATCATCAAGTAATATCGAATACCTTACACGATGGACACCGGGCAGGCCCCCTGCAGGTTGTCGAGTCGAAATGATAATCCAGCGTGCTAGGATTGGGGTGGCCACCATCACCGCTTCGCGCCTGTGTTAAATCACGACTTGGAGGCGTCTTCAGACCTACCGCAAGCACACGTAGTACTTGTTACTTGGTCGCTCTCATTCTGAAGCACGGTCGGGTACTGTTCTTCTTTTTTTCTCTCATTTCAGATGTCGTCGATCAAAACAGTTGCGTTCAATGGGTTTTGAGCGGAGGAATATAACAGTTCACGAGTAGAAACATTGAAGTCTCTAGAAGTTATCTTTCTCCTGCGTTGGTTGTATATTTCTCCGCTCAACACCCATTGCATGCAATTCACGGTCAGTTCACAGACCGTTTAATCCGGAGGTGACTTCTTTCCAAATGAGAGTTCAGCCTTTTCCAATATTCTCTCCGGAACCTTCAGTTGCAAAGTATACACAGAGTTGGAAAGTAAGCCTGGCTTTCCCGGGATGTTGGGGAGCACTTATCCATGATTTCGATTCTATCCCTCTTTTTCAAAATCGCCATTGGTTCTTGCATCATTTCCCAGAGATACTGCAGTGGTTTAAGATGAGGAGCGATCGAAAAGACTCATCTCATCCTTGTTCCCAGAGGTCTCACGCCTCCTTCCTCCCTCATGGACGCTGTTTAGAAGATTTATGCCAATTTGAGCGAAAACCCGATTTGCGCGGAGCACGCAAGAAGCGAACAACAGAATTGCGCGAAACACCGATTTGAGCGAGAACCCAATTTGAGCGCGAGCTCAAATTGCGTGAATGACCGAATTGAGCGCGGGTTTTTTCTAAGCGACTAATCTAACGAACGCTGTGTAACTGTGACACTAACCAGCTGCCTTCAGTTGCGGCTCGGCACGCTCCCAGTTGAGCCTTGATTCTCCAAGATCGTCCCGTTCGCCCAGTCGTCCTGCACCGCGTTGCGGTGGCTTCCGCTTTCCAGCTGTCGCACACTCTCGCGAGGCTGACCAAGAGGACTCGGCGGAGCTCGCCGCCACCAGAGAGCATGTCCAGCATGTGTTGCGCGGTGACGCTGTCGAGGCCACCGGAGCTCCCAACTGGGAAACTGCGTAGCGCCTCAATAACCTCATCCGGCTTTTGGCACTGGCGTCGGCGCCAGTATCGGAATGTGGTCAACCGGGTGGGGGACCCGGATGCTTCGCTATCATCTCGGCTCTGGCCGTAACGTCCCTGGCTGCAACCAGCGAATCGGCGGACGGGAGTAAGCGAACTGCTCCTTTGAGGTCACCCCTGGACGCGAGACGGTGCTCTGTACATTTGGCCCGTTTGGAATCAGATTTTGTTCGTGACCTTTGTTCGTGGTGCCAGTGGTTGCGGGCCGCGGGCTAAGTGAGCTGGCGGCTGTAGGAGATGATGTTGTCGTTGACGCAACAGTAGAGCTGTCTGGTACATGCAGATGGGGACACATGGAGCATTCTGTATGCAAACTTTGAGAGCTGGAACCACGCTTCGAGATCGTTGTTTGAAAACACGTCTTCCAATGGGTGGATGAACTTTCAAGCGGCTGGGACACGAGCGGTCTGAGGGACACGTGGAAGAACTCTTGAAGATCGCTCCAGGGATGAGAGGCTGGGTGGCTTGGGACCGGAAGCCGTGGTCGAGAGTGGAACCGCAGGGGCACAGCTCGTGGCGGTTGACGAGGCCGAAGTCTGCGACGGTATGTTTCTCTCTCCACTGTGCATATGACCAATATGGGTTTTGAGGCCCTCCTCAGTTGCGCAAATGCGGTTGCACCAGAGAAGTTTGACGTTCTCCTATAGATAGCAGTGAATCACCACTACTTGGAAGGTACTTGGACGGCCGCGGTGGTCGGCCCAGCCAACGGGGCCCTGCTATCGGCGACTTCAGACTCAGCCCGAGCTTTTTCCGCTTTGTGCATGCGACTGACATGTTTTTTGAGGCTTACTGGGAACTTGGTTGTGAACGAGCACCATTGACACCTGTGAGCAGGTTGGTCATTGGCACTTGGGCCGGATCGCGAGGTACTGGGCGAGGTATTAAAGCTCATTGATGCGGAAGGTCAGGGGGCGCTCCCTGTATTCCGAGAGTCACGGCGCCGGCGCTAGGTGTCCCGACTCCGAGGCCTTTAGATTTGATTCAAGTAGCGAGAAAACGGCTTGAGCGATCTTCGAGACGGCCGCGGCTATCACGGACGTGACGACTTCAGCGATGATCTTGTCCAGTTGCGTGGAAATGTTCTCCATGACTGTCGCCGTGCGTCTCGCAACAAGTGCTTCCGAATCGAATCAGCCGCGGTCGACTCCGGAGGCTTCGCCGAACGTCTCTGAGCCGGAAATTTGGTGAAATAGCACACCAGGCGGACACCTTCCGGGGACTCGCGTACGAGAGCTATCATTGCAAGTTTTCCTAAAACGGCGGCGGAAATCGGCCTGTCCCCATCGGTGGCCGATGTCGGAACCGGGGCAACCGCATCAGCGATGTGCACTGACTGCTTGACGGTCACGTTGTTGAGTCCTGCGACGACCTTGCCGACAAATCGCTCCTGGGCCGCCTTGGCGTAAACCACGAAAACTGGGTACCTGGAGTCATTCGCAGCATGCGAGCCCTTGCAGTTGATGCACTTCGCCCGCGCCGTACACTGCCAGAGTTGATGGCCAAGAGCTCCGCATTTCCGGCAGCGGGGGTCTTGCTTCGATTGGAACATAGCGGCTCTGTAACCAAACACGCAGCGGCTGAGACACTGTAGCGAGGATGCTGGACACAGAGTCACTTTGGAAATTTGCAGAGCGATCTCGACTTCCGCCTTCATCTCGTCCTCAGATCCGAGACGGATGCGGTTAGACGGCTTCAGCATTCTCTTGTTCTCCGTCAAAGACGTAGATCTACAGGCGGAATACATCTCTCGCACGACTTCAACGACTCCTTGAGGCTGGAGAAGCTCGAGGATATCAGCCTCGGAGAACGAGGGTGTACTCCGAACACGCGGCCCCATAGAAGGGAAGGTTCAGTGACACGCCGATGCCGGTGATGGAGCTTATGCTCTTCAGCTGCTCGATATGAGCTTGGCTGTCAATCCTCATGGTTCATGGTGATACCACCCCAGGCGTTGAGGCGCGGCCTGGCCACGCAAACAACGCTGCGAATGTCGCAGAATATCTTCAATAGGTTCGTGGTCTCGAACTTGACGCCTCCGCTTCCGGAGCGAAGTCTACTTCGAAGCCCGACGCTCCAGCTCAGGCAGGCTTTTCCGTCGCTCCAATTGCAATTCGAGTGACGACATTCTGCGCAAGGAATTCGCACTGAATCAAAACAATGGCGCTGCAATTGTCTCGATTTTCGGTAGCACGTATTCATGCGAACAACTATTCTCCACCAAGAATCACTGCAAGTCAAGATACCGAACCCGTCTCTCTCGGAGTAACCTGCCGGCGACGCTGAAAGTTGAGTCAAATCGCAACTTCAAACCAAATCTGCAGGAACTTGTGAACTCGTTACGCTCTTAGTTTTCGACAAAAAATTGAAAAGTGAGTTGAAATTGCGGCATCTCATCTGATACCATTGTGCAATGCGAGTCTTCTTCTTCGTTTGTCTCGTATTTCCGCTATAAAAACAAGAAGTATCGTTCTGAAAATAGCCTCCTCAAACTCGTGTCAGGCCCGCGGGAAGTCTTCGGAAATCGCTTGTGGCCCGTCACAAATTCCACCTGAGCACCCCTGCTTCAGACCATCTCTTATCTGAGAAGACTTCCTAAAAGGATGCGGCCCAGACGGACCAATCCGTTCGCGGAATCTTTATGAAGTTGCCTTGGTACCAATCCATCGCCCTCTCTGACACGAATTCTCGCCCTCTCTGGCGAGTTATTCTCGAATTTGAGTGTCCTGGTCAATTCCAGCAGTTCGTTCCTAGAATTATCGTCTTCCGAATCGGTCGGCGTCGGGGCGACGGATGGAAGCTCGATAAGATTCTGGACGGAAGGTTGGAACCATACCTGGAGGAAAGAATCTATTTTTGCGTTCCTGATAGCGCACGTCCGTGTTACAACTACGTCAGAATCACAAAATGGTTCTCAGAAGCCGAAGGGGCCATTTTAACCATGTATTATGTGAATGCTTATTTCGTCATCAAGTTGACAGCAAGAGAGAACACACGAGAAAAAGTCCACAGGTGTTTCACCGTACGGTGAGAGCATTAACTGTGAGTCGAAATACGGTCTGGCGTTCACTCCGTCGTAATGAACACATTGTGCGCTCGAAATTGACAACAGCTCCATCACTCACGGCTCAACATAAGATTCGGAGGCTCGACTTTGCCCGAAAACACATGGCAAAAGACTGGAATCAGGTAATTCGTGGAAGTGAAACTGCGCAAAATTTCGCTGCTTTGATGGATTTACGGCTTTGATGGATTTACGCAGAGAAACGCACGATTTACGCGCAGAAAAAAATATTTCTCAAAACGCAACTTCGGTGGCGGATCCCTGACGGTCTGGGGAGCCTATAGCAGTCACGGAAAGTTGTCGCTGGCGTTCCCTTCAACTCGGATGGACAGTTCTGAATATCAGAGTGTACTAGAAACCAACCTACTGCCGTATTTGAGCAGTTTTCGGAAGCAGAATCTGATTAACCAACAAGATAACGCCTCGGTGCACGTTAGTGGGTCAACAAAAGAATGGTTCAGGGGGAAGAAAATCGTCCTACTGGAATGGCCCGCGTGTTCACCAGATTGTAATCCCATGGAAAACCTCTGGGGTTTATTGGTGAGGAGAGTCTATGCAGAAAACCGACAGTTCTCGAAGACCGAATCATTGAAGAGGGCCATAATGTCCGCTTGGGACTCAATTGACCACAAATCATCAGGAATCAAGTTCAAAGAATGCCAACCAGAATTTGCGAGCTTCTGGAAAACCGAGGAAACGCAATCAAATACTAGAATCAATAAATTCGGTTCAAGAAATTTCACTTTCTCTCGTTGTTCTATAATTATGAGACAGCTCGTATTGGCGTTCATGGCAGTGCGTCAAGACCACTTCATCGTTTCTTATCGTTGACGATCTGAGGGATGTCTTCCGGTAGCAAGTTTATGGGTACTCGGCGGAAATGCGCCCGGCGACTTAAAGTACAAAGCGCCAACACGCCGTCGCTGTAGCTTGAAGCTGCTTTCGGTGCGTTGCCTCCCAGGACTCTGCTGACGTGAGCCGCTCGCTTCGCTCGCGGGTCTAATGATTCCACTTGCACCAGCCACAGCTGTCGCAGACGTCTGACTTACGACGGCCGGATTCCCGCTCAAGTCGCCATCCCAGTGTTCACGCGCACTTCCAAGTCGCCGGGCGTGTTTCCGCCAAGAACCAGTTTATGTCTACAGGTAATGAGCGAGGATTCTTCAACGGGGCCTCAAAATATTGCGAAAATCGGGGTGGCTCTATAAATACCCTAAAATCCCGCGTATAACGGACCTTTCATTCCGGCAAAATATCCCCCAGATAACGAACCCCCCAGATAACGGACCCCTCAGATAACGAACCCCTCAGAAAACGGACCCCTCAGATAACGGACTCGCCAGATAACGGACCCCTCAGATAACGGATCCCTCAGATAACGAAAACCTAAAATAACGATGGGAGTCACTGATTGCGAAGCGTCAACCACGAGGTCACAATTTTTTTTTCGTGCTTTCGGGTCCGAAGCTACTCTTTGATATCCAAGACACGAGGTCCGGGACTCCTGGTGTCCTGAGCTGTCGTCTCTTAAGTATCCACGGGGCACTTACACGAATGCTTCGTGACCCGCTCGGTCGTCCATATGATAGACAATACCTTCTACTATCTTCATGCTCCATTCGAGACTCCTGTTCAAGACGTATGCTCATCCAGAAAAGCCAGACCGGAAAATCTCATCTGTCCATGGTCAAAGACACAAGGAGAAGATCGTGAGTAACATCATCGGCACTTGAGCCGCGTTCATGCTCACGAGCGAAAGGCTACGAGAACGAGTGGACAGTTCATCGCGGGGCTAGTTAAAACTTCATGAAACTGATCACGCTGCATGTGAGCATACCGCATCCGAAAACTCCGTCATCACACTATCAGCATCATAACAGTGATGGAGACGAGAAGGAATTGAGCGGCGACGCTGCATCGTCCGATGATCATGAGGAGACCGACTATCCTGGTAACTCCGATTCATCTACGGAATCTGAGGGGACGGTAAGCCAAACCAGCGACTCAGATGAGGATGAGGAATCACCATGAATAGCAGGAGAAATCTAAATAGACTCACACGGACTCCCTCCCCGTTCGCAGCTCCTCTGTTGAATTTCAGGCTCAGGGCGGTAGAGTGATGATCTTTTGTTTTGTTTACCCAGCTTCGTACCATTACCTGCGTATCATTCTTTGATGGCACCTCTAGTGGCGATCTCGTACGTCATCGTTTTCGAGGGGCAATACCGTTTGGTCCTGGCGGTATCTGCGTTCTCCCTACCTTCTTTGTTTCGGAAGCTTATACTCCTAATATAATTGCCTTGCTTACTCCAGCGCCTTCCAATCGAATTCCGTTCAAATTCCGTTACCTGAGGGGTTCGTTATCTTGGGGGTTCGTTATCTGAGGGGTTCGTTATCTGAGGGGTCCGTTATCTGAGGGGATCGTTATCTGAGGGGTTCGTTATCTGAGGGGTTCGTTATCTGAGGGGATCGTTATCTGAGGGGTTCGTTATCTGAGGGTATCGTTATAAGCGGGATTTTAGTATGAGAGATTCTTATGGAGGTCGCCGAGCATGGCTGACGCAACAACATTGATTGCACCTTGCATTAGCTCGGGAAGGTTTTTCCAAAATTCTGGGGGAACTATAAGAGATACGGGGAAAGGTCCCGAGGGGTAAATTGTTCTCCTCAACCGGCTCTACCAAAGACCTCACTTTTCGATATCCAGAGACCCGTAGATAGAAACTACGGCCCGTAGTGCCGTAGTTACGGAACGCATATCTACTCTCAATAGCCCGAGAGTCCCACGAAACCAATGATAAACGTTTCATGATGCAAATACCCACTCTGGATCAAACTCTCTGAGAACAATCACACAAGAACTCTGATGATCTGAACTGCAGCTTATGCGCATCCATATCTGACAAGAAACCGCCTGTCGATTCGGCGTCCTCTCGTTGCCTAACTCTAACTTTGACGTATTGATCAGCAACCTTCTCCGACAAACCGTCCCCCTCTTTTCCCTGTCCCTGTGCCACGCAGAGAGGCACGAGTTTCAATTTTCGAGGACTCGATGGACACAAAATGAGCTCACGGTGCGCGAGAGACTCTGTTCTCATGGAATCGGTTCTCAACTTGGATTTTCCGGTCTCGATTACCAACTGTGTCACTGTCGAAGAGCTGAGTAACGCAGTGATCATTGAAAGTCCCTCGAAAGTTCTTCAAACCAAGGTGTCTGCAGCGTTTGCGGAGTCGCTCATGCGAGGATCACCATGACCGGTGTCTCCGAACGACGTCTTGAGCGGGGCGCGGACCCTCCGAATCACTTATCATTCCGTGGCGGAGAGTTGGACGAATTCTGTGGAACGATGGAATTCTTGAAATCCTGACAGTTTCCGATTCATGGAGCGGGAGCACCTTGAGACTTGGACGTGGGGAGTCAGAGCCTCTTGCACTTGTGAAAACTTGATTCGCTTTTAACCTCATCTCGATGTGATTTCGGCGCAAATTCGCATCGCGAAAAATCACTTGCTACTTGGCTCCAGACGATTATGCGAGCCTGCTTGGTAATTTAATGGATATTTAGTGAAATAGTGCCTGAATATTCCAGCCCATGACTTTGTTAGGTAAATATAATCGAAGCAATCGACCTCCTATCAATTTATTCATGGATTGATGGAGGCTGATTCTAAATGCCTAAACTTCCAAGCTCTAGTCATGACTCATTGTTGCATTGAGAATATCGCAGATAGCTCAGAAGATACCATCCCACATCTAAAGAGAGACACTGACTGAGACAAAGTCGGCTGTGGTCGACGACGACGACAACAAGGTATTTTAGCTCCATGAAAAGAATTGGTTGCCACTGATAACATGCTGACAGCGGATTCATAGTTTACAGTGAATTGCGCGCGCCTCAGCCGAATAACGGTCAGCTCAGATCTGAAATTTGAATGTGTATGGATTGTCTTTCTAGAACAGGCCAGTGAGAACCGCGACCTTTATCGCCCGTCCTTTCTCGTTTTTTGATAATGTAACAGCTAAGATGATTCCTCTTCACATTGCGCATTCTGCGGGGGCAGGACCCCCAACCTCTACTGACTGGGACGGTCGGTATTGGTAAAGGCACGCAGGATTAGGATCTCTGAAATTCGTCGCTCGATCGATCGAAGCGACATAAACAAGGGTATCGTAATGGGTTCCTATTCTTCTCTGCAGACGAGAATCGTGTTGGGTTCGGAACCCGGCATAGCCCGCCAACTTCGTTATACAGATATTTTCCATAGCCAATGAATAGCGGCCATCTTGGCCCACATATTCACTTTGCCACCTACCACCAGTGTCATCGTGCTCCATTCCCGTAGCCTTCTAATTCCTAAGTTCTCGAACCTAACATTGGCGCAGCCGGCAGTTACTACGACGGGAACTCGAGATGACGATGACCGCCGGCGCCGTGCTGAAGGAGGCGTCGATGCACGACGCGTATAGTTCGCTGCAATACGCTGCAGGTGCGGCGGGCAGTGACTTCACGATGCAAGGCTATCTCTGAGCTCTTCGAGAGCGAGCAGGCACCTAGCCCCTTCATTATATTCTCGGAAGAGGCCACGCTGACGTCGCTTAAGGAAAAACTCGAGCGCCGTTCGCCAGCTGAACGGAGACTGCGTTCGAAGTAATACAACGGGTGCAAAAAGGCTGGTCAGACCAAGACAAGAAAACTCCTGAGCTACGTCCATACGCTCTCATCGCAGATTCCTTGTGCATGACCAAGGGGATCCTCCTCAACGACGAACGGGTGGTGGTCCCGCAGTCCCTCCGCGATCAAGTGCTCCGGGAACTACATACCGGTCATCCCGGGATACGCCGGATGAAAGGGTTAGCCCGGGGACACTTTTACTAGCCGGGATTGACCTCCGACATTGAGAAGTTCGTGAAAAATTGCTCACGCTGTCTGGAGACACTGTCTGAGAGATCCATCTGGGATCACGATGTTCCAAGATATATATAAATAAAGCGTCCGAGCGTTAGCTCTCAATTCCCAACGACGAAGCGTTCCCCCGTTCTTAGTGAAGGTTCTTACAAGTGGCGACGAGGATGGGTTCTTACACTGTCTAGCCCAAAAAACACCGCTCAGCCCCTGGCCTTGCGCAGGCAAGCCGTGGTCAAGAATCCACTTGGATTCCGGGGAACCCAAGAAAGGAAAGACATTCCTGGTAGTGGTTGACAGCTACTCGAAGTTTATCGCGGCCCACTGGCTGACGCCATGCAGCACCGAGGTAGTGATAGCGTACCTGAAGGGCCTCTTCAACACGCTGGGCAATCCGGACACTTTGGTCACGGATAATGGCGGTCAGTTTCTTTCGACTGATTTCGCCGTGTTCTGCTCAGAACGCGATATCGTTCATCTGAAATGTGCGCCACGGATGCCCCAAAGCAATGGGCAGGCTGAAAAGGCGGTGCGAACGATGAAGGATTCGATGACTTCATCAGCTTCCGACTTGGATGCGGTCGTTATGGCATACAATTACACGCCCCACGCGGCTCTGGAAGGCAAGTCTCCGAACGAAGTTTTCTTCGGCAGGCAGCTGAGGACTCCGTTCGATGCCTTCAAGCCGGCAGCGGAGCCCTCAAGGGTCCTCACCCATCGTCAGCAAGAATACAAGGAACTGTTCGACCGACACCATGGCGTTGTCCCTCGCGTCTGTCAAAAGGGGGAGGAAGTCTGCGTTCAGCTGGCGAATGGGGCTCGAGTCGCCGCGACGGTCATCGACTTTGCCGGGAATTGTCTACTCAAGGTCGCCGTCCAGGGCAAGACGATCATCCGCCATGTAAACCAAGTGTGGAAGCGTTCCGTGGAGACTTCGCAGCGTCCGGCCAGGGCGGATTCCACCCGCACTGAGGCCGCCGCTCCGCAAGGCCGGGCAAGCCTCCCGCGGACACGCAAGATGCGGGTCGACTGCCGCGCGCTTCTTCGCGGGTGAGGGAGGGATGTTGCGTTCGGAACCCGGCATAGCCCGCCAACTTCGTTATACAGATATTTTCCATAGCCAATAAATAGCGGCCATCTTGGCCCACGTATTCACTTTGCCACCTACCACCAGTGTCATCGTGCTCCATTCCCGTAGCCTTCTAATTCCTAAGTTCTCGAACCTAACAAATCGCCCCTCCTGGTCGCCATCAGACAAACACTTGAAAGGGGCACACATGGTAATGTCTGATTTTGCGTTGATCCATCTGCCTTATGAGTTCTCCTTTATTCTAGGCCTCACTCCAGGATGACTGAGACTCTATTATGCAACATTCTCAATTTCTTTGGAAAGAAGACTCTGCCCAGGAATGGGTCCTCCTTACTTGCCGAAGAAGAAGAGTCCATCGACCTCCTCAACGAGGAAACTGTATGCAGGGCCCGCCGAGAAATGATCCCGAGTGATTCGCAAGTGTCAGCGAATCTTTCTCTCCTCACAGAACACGCCAGGACACTCGGTTTTACTCTCGCGCGCACACCCACTGTCAATTGGATTTCTTGAGCGCGCCTTTTGTACGTCTCGGAATCGGACAGCGGAAGGCCTTTTAACTGCGACGAGAGGAAGCTATATACCTGCATAATCTCTAGCACAAGTACGATCCGAGTTACCTCATATTTGGATTCGTTCAAAAACCTGGCTTTGATGCCACGCTCTCTGTGTGGTATGCCCACAAACCTCGACCAATGACTCGACGTAGCCCAGCAAGCTTAAATCACATCTCGAGTCCAAGCATCCCCAGTTGTCGGAAAAACCGCTGGAATACTTATAAAGACTCCGGGATGACATGAAGCGTCAAACGACTTCCTTTGCCAACGTTTTCAAAAAGCGCGCCTCTCCTCTGGCGCACAAGCTCTACCTCCGAGACCTCCTCTCCATCTGAAGCCGTCTGCTAACGCTATCAAAACGCGCTACGATGGACGTCAAATGTTCCGGACTTCTAAATGGATGGATGCATTCGAGGCGCGCCAAATTCAAAATCTCAAGGGTGCTACGCAACGCCCGTTCCGATGCCTGCCGGAGCCTGAGATCAGTAGCGGGTAGCGGCGTCAGGATGAGGCAAACGAGGCTATAGCCTTGTTGATAAACTTTCGATAGAGTTTTAATAAATTAGATTTGATAATAGAGCGAGGTTTTTGAAAGGTAGAGGGAAAAAGGAAAAGAGAAAGTTCGAGAAAATGTTTGCCGCCGCCGCTGCTTGAGGTAAAAGAGAATTGATTCGAAGTCCCTCCTACAGCGAAAAAAATATAAATTGATCGTATCAGATACCAAAGTTATAAATAGATTCATCTTGTAGAAAAGACTGGTCTTGAGAAGGGCGTTTCGTGCGGTCGAGATCGAAAGATCGGCAGTCGCTGAAATAAAGCAGTCTAACGAACTCTGAAAATATACGCAGGATTAATCAGAGCTTCCATTCGTTCATCGAGGGACATACATTTGATTTATTCGTTTAATTCGTTTTCTCGGACGAATTGTTCGGGAAATACTTCCGATCATTGGAAGATTTCTATATTTATATTATATTTGTAGTGTTATTGCACGCGAGAGAGAAGGCACAAGGGTGTACGCTGTGGGGGAAAGTGTCCACTGAAACGGCAGTTTTAGCGGTAGCCAGTTGGGAAAATCTGTTCTTGGAGGATCTCCTGCATGATTCTGAGCCTGAAGTACGGTATGTCTATCTGAGTGAAATTGATCGTTGCGTCTCGGCTCCCATAATCTGCGTATTTAAGAGCAAAAACACCGCAGTCATTTCCGTTTTGCTGTTGTGGAAGATCGAGGATGTTCGTCAAACTCCATGAGCTGAGATCAAGCGGGTATTTTCTCTTGTGTTCGTGCTCGAGAGATAAGTAAGTCATGACTCTCCTCAAACAATCGTCGTTGCGGCCACTCAGCGAATCCATGTATTTGATTTCACACACTCTGAGATCAACCATCGCCAATGACCAGTGTTTGTTCCGGTGCACAGGGAAAAGAATAATATCGAAAGAGAAAATGTCCTCCCCTCGCGTCCACCGGCAAACATCGCCGTAATTCATTTTGTCGAACACCTGGAGGAGGAAGGTGCTGAAAGCATAAACTTTCGGCAACTTGGGGTCCGCTTTGTTGCGTCTGACAATTAGATTCAGGTAGGCATGAATGATAGTGTCGTTCAGCCAATTACAGCCGATCAGAGTACGCAAGTCGTCAGCATAAACGGGAAGCTTTGAAACCTCAACGAGAACTTCACGCTTGCTCTTCCTGAGCGCTTCCTCAATGAGTTCAAACATCTTTTGAGAAATATGCGGGACTTGGGGACCGGTCATCCCAACGGCAGGGATGTCAAGGTGCTGTGTTTCGGTATTGTTGATAGAAATTCAGGGCTTCTCGATTCGAGTTTGGAGTGGCGTTTCTCGGGAGCTGCGGAGGCGCTGATCGCTCTCGTGCTGTATATTGGAGATCGTCGGTTGGGGTCGGTGGGAGAAGGTTGCGATAAGCTAGGTATCCTCGTTGTGGATGACTTTGCCGGAGGTCAGCAACCTGAAAGCCCCCCTGAGGAACTAATTTGTCAGCTGTGTCAACTCGTCGGCGATCTGCGAGATTGACTGGGAATGGGCCTGGAGCATATGAATGGTCGCTCCAGGTTTGCATTTCCTGCGCGTAGTTGTGATCCGACAAGTGATTGCTTATGTGATGTCGGAAGCATCTCGGGCGGCGACCCGTATTTCCGATCGTTGCTTCTCAAAATTTGAGCTTTCCTCTAGCTGTCGCTCCTGAGCTGATTCTGGGGAAAGATTAAGTCGAAAAAAGGATTCAATGAGTGAGCTCCCGGCATAGAGATGGCGGTCTTTCCTCTTTCGAAACTAGTTAGGAAACCGAGCTATAGGCGTCAACTCGATGTTTCAAGCTCACCAGTCGCAATGTTTGTTGTATTTGGATAGTCCTGCGATTTGCTCGATGGTCCTTGGATCTTGCCTGGCGAATGGGATGATCATCGTCAAAAACTGAGTCAGATCGTGCTTGTACAGTGAGGCATCGAGAGCTCCAGTCGTAAACATTGTGTAAGACTCACCAGCGCCAGTTCGGTATTTGAGTCTATCGATGAGCTCAAGTGGAGTTATCTTGCCCGAAGTCAATGAATCCCACGCAGCTTGTATTTCGCGCTCGTTCGCTTTCGTCACAGCGCTTTTCCTCGAGCGGATTGCGCTAGCTCCGTTGACGTGAGAACAATATTCGGTGAATACATGCTGATTGATGGCGACAATTGCCGCTGGAGAAAGACAACCAAGTTAGAACTTTCTCAAGGGTACGCAATGGATTCCGGAGGATACTGTTATCTATTCGGAACAATGGCGGAGGCAAGGAATTTACCTATGAGGTCCCACAGAGGACCGTGCTTCTTGCTAACATCCCGGAGCAGGCTTGCGTTTTTCGACTCCACTGCATTGTTTGTTCGGCACGGAGCTTTGAAGACGGAGAAGCCTGCCGGGGTCACGGTCTCGATCCACCATTCCTTCATGTATTTGACGAACTTCTGAAAGCGGCGATCGAGGTCGATCGCTCGCTGCGCGAAGTAATCAAACGTGGCGGGGATGTCCTCCGGGGGCAGGAGGGCGAGCGCAGTGAACGAAAGGAACATTTTGTAGACATTTGAGCGCCGCTGGCAGATTTCCTCCGCCAACCCTACCCGAGGCTTCCTTGCGTATCGGACCAGACATTGTACATAATGAAAAAAACAGCCATAGAGATGGCAATCAGGGAATTCTGACTCGACGGCCGCACGCATGGCAGCGTCGAAGTCCCCCATATATAGAGGCATTTTCCACCCTGGAATTTGTTCTTTCAGAACGCAGAAAACCTCTCTATAGGCGGCAGTATCAGCGGCATTCATGAACACGCAAGCGATGAGTCCAACCTAGAAAAGTACAATCAACTTGAGCGAATGCTGGACAGTTCGACAATGGAGAGAGGATATGCATTAATCCCGAGCTTCTTGCCTTCGAGCACAAGAGATACGTACGTGGTTTTTCCAGTTTGCGTGAATGCAAAACAGTTGAGAACAAAGATAATGGGGAACGACAGAGTATGTGGCATCGGACTGGATCATTGTCGCGAGTAGAAGGAGCTCCAAGAGTCTTCTCGTGGTGATAATCAGACTGTCTTTCTGTGCACAGTAGAAACTGAGCAATCTCTGATTATCCTTGGTCACCGTGTACTTTGGAACCTTCTGAGTGCTGATGACATCGTGTAGTTCTCTCAGATTCGAAACATGGTCGGGTCTTTCTGCTGCAGCATGACGTTGCATGGTACGTATGTGCGAAACTGGGAGGACTTCTAGTGCAACTTCCAGTGGGAGATCAAGTCGGACCTTCAACAGCGTAGCGGATGGGCTCAAACAAGGGTCGGCCTTGATTCGATCGTTCCACGTCCTTCGCGCTTTGCGGACCTGCGCGTCGTGCCCACCGTACTTCGGTGGGTGATTATGAGCAGCTGGCGCACGAACTATTTCCCCGGATTCTATTCGGATTTTCGCTGTTGCAGCACACTGGATTGGGCTGAAGTGGATAGATACTGGATAGTGGATAGAGATAAATGATAGATAGAGGGGGACAACCAATGCATTGGAATGATTTCTTCGTCTCAGCTTGGAAGCAAAAACTTACGGTCTGTACGATGTACACCTAACAGTGAGGAATGTTCCGCACGCACTGGGCTCCTTGCGATGGAATGCGAACTCACCAAATCCTTCGGCATGTTGGAACTTGTAATAACCTCTCATGTCACTCCATACCTCACTGTAAACGTGAGACCCAGGAAATATCTTAGAAGCCTTGCTTGTACTTTCGGTTCGAATTTTTTCTCATTTGTTGCACGCTGTAGCTTGACTGACACGGAAGTTGAGTGAGATCCTTCGTGCCATTTTCTCCGAGCGAAATCTTCAAGCATGAACCCTCCCCATGGCTGATCATTGACTCCCCTTGGAGAACGCGTTCTTCACGACAGCGATGCTGAAGAGTGTGGCTTCAAGGTTCGAGAGTCGTAAGCTGAAAAGCCTGAGGAAACGAAGAGTGGATGGCTATTGAGGGAAGACCGTGTCGGATAACCGAGCGGAATCGGAACTTTTGAAGAATTTGCCATAGCAAGAACTACAGGAATACCCCGGACAGTACGGCCCCGATTGGCACGGATTCTCCATAGCACGGTTTTATTTCGTACTATAACAGATCCCTTTTGAATCTATAAATCGTCTTGGACGAACTGTCAACACCTTGCTATTCATTCCCAACGCTCTTGATCCGACGCCCGTCTACCATAGGGTCTACCTAGGGAACAGACTAAACAGACTCAGTCCTGGGAACAGACTCAGAAATTCGAGTCAACATTAGCCTTGCCGCAATACCAATACCCCGATTAGTACTGTTTCACATAGTACGGTTGGGCCCGGAACGGACTCACCATACTAATCGGGGTATTCCTGTACCCAGTTGATTTGGAAGGTGGATCAGAGCTGATTTTTCAAAGACAAACACACATTTCCCCGAACTGCGACCGACCCGCTCGTAATATTTCAGCCGGGTCAGACACCCAAAAATCAGGTTTCTTAAGAGAGAATCACATCCTCCGGCTTCGAAATCGACCAAGAAGTCGCACAGATTAGATAATTCTTGCGGAGCGTTCTTGAAAAAAATGCAAGCGTTCTTCGACAAGCAATTCGCCCCTCCTCTACGCTTGAAAGACGATCCAAATTCAGGCTCTCGAACTAAGTAGAATTGACTAGACTCCATGCGGACATCGATTCCTCGAAACCTCAAGAAATAACGGCCGTTGCGTGTCCTTGGTTGACTCGAATTTTCTCCATGAAAATGTTTGATCCGAAAGAAAGAATGGACGGAAGACGTGGAGTGTGTTAGCTTCTAACAGAATCGTGGAATCAAGTACACAAATCGCTGATTTCACGAAGCCAGCTCGTTTTATTCAGTAGTCTGCTGTCGATACTATAATGCAGTCACAACCAATCCTTACTCGGCTCCCAATGACATAACCAGGGACGAAGACAAACTTATCGCGCCCGGGCTCTCCAAAAGTCAACGAAGAAGCTCATTCTAGGTCTCGGGACGTAACGGTCTGCCCGGACCTGATCCGCTCCGGTTGATTGCATTATTCTGAAAGACCTGATACATCATGCAAGAATTTTCAATGAAGGACATCAATGCCAAATGCCTCATTCCCATCGCTATCTCGCTTTCAACGGCGCGACCTCACCGGTGTTTTGGTACAGCACCCTACTAATGTTTACATCTGAGCCAGAATGCATCCATCCATGCAGAGTCCGGAACATTTGACGCACATCCAACGCGCTACCTCCGTTCCTTGCGTTCCATTGGAACGCATGCTTAAGATAGCGGTCCCGCATACCTGCGTACCTGATAATTCTATTTCTGAGTCTTNCCATGGCGTTGTCCCTCGCGTCTGTCAAAAGGGGGAGGAAGTCTGCGTTCAGCTGGCGAATGGGGCTCGAGTCGCCGCGACGGTCATCGACTTTGCCGGGAATTGTCTACTCAAGGTCGCCGTCCAGGGCAAGACGATCATCCGCCATGTAAACCAAGTGTGGAAGCGTTCCGTGGAGACTTCGCAGCGTCCGGCCAGGGCGGATTCCACCCGCACTGAGGCCGCCGCTCCGCAAGGCCGGGCAAGCCTCCCGCGGACACGCAAGATGCGGGTCGACTACCGCGCGCTTCTTCGCGGGTGAGGGAGGGATGTTGCGTTCGGAACCCGGCATAGCCCGCCAACTTCGTTATACAGATATTTTCCATAGCCAATAAATAGCGGCCATCTTGGCCCACGTATTCACTTTGCCACCTACCACCAGTGTCATCGTGCTCCATTCCCGTAGCCTTCTAATTCCTAAGTTCTCGAACCTAACAAATCGCCCCTCCTGGTCGCCATCAGACAAACACTTGAAAGGGGCACACATGGTAATGTCTGATTTTGCGTTGATCCATCTGCCTTATGAGTTCTCCTTTATTCTAGGCCTCACTCCAGGATGACTGAGACTCTATTATGCAACATTCTCAATTTCTTTGGAAAGAAGACTCTGCCCAGGAATGGGTCCTCCTTACTTGCCGAAGAAGAAGAGTCCATCGACCTCCTCAACGAGGAAACTGTATGCAGGGCCCGCCGAGAAATGATCCCGAGTGATTCGCAAGTGTCAGCGAATCTTTCTCTCCTCACAGAACACGCCAGGACACTCGGTTTTACTCTCGCGCGCACACCCACTGTCAATTGGATTTCTTGAGCGCGCCTTTTGTACGTCTCGGAATCGGACAGCGGAAGGCCTTTTAACTGCGACGAGAGGAAGCTATATACCTGCATAATCTCTAGCACAAGTACGATCCGAGTTACCTCATATTTGGATTCGTTCAAAAACCTGGCTTTGATGCCACGCTCTCTGTGTGGTATGCCCACAAACCTCGACCAATGACTCGACGTAGCCCAGCAAGCTTAAATCACATCTCGAGTACAAGCATCCACAGTTGTCGGAAAAACCGCTGGAATACTTATAAAGACTCCGGGATGACATGAAGCGTCAAACGACTTCCTTTGCCAACGTTTTCAAAAAGCGCGCCTCTCCTCTGGCGCACAAGCTCTACCTCCGAGACCTCCTCTCCATCTGAAGCCGTCTGCTAACGCTATCAAAACGCGCTACCTCCGTTCCTTGCGTTCCATTGGAACGCATGCTTAAGATAGCGGTCCCGCATACCTGCGTACCTGATAATTCTATTTCTGAGTCTTATGTCGTAGACCCCTGGTGACTACTCCTCCTTTAGTGAAGAGTGGGGCCGTCGAATGTTATGACAACAATGACACGATCGGGAAACCTCTACTTGAACATCCACGAATGACAGACCACCGTCGAGTGACCAACCGCTTCCTTCATGGACTCACTACGAACTAATGTGAATCGCTGTCGGTTCCGTGTGGAGCGACTCGTAAATGATCTGCTCGAATCTCCGGACGATGGTTTCAGAGGTAGGTGGGAAAGAATGCTCGGGTTCCTCGAAATGCGAAGAGGGAGTGCTGCAAGCTATTTTTTTATTTCTGATCGTGAGTCATACATTCCAATGTTCTGTGGCACGAGATGACAGAAAATCATACGACACGGCTAAGACGACAGACGAGCTCTTTTGTGCGTGGGACACAATTGAGTTTTCATATTTTTTTATTATCCACTACCAGATTGAATTAAGTTTTCCCCAAGCGTCAGGCAAGCTTCAGCGATTTCTGAGTCAACCCTGAGGATCATGAGACCAATCGAGAATACTCTGTTCTCAACGGCGGAGGCTTTTTATTTTCTCCTTGGTATGCTTGGCGAGCTTCCGTGAAGACTGCCTTCTCGATCATGTTGGAAATTCCCGGGGCAATGTTCCGCAAAAAACTTCATGGTTTGAATCTCCATCGAGAAATACTCTGCGAACTGATTGGAGTGAATCACAAACGGCTTTTGCTGTTTTATCCAATATAAGGGGCGAAGAAATTCTGGGAATCACGGCGAGAATCTGATTTGGAGAAAGCCTTCGCCCTGTCTCCAAATAAGATTAACTTCTACGAAATTCCTAGATAAGAAAGAGGCTAATCGGCTGGGCGTGAGTCTGGAGGACCTTCTCGTAGCAAACAGCATGAGATTGCCCGTCCACGTAGAGATGAGTTGTTCGTAGATGCATACGGAAGATGGCTTCTCTACATCGCATCGCTTCAATGCCGTGTCGTTTGGGTGCTAGGTGGCGGTAAGGAATTTGCGGGAAAATAGCTCCCGTCGGATGGGGCTTCTAGAAATGAAGATGTTAACGCAAGAACTTTGTACCGGACAATCACATGCCGGGAGTCACCTCAACAATACTGGCACGTAAACGCCAGCAAACGAATCTGAGTTGTGAAAAGTTGTCATTTTATAGATTCGATCATACTTCTTATTTAATGATAGGTTTTGCGGATTCTGGCAGACCGGATTGAAAAAATGAAATAAAATAAAATCGCTCGGATTCGAATGTAGGATTTTTTTTCTAGAGGTTTCGGGTTTTCGTCCAGAGGCTTCGGCGACGGACTCTTTCGAATTCTTCGCTAAAGTCAACATTGATTCAGTTATAGGAGCGTCCAGAGGCAGGCGCACAGTCCCACTTCTGAACAACTTCCAACATTGGGGTCTGACGGGGGTGTTGGAGGCTGTCGAAAACTCGGTGATAAAGTCGTAAATGATTTTCTCCATGGTGAGGCAGACTTTTGAGCCTCAAGCAATGACCTTCCGGCCATTTTTGTTGAAGTTCGGTGGAATGCCACAGCGATGTAAGGGAACTGGGTAGTCATTGGGGGACCATATGTTTATCTTACAATTAGTGAAAAGCTCAGTTGGAGTTGGTGGCAATGGAGTCTAAGGCAAAACAGACCCCATCAGATGTGGTAGAACATTTCTGCTTCAGCGACCATAGGAATGAGGGTCCGCCTCTCTCGCGGAGAGTCTCACTTCAAGGCAGAGGCGGACCGTGGGGGGGGGGCGGTCCGCCCCGGGCGGCACCTCTCCCGGGGCGGCATTTCTGGGGCCTGTAGACTCCGGCCTGCCGCTCCGAGCCAGGAGATCAAGCGTTCTATTTTTGCGTACGGTTGGAGTATACTCAATTGCGAATTCGTTTCGCTTTTGGGTGCATGTGATTTCCGAGAAACTCGCAATTAGAATGAAATGAGAAAAAGTAGCCGATCGATCATTAGAATATCCGTTGAATCGCATCTGGGGCGGCAAAATTTCCATCCGCCCCGGGCGACACTTGGGCGCGGTCCACCCCTGCTTCAAGGGTACTTTCACTCCGGGCGCAATAACATCCCGATAGTTGAACTCCGTGACCGAAACCGACAAACGGTTCTCCGCTTTTGTAAATGAGACAACAGCGACGTCTGACGAGAGTCTCTAGAATTGGACGATTCATCGTCGCTGCGATAGAAGGACGGCTACAATGAGTTTGACGCAAGCCCTTCCTTCGCACGTATTCTTTGATCCTCTCGAATTTCGTGCGCATCGCATGGGTAATTTCGGAAACACCCAGCCACGAGGGACGTGGACCGAAACAGGAAAACGAAACGATCTGGGATCGGCTACCTTCAATCGTGGAGCTAGAGACAGTCAAACTTGTGAAAGTTGCGGCGCTGGGACTTTATTTTTGGCACGTTGAAATTTTGGTTTTTGGAAATTCCGAAATTTCACGCATATACTCTTGTACAATGTACGGTCAGGCTATGATAGATACTGTTCACACGATTCAAGAGACTCGTTGGAACGTTCGAGGCGCATACCGACTGGAGAGACCCGTTGCATTAACTTTCGAGCTGCAACTTCATAGTCTTAGAAGAAAGATTGTGTGATCCCGGAGGAAAATATTCCTCAGGTTTGGCTTCTGAACCAAAGACTTGGAGACTGACGAGCCGGGAACGCTAGCTGAGTCAGGGCCCCCGGAAATCTCATTGGACCGCGAGTGTACTTCATGTTGAAATAAAACCTTTGGGGTCTTCACGCCGTGATGAGCGACTCTCCGGATCGTCTGCCACGGAGTCGAGTGGAACGCGCTGAGTTTCCGCTCTGCTCTCGTTCTGGGCTGGGAAGTGAATAATGAAACACAAGAAACTCTTGATCATCTGATGACGAGCTCCGTGTGCAATGGAGGGGAGATCAATCTTCAATCGTCGAATACTTATCGTTTCTTCAATGAGGCGCGTTGGGTGTTTAGTAAGCTTTTTTGCTTGATAATTTTTTCTCGTCTCTTTCGGACGCTTCGTAAATCGTTTCATGTAGCTGGCTCATCTTTCTGAGAACTGTATTTTCTATTAACTGATTGTTCGTTCCCTCGAGAGATTCACCTCTCTACTTTGGCGTAACGAATCTGACTTGGGGGAACGGGGGGGCGGTCCGCACAGCACGTAGCCTAGTTACGCCCCTAGCTGCCGATGCCAAAATCCCGACGTGAAAACGGTCCCCCGTTTTAGTCACGCGCGCTGACGAGATCAATGTTATCCTATTTGTCATTGTATCGGAATCCGCGAGGACAACCATAACAAAAGGCTGATCTCGAGCTTGCCCAAAACCCGATCACATGACGGCAGTCGAGCATATACTAGACCAGAGGTGCACAGCACCAGGCTTCTCGCGAGCCATTCGGCTGAACCCAGAACCACGACGCGGACGGGCCGCAGTCAACTTTAGCAAGGGAAACAATCAGCGGTGGCTCTAGCACGAATTCACGAAGCTGAAAGCTCCATAGATCTGAGAACTCATGAAGTTCGTCGGAAATTCGTAAAATCTTCGAGGTCACCCTTTACAGGAGACCGATGGTCAACGTAAATTCAAAGTGGGCTTTATCATCGCCGCAAGCCTGCGCGATGCTAGCGACCGCGGGTACAACGTCGCAACCGGTGACCATAACTTGCATTGAGCTTGGTGATTGCAATCATCATACGCGATCCATCATATTTTCATGTGAGAAATCATCAACATGAGTGATGGGACGCAAGACCAAAAACTCAGCTACGTAAAAAGAAGTGATTGGTGTCGCGCCGCCACAGGAAACAGTGATGCAGGCATGATTCAAATAAATATGAAAAGTGTTAACGGGAATCAAGTCCTCGCCCGCTTCTCGTCGACCCATGTAAGCTTCCTGTGTTGGAGCAATGCTTTGTTTGAACCCATCGAGTCTCCGAATCGGGTGCACCCGTTTCATCTGGAAATCCAACCAGACCTTGGAAAGGCGCCGCGGGCCGCAGAAAAGGTCTCACCGCAGAAAAGGCGGGCCGCGTGTCGTACACCCCTTTACTATTTCCACTTCTAACAATAAGTGTGATCGGGGGCTTCTATCAGGACCGATCAGGACATACGGTTTCACTCTGGGACAAGTCGCTTTCTGTAACATCTGATGGAATATTACCAAGAAGAGAGGCCGACGGAATCAGAGGAAGGTGAATCTTGAGCGGAAAATTCTATTCTGAATATGGAAACAACCTGAGAGCCACGAGGCTAGCCTGTGCGAATATTACGAGACGTGCATCCACCGGGCTGACCACGTTTTCCACCAACCCTCTCGGAAGGTCCCGAAGAGGAATATGCATTCCAGGAATAGATCCCAAGCCAAACTCGATGTGAGTCTGATTGTGAGTCTCCCTTCGGTCTTGTTTCGTGTACTGTTTTCGCCTGTTTGATCCGAGTGACAGAGCAAATGCAGAGTCTCTGCATCAAGTCCGACATGATCTACTTGTGGATGAAAGTGAATAAGAATGATTGCCAGCGTTGTATGATGGAAACCACCGGTCAAAATCGCTATCTCTGGATCCGTTAATGAGTGCACGCTGACAGAAGCGCGACCTGGTGGATGCCCCCCAAGTAGGTGGACGCCATTTGAGCGAAACGTGCGCATGCGCTCGACGACTTCAAGTGCGCAGTGACAGTGCATCAACGGCAGTGCACCAGCAAGTGGACAACAACTCTCAAAGGAAGAAGGTGAGCCAATTTTCGGAACTGGAACCCTCAGTCGAACGTGGGCCTTGGAACTGAGGAAGAGAAGCATGGCAACTATCAGTCGATTTCAGAAACCGCTCCTCGGAATGAATTCGGAAGCCAATATAGCTACCGAGATACATATCTAAGCCTTTTTTCCTACAAGGTTTCAGAAAAACCGCCGAGCCCACAAGTAGCCAACCAAGTACTATCTCGAGCGATCCAAAGATGAAGCGTTTCACGGTCCTGGCCGTGGCCGTCATATCGGCAGCCTTCGCCCTGGATATGGAGACTGTTCAGAAGAACTCTCAAAGGCACTATGAATATCCTTTGCCTGGCATGGAGAAGAGGAAGATACAGAACCCTCCCTATGCTGATGCTTATACGGATTACAAGGGCGATCCATTAATGTCGCGGTTATCGGATTCTCAGCAATACTACAGGTATGATCGCTCAAAGGAAGCGAGGGTATGCGATCAGGCATCTCGACTCGGGATGGAAGCAGAGTGTTTTAGCGATCGAAGTGAGCCGTTTCGATCAAATCGGGTTTTCCAACAATTGCAGGAGGTTGCAGGATTTGCTGGCAAACATCGTCTCTCAAAAAAATAGAGTCGATCCTGCTTGGCTCGAGAATCTTCGCCAAAGCGAAATCAACCTTCGACAGCTTAGCGAGATCAGACCACCCTACGATCAAGGTAATCTATGATGGACATCGAGCATGTCTTCTGCTATGACAAATGCCCCTTATTAGGACAAGTCTTATTCGATTGTAGACGACTTTCCAGCGTACAGCCAAATGCCTCAAGAAGATTCCCTCCGATGGGCTTCGCCGTTACCTCAAGTTGTTCGGGCTCCACCGGCCGAAAAGAACCAGGCTGCTTACCGGAGTCATAAGCAGTTCCCATATTCTACCAGGGTACGTTTTTTTGCATTTCCGCGGGTCAGTCAGTGAGATCTTCCACGAGGCGACAGTATTTTCGGTTTCATGCCCCTCGCTTCTTGTTAAAGAGGATTCAGTAAGTTTTAAATGTTTCAGGTACCACAAGAAGAGATGATGAAGAAGCGATCCGTCGGAAGCAATATCGACGAGCAGGCAAAGGGATCCGGGAGTTCGAAAGATGAGGTATTGTCTCACAACGAGCTGCAAACGAGCTTTTTCATGCACCGAGCCGCTTGGGCAAATCTCCCAAGCGAGCAGAACATTTTCCTTGAACGACGCGCCTTCGTTTCAGAAGAGAGATGAGACTAAAGTCGGACCCCTCGAGCACGTCAATACAACAAATGGGAACAAGAAAATGTCACCAGACCAATTCAAACAGTGGCTCACAGATGAGTACTACAGAAATATGGCGATGAGCTTCGCCACAATGCGGAAGAAACGTAGTGTTCTCGAGCAAGCTGGCGGTGAGGTATCAGCTCCCAGTCGTGACGAAGAGTTCGCTTTCGAAAAACTTCGGCTCATGGAAGAAGGCCTCCTGCAGGACGCTATCCAAGATATCATTCACGTAAGAATTCGATGTGTGAGAGTACTTTGGCAACTCTTTTTTTCGGTGCCAGGTCACTGTCTCGTCGGAGAGAAAAAGCTCTCCTTGCGCCACGAATGCTCTTTCTCATTTGTTTCTGGCGTTTCCAGGGCGTTTCGGAACGTAATGGGAAAAAGAAGAAGCCGCAAGTCTCGGGAAAATTGGATGTGGCCCAAGACATTGAAAATTTGAAGAGAATCCTTCAGAGCCTTGTCGCTGACACGCAGAAGCTCAAGGCTATCAATGAGGCCGAGGTTTTTGCGTCATTGAAGAACGTCGGGAGGGACGCTGACCCCGTACGTGAAGACGAACCAGCAGAATGTCCCGAGTTGCGGGTGCTCACGAGTGGCTGCTCAGCTTTACGAGGAATGTTCCCGCCCAATCCTGTTCGAGGGCAGTTCGTCGTCTCGTGCAACTGGCATGAAGTTTGTTATTCCTGCGTGAGTATGCTCGATCGTGTCAGTGTTACAGCTGCCGTTTGGCGAGTGAATTCTGCAACCTCTCAGGTGATACCGAGTTTTATCGATGACAATTTCGATTTCAGGGCGCTCAACATGGAATTTCGGCGGATCAGTGCGATAGATCATTCTTGCTAGATATGAAATATCTCTGTGCACAACTTGGATCTTGCAATCCTAACTTGACAAGTTTGCTGTTGACACCACTCCACAAGAAGCGCGTATTCATCAAACAAAATACCCTACCCATATGTGAAAGACCGTGTGTGGTGAATCTGCTTGCACGAATCTAAGAGACGCGTCCATCATTTTTCGACACCGCGAAAAATCTCTGACGATGCGCATCATCTGGCAGTAGATGAGTTGCTCGGTGTCGATTCGAGAATGCATATGGACTGGAAGTCGCCAACAAATGATGACCGCCGCAAGTCTCCAACGTGTAACATCTCCAGAACCGAAATGTCTTTCGAGGACATGTCACTATTAGTCCTCATAGCTATTGATCAGATTCAGTGTCTGAGACGCCCTCCATTGATTTCGTGTCTCTTGGGAGAACCAATGTGACTATGGAATAACACTTAGCAGTACAAGCATCATAATTTCAGACTCCACTCTGGAGGTTGATGTAGCTCGTGCGTGCAAACAAATTGGTTAATATTGAGATGACGATTGATTCAAGAGCAGAAAAATCATCAAAAATTCATTTGCTGATCGATCGGAGGCTCAGAGCCGAGCTATTTCGATCCTCTCGAGAAAAAGACGAACCATTCTGTAGCTGGACTCGGGCTCAACGGCGGCGGCGGCGGCGATGGCGAAATATGCTTCGACTGAGACATTTAGTTATGAGAACCGTTCACTTCGAGACATAAATAGAAGATGAGAGCTGGAAAAAAAGATGAAAAAATACAAGTGCTGTGCGAGCGTCCGTGAGTTGCGTCGATTCGGTCGAGCCGAGGAAGCTCCCCTGAAGGGCGACACACCAGGAGTGGCGACTGAGATTCGTCCTTTCTGGAGACGGCATATTGCGCCACGGATCGGTGACATGAAAATGAAATATTCTCTCTGATTGTGAGAAGCGACAGCGGAGAGCGTCACTATGCCGCTCGGAACTCACATAAACATACCTACTCTAGTCAGAACGCGTGATCGTCTCCAATCGCGCAACGGGAGTTCGACGTTCAGCTGTTTGGAATATTGTCGGAACTAAGTGTCTGCTTTCCAATATAAATGTTCTCTGTTATGGGGATGGGAGGCAGTGGAGCCTTGTTGATTCGTATTCGAAGAAGAGTGGCGGCATTCATGTTCGATGCCACCAAAATCCCTCTTCAAGTCGGGTGGTAGCTTTTCGAAGTTTTTGAGGATTATTTGTCGATGTCGAGGAATCGCGAGGATGCATGTTATCTTTTCGCATGCATCGATGAGAAAGCGGAGTTTTCGCGAGTTACAGGAATAAATTGACGTTTGCCGATAATCTTGATGTAGGGTACTGATTGCTTTCGTTAGGAAAATAGAATTTCGCAATGATGATCATCATCAGCGAATAGCAGGCATGGAAGTGCTGAGCTATAGTGAGTCAACTCGGACAGTTAAATGCTGTGAAGTAGCACAGTTTATCGCGTTGTAATGAAGAAGCGCATGCTTCGGCCATACTGGTCCATCTGGCGGACGAAACTGACGGTGCCAGTCGATTGGATGAGAGTCCTGAGACGATTGATGGCCGGTAACAGAGAACATACTAGAAGCGCATATCTGTCTCGCCTCCAATGTGAACTTCGAAACAGGATAAATTCCGACCACTAATTTGCATCCACGGAATCACATATGAAACGCTCTCAAGTCAGTGAAATGCGCCCGCGACGGCTGTGAGAACAACTTGCTAGCAGCAGAACAAGAACCAAACAATGAGCAAACGTGTGACTCAGTTGACTCCCTCGTTAGCCGGAGCGATCTCCCAGACTCCTGAGTCAGCGGTCGCAGGTCCCTCTCCCACAGAGACTTCGGGTTCGGAGGAGGTGAACAACCCTCGCTCTCCGTATCTCCGACCATACACAGCAATGGCGGCCATCGTTTATGCTCCTGAAGCGAAGCTACATTTTTGACTGCTGTGCTGCACGGAATAGGCCGTTTCCATCGAGTGCACAGAAATCGCTCGAAAGAGCAGCTTAACCACTCGACGAAACGAACAACAGGCTAGAACAAATGTGCATCTGAGGATAAGCGGTTTCGCCGGAGCCGGAGTTCAGTTTTGTCCCGATTCGCACCACTGGTGCCCCACTTGCGAAACCGACACGGAGGGTGACAAGAGCCACTTGGATGGAAACCTCCGTGAACTGGTTCGTGGCATGCGACACCCTTGGATTACTCAATAATTTGATGGGTAGCCGGTAGCTCATTGTTCTATGTAAAGCTGCGCGGAAGTGCGAGAATCGATGACTTCTTGAAGTGCTTGATACTTTTGCTCAAGGAACCAGTCGCAAGCGTTCCCTACTAGAGTTTCAAAGCTTCTTTAGCTTACTCTCGCGAGAAAGAAGTCTCCATCTGACCGAAAAATTCATGTTGAATGGAAAGCGTTCAGATAGCCCGACACCGAGCCATTCGGCTGCCTATCCATACCGGGCTCAAAAGTCACGAAACATTCCCGTTAAAAAAACTTATTCATGTGTTCCAAGCTTCCGAGAATGCCCCAAACCATTCTCGATATCGGCTGATCAATATCATCACTTGTTCAGGATTGCGTCGACAAACCCAAAAACTCTATCTCCAAAATGCTCGAAATCATCGAAATTCAATACTGGGACTCAAGAGAAGCCGCGTTCTTTCCATATTGTTCAATGAACCAACCGCATCCTATGAGTGCGCCTCCTCTTCTGAGGATTGGAGACGTTTTCTCTTAGAAAAACGGTTGGGGTATCCGGGGATGATGACAGCATGAGCGGCGCCCGCAAGTCAAGACTAGCTGTTAGTTACACGACCCATCTCTCTCTCTTCTTCAATCTCCTTGGTCATCATCATACGGGTAACTTATGCGACTGGCACCCTTCACTCTAGTGGTGGCAGGCCTTTAACTTCGTACGTTTTTTTCAGAAAACATGTGGTCGGTAGTGCAGCTAGGCGGTGGAGAAAGTGAAAAGACTCCCAGAGGGCGCAACACCGTGCCAACTAGTAGGAGTAAACATGCGATGTGCGTTGGACAGGATGGATTCTTCTATATGCTCGGTGGTAAAAGTGCGAATCTACCTATGAAAGACTTGTGGCGCTTCGATCCAGGTACTGATACAAACATTTGTTGAAGGATGACACATTCTGCGATGTTCTCGGTGGCGGGAGGATCGTGTGGACTCTTCATTTTTTCTAACTTGTTGATGCTAATTCACAGTCAAAAACCAATGGGCCGAGGTTCAAACCAAAGGAGGAACGGCGCCCCCATCGCTCCAGGAACACACGGTTGTTTCATGGAAAAGCAAACTTTACGTGTTCGGAGGCGAGATAGGTTTCGCATCAACCGGGGAAACTCCATTGTGGCTTTTCGATATTTGTAGGTGACACCAGTTATTTATGATTCGATAATGAGATGTGGATGTGAATTAGAAGGAATCATCACAGATATTGAATTGAATTGACACCATCTCGATGATAACTTACAGTGAATGGCGTCTGGCGAAAACACACTGCTCAAGGACCGCAGCCCTCCGGTCGACGAGGTCACTCAAGTGTCGTCTATAATGGCGCGATGCATCTTTATGGAGGCTATCAGGATCTCAAAGGATCCTCTTCGGAACTTTGGAGTTTCCATTTTGGTGAGTTATCATCTACCATGATCGAGAAATTTACTGAAGATGCATCCTGGATGGATTCTTCAGATCTGAGAATGAGAGCGTTAACAGTTCGAAACTTTGTTCTGACGCAGATACCGAGACGTGGCAGTTAGTTTCGTCCAAAGTGAAAGGATCTTGCGGAGAAGTCCCCCCGGCGCGTCATAACCACTCCGCGGTAGTGCATGATGGAGCAATGTGGGTTTATGGCGGAATGACAGATCTGCGAGAGAGGAACGATTTTTGGCGCTACGATTTCGGTGAGTGCCGTTGCTTCAAGCATTTTTCGAACTTTGAACTAATTGTCAGTGGGGTAATCTAATCCTTCGTTATATTATCCCGTAGTTAACCAACATTGGAACAAAATCAAAATGCCAAAAGGAACCGGTCCTCGTGAGCTGCATAGTCACGCTGCTGTTTTCGCGAATCAGTGCATGTGGATATTTGGCGGGGAGAAGTCTGGAAAGCCCAGCAACGATTTATGGCGATATCATTTCGGTGAGGAAAAGGGATCAGGAGAGGAACATGCATACCTAATGCTACATACATATATAATCATATGGTACTCCATCGTTCCGGAATATACATGCATTCTACAATTATATGAATATTGTTTACGCCTAGCGTCCGACGCGTGGGACAAGATTCAAGCAGAAGGGGTGCTCCCCAATCCACGTTGTCGCCACGTTGCCCTAGCTAACCCTGAGTTACACAAATGGGCGGACAAAGTCATCGATGATATGGTGGGATCAAAAGTTGCGCGTTTGCCACCGAAATCTCAATCAATGGTGAGCGAGTGTCGAAATAAGCCGACTGATTCATAGAATATATTCTCATTATACGTCCACACTGGCTCACTTTCGTTCACTCATTCCAGATGACATTTGGGGACCGCGGCAGAGCCAGCTTCAAAATTCATCCTATGAGCAGACTTAGTCTCATGGGATGTTCCACCGTGCGCAACGCTCATTCTGACGAAGACGACGATTCCATCGATGCTGTGAAAGCTTATTTAGCAGCATATAATGCGTCCAACAATAAGTGAGTTTCTCGGAATCCAAGACTCGATCAATAGCTATAATTTGAGATCATGGGAGTCTCTAAACATCCTTTCACATTCGAAACAGGTCGCTGAAAGATAGATTATCGAAGTCCAGGTTGGTTCGGAGCATATCGTCTGGAAACTACAACATAACAAGTTCGAGTCGCCAGAGAGAAGAGCTTGAACGTCTGCTCGAGGAATCTCGTCACAACACGCCTCAGGTACAGCACAAAGAGAAGCACAGAAACAGAAACATGCAGAAAAGTTCAAGTTCGGAGGCTGTGCTCGAGTCCGAAAGCGAGACCAACACCCCTGTGCACATGAGGCGTGATCACAATTGTGGAAACAATGACATCATAAACGCCGCCACAGCGCGCCAACACAGAACACGACCCTTCAGTGAAATCATAGCAGCATCGCACCAGATGGAAGTCATGCAGCAACGGGAGCAGGTCAGTCACAATTATGGGTTCGTTTTGTCAACGAGCACGTTGATCGATGCGCCATCCAAACTATGGTCGCCGCATTTAAACGAAGGCTCGATAAAGCATGTGCCTGCTCAACTCCACCTGACCGAAGTCGTTCCAGTGCAGATAGATTATTAGTAGCCACGAAGTAGTGAATTCATACAAGTATGTATGTTTCGGGCAGTTGATGCAACTAAAGATATATTTCTCCACTGTAGGCGTTACCCTTGCGACTTTCACCACCACCCGCGAACTCGCGTCCTTCACGTCGTATGCACGCCTCCAAGAGCATGAACTTTCCGCACAAGGAATCGAACAGCATACTGCATAAAGCAGGCTTCTGTTCTTCCGCGTGTCACTGTTCTCCGCGAAGCGTTGATAACCAGATGACGGCTCTCGGCGGCGACAGTGGTTTATGTGATCGTTCGGAAAGTTCTGAATGTTCAGAGCCTGACCTGATGGGCTTCTCGAATACCGCCCAGACAACACAGTACGGGCCTCTTACGCACATCTCTGATCTCGAGTCTTCAGACACTGATGGAGAATCCGGTGTTGTCATAAGTCGCCGTAAAGAAGATTTGCTCGTTGAGTTACGGAAGAACACTACTCCTCTGTCCAGGAGCACGGCCAACGAGTTGGAGAGGATTAGATCGAATCGATTTACGTCGTTTTCCACTTTGTCCGAACTCACAAACATGGTATCTCAAGGTGAGTTCAAGACCGGATATGTCAACGCCTCTGAATAATCTCACGAGTCGATCTCATATCGCGGGTCGCGTCGGAGGGAAGCATAAAAATTTCGCGGTGGCGATTTTCCGCTGTCCCAGTTATCACTCACTCAGTATTGGCAAACCTCAAACCGGAAACTTTTCATTCCCCAGGCCGATCGAGAATGCCCCACAGCGTTTCCCATTGCTCTGGATACTATTCATTCATAGAAGACGACCCCGACTTCCAACGAGATATTGTTGCATTCCTACGCAACGGACACGCGAGCAACACTGAGCACGCAGGCCATGAACTCGTGGAGTTGAGCACATTCTCTGACGCCGCTCAGCCGGGCATCAGAGCCTTCAAAGATCGAGCTAAAAGTTGGGAGCGAGCCTCTCAGCGAGCAACTGATGAACCTAGAGAGAATCTGACGATGGCGACGGCCAATGCAACAGCAACGACGAGGCTTCGCGGAGTACCGTCGAGAGCGATTCAGGTCATCAAGGAAGAGTCCGTACAAGGGTCTCCTATCAGGATCTCATCTGAATCTTGGAGTCTTCATAACGAAGGAGAAGAAGACGACGAAGAAGATGAAGACGATGACGACAATGAGAGCGATACTACCACAGAAACCGATAGTCAAACAGCCGATAGTCCGAACCCTCGCAGCTATCCTTCCAACTCAAACAAGAGCCGTCAGCATAGTCCCTCCTACCAGGCGCAAGGACGTTATTCGCCCGCATCGAGCAACAAGTTCCAAGTTCATAACTGGCAACTGTGTCTATATGTGTTCGGCGGGCAGGAGGCGTCCACGCCCGGAATGTATAGATCACCCATGACAGTGTGGCAGCTCTACGTCTAGGATTTCGACATTAACCTTAGGGGCGGCGACCACAACGACGTCGCAGGAGACCCGAGAAGACTCTGGCTGAGAGAAGCAGCCACATGAACAGAGCTAAAATCGAGGCTGCATGAACAACGACGGCAATCGATTCGACACTGTAGGCTGAAGTGTCGTCGACTCCAAGTCCCGAGTCCAACGTCATGCGAATATATTTAAACCGTGAGCACCACTCGACTACCGCTCGAAAAATTTGACGACGACGACGATGCTCACGTCCGGGATAATGGAATTCGTGTTAGAAATCATCATATTTCTTCTCATCTCGAGGAGAGAGAGAAAGAGCAACACAGACCACACATCATCAGACGGAATTCTATTCCATAATAAAATTAGTAGCTTAAATATATCACGAAAATCCATTTCAGGCATCACTGAGCTCGGCCCGTAACTCGAGGTCGATGGCAAAATTAAATGCGCGTGAATGTCTTTTTAGTTTTCAAATTCTGACTTCTTTCAAAGCTCTGCGTAGCTGGAAGTAAAGGAAGGAGGCACGAAACCATGCGTGGTGACTAGAGGCGTTCGATTAGGGGCTCGTAGACAGACTGATTGAAGCTTTTTGTGCTACAATACAATTAGGCGTGCCAACTTATACTCAGCTGATTTAACGGCTTGATTAGATAGCTTCCTACAAAGGGTGGCGCCATAAAGCTTCTCGATACTTGAGTTATTCGATTCAGAAAAATCCGTATGCGCCAAATTATTCATCGGCTAGAAACGATGCTGCCAAAACTCAATGTCCTGCGCAGATGGAATCACTCATTATCAGATGTAAATATGACGCGCGGGAATTCAAAGCCGATGTAAAAAACCAAAGGAGCCTCGATAGTAGTCCAGCTCCATACATTGGTACCAACAAGTCATTGTACAAAACGACAATACTATCCGATCCTTGTATTTTCGAGAAACAAATACAGTAAGCGGGTGATGAATCGATCGAGTGAATGAATGATTGGCTCGGGTGCGAGCGAGGCGCAGAATTGAGTATAGGTTCTGATTGGTGCTGATTTGCCAAGGAAATATCTATATGCGGTTCTGTTTCTACCCTTTGTAATAGACCTATCTTATGAGAAGCAGCATTCTCGTGTCTCGTCAAACCGGAACCATTAAAGACTGCCATAAGAGAGGGACCGAGCGCCCGCTATGAGAATATCAGCAACGAAAAATTCCTTCCGAATCGTGGAATAACGGTTTTCACCCTCATTTCGCGTTCTTCAAAGTGTCTAGTCCGACAAGCCCCAGAGGCAGCCTTTCTCCGCTAAAAAGTGAAGCGCTCAATTCGCTCTGATTTGGATGATCTTTGGCTTGGCGACTGACATCTGAGAAGCGATGTCGAACGGCGCTTCGAGCAAAAATTATGGCAACGACGCGGTTCTCGACGTGCGAAGAATCTTCAGACCTTGCATTCAAACCCGACGTAACGCAGGTCATCCCGTCGCCGTGAATGCAATTGTGCTTCGATGTTTATTTGCCCAGGAGAGTCATGACTTCAGCTCGCTCCTGCGCTTCAAATTCTCCCTAACTGGAACCGGGAGCGCGTCCCATGTGAAATATGATCCGTCCGAGTAAAATCCTTCCCGAAGATGTGAGAACGCTCCGAAATGAATTGAGACAATGGACTTGTCAGTGTTTTTTGCTGACTGCTGATGCGTCTTGTGGAAACAGTACATTCTAGTCAGTGCTTCCCCAGGCTGAGCCATCCTACACTCATTCATCAGTTCTATGTACTGACTGGAATTGATGGAATCTTCGTGCATTGTGTCATTTGGAGTAAGCTGCCTGCGGATCCAATCGGAATGGAGGATGAAGTTTCTACAAAGTTTTCGAGACAACATTCAATCTCACTTGCAATTGATAGTGACGAAATGAAATCGAAAATAAATGTATGGTTGCTAAGATGTCCCCTTATTCGAATCGGAGAAGCCAGAGTGGATGCTTTGGAATATCATCAAAAGCTTTCGAAGCAAGTCATTCCCATGGTCAAGAATCAAGATACGACGGGGCTTCCATTGAGATCTTAGAGCTTTTCAAGCTTACGAATTCGTTTGGCGGGGATCATGAGAACATTTCGTTTCTACGGTTTGTCTCTTCATCTGCTGTTTGAAAACTTTATTATTCGATGGAAATTGCGCAAAAGTTTCTCTGGGTGAGGGCTGAACATTCTTCCTCAAGGTGCAGCCTAGAGAAGTTCCCACGAGATCGATCTTTCATTCGACTCAACTCCGAGGGCTCCGCGCTGTCTCACTGTCCAATAAATTCAGCAGTACGCAGCTTCTGATTCCAAAGCGGACTACCTTGATTGAAATGGGCAATGTGCGGGCCGCATGTGGCCAGTCGACGGCATACGAAAGGAGCCCAAGAGGGCACTCTCGAGGTCCGTGGGTCCTTCCCAGCGCACTTCAAGGTGCCGTCGGACCCCAAATACGGTTTTCAAGAGCTCTCGACAGCGCTCCGCACGAATCCTATCGCACACGGCCGGAGGCACAGATCGCACAGACGCCCAGCCCTGATTCCAATTGATACTTCGAATTCCTCCTCCCTTCATTTTTCCAAAGACCTGACCGTATCCCTTCCGCCCCCCCCCCTCCCGGTCCGCTACTGCCTTGTATAGAACGTGTCCCCATCAAAACCGTTCCGAAAAAGCTCAACCATTACCCGACGGGAAACGGTACTGCTCAAATAGTCGGACTTCAACCACCACTCACAAGTGGTGTTCAATGCTGAAACTCATGGTTCAAGACGGGGCAAAATTTCAAGTGCTTAGCCATCGTTGAAGTAGGCGAAATTTCCTCCACCACACAATGTGGAATTCTTCCTCTAGACCAGGGATGAACAGGTGGCGCCCCGCGGGCCAGATCCGGCCCGCGAGTAAATCTTATCCGGCCCACAAAGATTTCGATAGATTTGATGGTCGGAGGCTTTTTTCGGCAGATGGAAGGAGGACTTTCCGCTCAAAGTCTCTCCACATGTGCCAGCCAGGACATGCAGTCATTCAATTATCTGTTGGAATAATACACTTCTCTAGTGAAGCATTGTTTTAAAGTTCTTCATGAAATTCTGGAGAAATGCCGTATACGCCGGCGTGTGAGATGCGTTTTTTCCGGAACCTCCTAGTAAAATCAAGGAGAGGGGTCTAATTTGATGAATGTCTTCAGCACGGATCTCTACGGGACCAAATTACAGATTTTGGGGCTGACGTAGGGTGTTTGTCTCATACGCGATGCGTTTTCTACGAGGGCGTACACGGCATATATTTCATCGAGCACGCACACGTCTGCATTCCCGAGGAAAATCATGTGAAAAATAAGAAAATTACTCAAAGAATGAGGTTCCTTATACGCGGGTCTCTAGGGAACCTTGAATTATCCTCTTACGAATCGCAAGAACGAAATTACTTGTTACTGGAAGAGACAACAAACCAATCACGAGATGACAGGGATCCGAGAAACATGATACTTCTAACTCATTTCGGCCCGCGAAACCTCCCAACCGACCCATACGGCCCGCCGCGATTTCCACCTTTGCAACACAATTTTCTCGTTCCACGGAAGACGGAGAAAATTCTTAGTGTTCCAATCAAAAGATTTGAAGAATGAAAGCCAATAACGATCCTGTAGCTCTCATCTTCCACGACGCTCAATCGAAAAACTTTAGGATATACTTAAGTCGCAAGACCTCCTACCAGGTCTTGCAAGTACCCTCATTTCAGCGGTTCCAGAATTTTTTTCAACTGCCCTCGCCCTTTGCTCCCCTCTCCGAATCGTTCAGTGGAGAAAAGGGGCCTAGCACCTCGTCAGAGAGACGTACCAACCCGAGAAGAGGGGCTGGGCTGCTATTAGAGAGAGTCGTTTATTTTTCGACCCCACCCTCTCCCCTTCCCCTTGGGGATGGCCGTCTATTGGAAGAAAGGCGAAAATTGGAAAATCTACGGTATGTCGTGTATACATGGGAAGATGTTCGGAAAAAAGCTCGTCTATTGAAAAAGCTTCCACACACGTCGTCTTACTAAACACTCGACACATTTGTTCGCGATGCATGTTGTTCGCATAGTCCAATGCATAGTTTTGTGCATAAACTTTCGTGCGCTACACATTACTAGGACTAACTCAATTCCAGAGCTAATGGCATCAAGAGCACCACTAGCTCCTCTCACGATCTCTCTCGCGCACAGTTCTCTACTATATGCGCTTAAAAAGAACCCAGGCCTGCTTGGTTGCGCTGAGAGACCTGCTGTTGCAGAGTTTGGCGCCGCAATGAACATGCCGCGCCGCACACAGAAGCGATTCGGGCGATTTATCCACCTATAGTGAACTGAGTTTCAGAAGACGCTTCCGAATGATTCTTCGGAAGAAGCGGCGGCAGACTTTAATGATATTGACACAGAAAACAGCTGGAAAAGCATCGTGCCGAACATTTTTTATCGTTCTTCTGATCGTGAGTATCTGTGTATTTCGGCGGTAGGCTTCGTTGAAAAAATCCCAAGTTTCTGAGATTGAATTGGAGAAGCCGCATGTTCCGTGATTCTCGTGTTTGGTCATGGAAGGAAAGAAAAAACTTCTCCAAAGCGGAAGACGGTGAAGTTTGGAATGAAAACGATAGTCAAAAACTGAACCTGTGAATAAAAACATCTTTGACAAGAGAAACGAGGAGAAAAAAATGGAGGATTTCTGGGACGCGGCCTGGTGGGTGAGAATGTACTGACGCAATGGCCGGATCGCTCGCTTGCGTCTTCGTTTGCCGTTTGCTTCAGCTCGCTGTTTGACTGGTTGCTTGTCTGTCTGAGTGACCGAGCTGGCGCTCCAGCCAACGACAGACAGACAGACGGACCGACCGACCGACCGACCAGCCAAGCAAGTAAAAGACCTACACACGCATCGAGCGACCAGCAATAGCAGCCAGCCAACGGAGTACCGAAGGAAGAGGGAAAGAAGAAGCACCGCTGGCGCCGGACAGGATTCATTCACCGGCCGGAGTAACCGTCACCGCGCTTCTCAGACGGAATAACGGGGAGTCAGCTGCGCACAGAGCTCCGTGATAGCGGGTTTGGATTTGAAAGAAAGTACTCGGCCGCTGAGCACTCGGTTAGCGTTTTGCGCGCTTGCGCGCAAGCTAGTTCTCGCTCCGTATTGACCCCCAACCCCATTCAGTGGAACCGTGTGACAACTTGAGGATTGAGGTGATTGTAAGGTTCACTGTGATTCGCCTTCATACTTCGCTGTTGGATGTGAGGGGAAAATCTTCTTGCTCCATTTTCGGATTTCCAATCGAGTTTCAGGAGATTCGGCTCCATGTTTTATCACTTCAGTGTGGTGAGTACAAACCAGTCAATTGCACAAAGTAAGAGGTTATAACAGACCGAACTAAAGTCAGCGGTTCGTTATAGCCTCATTGGGAGGACACTCTTAAAATTTGGTGAACTGAATTCAAATTGAATCAAATATTCTATCATTGCCCACTGAACTCAAAGCGAAGGAGAAACGCGAGAGGAATGATGGACTTTCAGGTGGTCCAAGTTTAATCGCCCGGTTATCCATCGCTTGTGGTCTGAAATCTTCTGGCAATGTTTTGGGTCAGCTTCACCGAAAACGGAACCCGGTTGCAATTTTATCTCGATTGAGAGCGAAATCGTTTTCAACGTCATCGCCACTGCCTACTCTTCCGTCTTTTGGTGTTCAACTTTTCTGAAAATATCTTCAGAAATGATCGATCGGCGACCGTCGTTCGTTTTTTTGTTCGTCAAAGTCAGATCGCAGGAAGATTGAGAAATTAAGGAGCTTTATTGAAAGTTGTTGTGATCTAATTCTCAACTTCTATCATACAGAAAGATATTCTCTCCGAAATGGCGTTAACTGAGCCGACGATTTGCTCAGCCCGCAGTCAAACGGCGTCGTGGACGGCAGAATGAGTTTTTAGGTCGTGGCGATCGATGCAACGTCTGCGTAGATTTCAATGGGATCTTCAACCGCTCGATTGCTGTTCGTATTTGAACTTCGGCCGAACGTTGGAATCGGGTACTTGGGAGAACCGGAATCCGCTGCGAAGAGCGTTGAGAAGCAAATACTCCCGCATTTTTCAGACCCGCCTTGCCGCCGCGCCGCTATCGATGTTCCCTGTCTCATACGGTTCATTACACGATCGAGCTCCCGGGAACAGATATAAAATGTCAAGCTGGCCCCCATTCCTCAAGAAGTTGCCTATTGTTGTTCCGTTCTCTCGTTGTCGGATATCTAAATGACCTAAAACGCGCGTACTGATAACGTTGCGTGATGAGAACCGTCGCGCATTGAGAACTTCACGTATAACAAACTTTCTGTACAAGAGCATAGACATTCGTACGAGGCAGACTTCTTCGTGCGAAGAGCTCGTTCTGCGCGGATCCATTCCCGCGTCTCGGGGTTCTTGGTAAGCGCGGGTTCGGGATGCATCAATGCCATTGGTAGGCATTCGAATCTGGATCGACTGTATCGTCTACGCAAGAGCTCGCACGTGTTCAAAGTGAGCGCGTGATTCTCCTTTTTCTTCTCACGAGGGGGAGGGGGGCTTTATGGAGCGTTCGGTTGAAGTTGGAGCGCTGCAAGATCTTGCCATAGCTTGCCACCGTTTCGCCTTCCAGGGAGGTCAGAATCAGTTCCCACTCGCGGCAGTCAAGAGCGACCACAAGAGATTTTTGTCGCTCATTTCGAAACGCGACGCTCGGAACCAATGCGGCTGCGGGAATAGGGAAAAAGGCAGTTGTTCCTCTTGCCTGGCTTCGCTTGTTTCAGAAGATACGGCCAGAGTCGAGCGAGAAGCCGTTTGTCTGTCTGTCGTTCCAAATGAAGCTCCAATGTCAACCGAAGCGATCCCAGAATCCGACTTGCAGAGCTTGCAAACAAAGACCAGAGTTCTTATCCAAGTCGCATGATTGCCAGGCGCATTGGCCGACCGACCGACCGATCGCCCACAAGCGAGCCTGCTAGATGGTGTTCGGTCGACTGATAGTGGCTTGCTTGAAGTTATTGGAAGGCTTTGATTCACTTCATTGACCGCAGTCACACAAGAAACGGAGCGTCAAGCAATCACTGGACCATCTCGTCGTTGGTTGGACTTCGAATGAGAAGTCGAACAGGAAGTCTGTCGGAAATCCACTGAATTTCCTGCCCACAATCGGTCCAACCTGAGATATTCGTACGTTCGATTGTTTTAAATTTTGACCCCATTGAATCGGCCGCTTTTGTTTTGGGAATTCACGATAGAGAATCCACGGAACAGCTGGGTTGTTGGAAGCAACGGCGAAGACGACGAATACGGGAAACGAATCTGGTGATCCAGTAGTCAGATCTGGACAATTAAACACGATCCGCTATCTGGTTTATGAGAATGCTGAGAATCGAGGATCTCATCTTCGGAAGTAGTTGTGCCTCGGTGCCGCGAAGCTCGGACAAAGAATTTCGACCAATCGCGACAAGGTTCTTGGACGGGAATCCGATATGAAAGACAAAAAAAAAAGAACACGATAACACAATTTCGGGAGAGTGCAATGCAGATTTGAAAATCGGAAAAGTGAATTTGTGTCTTCGCCCGGCGCGAGTGACCTACAAAGCGTCCGCCTGCCTCCGCCGTCGACAAGTGGACTCCCACAAAGCACTTCGAAATGTTGAAACAGTCCCAGTTGGAAACGTTCTTAGGCTTGTTTACCGATGCGTTTGGGAACGCGGGACGAATTTTTTGAGAGCCCTTCACCTACGGAGAAAAAACATCAAGCACGAGCACCGGAGAACTACGTCCGGGAGCAAGCGTGGGAGATCGTGCTCCGTGTGTCGGGAACGTCGTAAACAAATGTGCGACTTCGCTCGAAGTGCTTCTCACACTCAAGGAGTGAGATTCGGGACTCCGTCTGTAGAGTCGTGCGTTTCGAAGTTTGTGTCAGCTCATCTCCAACTTTTTTGAGATAAAATCAAAAAAGCCTCGCCGTGAGTTCACACACACAGGGTACCCATTATCCAAACATGAAAATGAGCCAAAGCTTGCTTTTTTGGAGAGAATTGTTTCGAGTTTACAGCGAGGCTGGCCAGAATCGTGTCGAACGAGCGTTCTGATTATTCTGTCTGAAAAATCCAGAAATGTATCTCGTCATTTCGTCGACGTTCAATTTGTTTGTCATGTGGTCAGCGAGAATATGAACAACTTTATGAGCTGTCCCCGACCAAATGGACAGACGAATGCGAAACAATTGAGTACGAAACCAACCGCTCCGAAACAGGCACGTATCTAGCGACAATAGTGGGTTCTATTCGTCGGCTCGTTGAGGTCTCCCTCCTCGGGATAACAAAGAGACGTTTCTTGCGCGACAGCGAAATCGCTGGCGCGGGCGACCGCAACAACCGAGCGACCAAACCATGAAACGAAGGGTTCGAAGGCCACTAGGCCACCAGCACAAACAAAAGCAGGAAATCGAACGAATATGGCGGCTTCTCTTGCTCGGTCGTGAATGCGGAGAGAGAATCTGAACTTTTCTTCTGGTTTCCATTTTTCCGCTCGTCCTTCTGGAAGTGATAGATGGACAAGTATTGAAAGCGTTTTCTCCCACGCTGGCGCATTCATTCTCTTTGGGAATAAAGTTGAAAGATTGCCGTCAAAATCATCGCATCAGATCAAACCCAGTGTTGAGATTTCAACACGAAGTTATTTCATTTCGGAGTTGCGGCGCCGGAAGATTTCCCGCATCAGGACTCAGACTTCTCGAGGGGAGGCGGTTGCATTTTTTCAGCGTCCCCGAAGTATTCATTTTCTTCGTGAAGACGCGATTGAATACTAAATTTTTGTTTCGACGCCGCTCCGTTGAGCACAAAGAGTCATCCGATTCCGAGATAACTCGGGTCGAAGACCGACAGTTTACCGGGACATCAATTGACTGATTATGGAAAAAACTCTCTAGACTTCTAGATCTCTGAATGGAACAAAAAGTGAACGTTTACGCTTTGTGGCCCACCCTCAACCCTCAGGGGTCCACGACTTTTTGGCGCAGTGGAAGCGGCGCGGCAGGGGACCCTCCGTGCTAAATTTTGAGGTAAAAGTCTTCTCTGGAAGAGTCTCTCAAATGAAGTTTCTCATCCGAGCCCCCGTTGGAACTATCGTTCCTCGTACGCGGAATTTCAGGCAGCCAAGTCAGCTAATATTTCCCGATGTAATCTTATCTCATCGATATTGTGATGAATTCTCCGCCAAATCGCATCTACGTGGACCTCAAACAACGATTTGACGGCTCGCATCATGCGCTACCCGTCGAACTTGAGGCTATCTTTGCGGGGGAAGCCTTCAAGTAAGTTCATCGGAGGATCCTATATCCGATGAATTGCAACGCTTTCCGTCGGTTCAGGTGAAAATGGACGAACTGTTTCACTGAAATATCGCGAACACATGCAGCTCTCCAATTCGGATTAACACAGAAGAGAGGCTCTATCCCAGCACCGCGACTGATGGATTGTTTCTGTGAACCGATAGGGAACGACGTCAGTTGGTCATGAGACCCACTTTATGGAGGAAGAGAAGAACGGGCGACGGCGATTCGCTTCTGTCGAATCTTCCATCGCTTCTATCGGGTGACGCGGTTCGTCAGCTGCTCGCCGTTCGCCGACAGACTGACGGAGCCGCCGTCTATTCGGGATTACGATTACGCCTGTTCCACCCTCATGTCCTCCTCGAATATGTATTACTCATCATGCCAATTTCCTTCCGGCGGAAGTAAATCAAGCAAGCCAGCCGGGGCGTGTTCGAGTGGACGAAGTTCTCCCCTCTCTTGGCGTCCGTGAATCTCCACAGTGATTATTAACTCAACTGAGAAAAACTGAACTCTGCTTTCTATTTTCGGCTAGTCGCCGCAGAGGTGCCGATGCCGAGCGTTGTGCTGGCAGGTCAAAGCGGATCTCGTTAAGGGTTGGCGTAAGCTTCCATGGGAAATCTAAAGTTGGAACGCTTCAAAATCGAAGTTCGTCCAGAAAAGTGAGCCGAACCTCAACTGAAATAGTTTTGCAGCAAGCGAGCCGCTCGAGTCCGCTGTCACTAATCCTTTTTATTATTGTCGTCGTCGTTTGTTCTAAGTAGTGAGGCTCGAGAAGAGGCAGCAGCAAAGTTGCGTAAGTTTATTGTTGAAGTCACCCACCGAGAGCTTATAGCGGAGCTTGAAAGCTCGGGGAGGGAGAATCGCATCAACATTGTTCGAGTTCTCTAACTGCTAGGAGCACCGAAGATTTTATCCTGCCTCGGTCGATTGTCCTTAGCGGCTCCGGCGGCCGTGAATTTCCTCCAAATCTCTGGGGTCACTTGGAACTCCATCGTCCACCGCTCGGACGAGAATATTCTGGAGAAATTTCAGAAATTCACGATCGTGCATCTAGTTCGGAAGCAAATTTTTCGAGAGAAAAATTAGTTTCTCCCGGGCTGTTCTTTAGGTTTCAGAGCTTTTGTTCTCATAGAGATCAGTTCGTCCTTTACGAACGGTCAGCAAGTTCACTTCGCTCCGTTCGTTGAAACGGGAGGGATTTCGATGAACAGGCGACGATTTCGGGAGATACGAGACGATTCTCACTTTCCGGGAGTCCATAGGAGCCATTGCATCGTGTACCCATGTTGGGGCCTCAAGACTTCGCGAAGAACGGCGACCCTTCAGCGGACAGGCGACCAGATCGATTGTCTAATGTGGAGTTCGCCTCATTGTTCCTCACATGGTGCAGCTTCCGCAGAAAAATTTGTCCGTGGAAACCGATTCTGTGGAATTATTACCAAGTCATTAAGCTGGACGACGACACGATCGGACCCCTGATGTCGCCAAATCGAGCTGGAGGAGCTGGCGGAGGGATTTGAGAGCGTCGTCTGAGGATGGGGAAATTCCAAGAAACTAGATTCGCCGAGAAATTCTCGACGAAAAGCCATGCCTCGGTTGCGCATGAGAGCCGACCGAAGAAGTTTGCACGGAGCGGTTTTTTGAGACTTCGTTGTACTCGTGCGCACGTCGGTTTCAGCTTAATCTTGTTGTCAAGTCGCGCTGTGAGGGCCTCGCCAACAGAAGTACCGAGAGAGCTCTCCTTTTGGGTCGGTTCTTAGGGGTAACCAGAGTTTTCGTGTGATTCGTGACAGCATTTCCTCGTCAAGTAATTCGCATAAACTCCTTTGATGAAAAATTGTGTAAACTGATCAATTGTCTGCGGTTCGGCGCATTTCCATCGCGACGAATCTACTAATGAGTGATCCATGCAATTTTCCTTCTAACACGCAAATTCCGGTGCTTAGGGTTGTCATGCGGTACCACAATCGCTGAAGTCCGAGAGTCCGTGGCATAAGGAACTCAGGGAGCAAACGTGATCGATCCCGACAAGAGACTCTCGAGGAGGCTGTGGCTCCGATCAACAAGTTGTCGAAGATCGCTGAATTCCATTCCCTCAAGCTTGGTGAATAGATCGATGATCAACGGCGATCTGTTAGTTGCTATTAGAAGTACAAGAAGCTCTGAAAATCGTGTCGGGTACAAGAGAGCGAATTCATGTACGAAATCCGACGAAACTGAAATCATTTGCAATTAGCTTTGATGCCATCATTTCTCATCGTTACATCTCTCTTCAAGATCCGGTTTCGAAGGCAAAACGGAAGCGGCATTCTGCTGCTATTCCTTCATATTCTGGTCGCCGCGCACGGTACCAAGGTGAGTCTGGCTGATAGTGACGGGGTATCTTTTTTCTTCGGATAATTTTCCTCAATTCATGTATTGCTCCGAAAGGTGCGTGGGGTTTCTCAAACAGGTTCTCGTTTAAGGATACACAATGGGACAATGCACTCACAAATATCGTACAGCCCGAAAGTAGGCTACAGGATGTTCAAGTTGCTTGCGGTAAACGACACATGAGAGTTCATCTAGACTTTGGTCCTCAGCCATTCCAGGTAAGCATCGGTTCAAGATCGTCAATCGTGCGTTCTTCTACTTGACACGTGTTACTGAGAAACACTGCTGAAAACGACTTTTCGAGTTTTCATTTGAGGTAGAAATCATGTTTGAGAGTTGGATTCCAGGGTCTGGTTTTCTCAAAAGGATACCACGGACACTCGGAGTGTGTATACGTCAAGTCCGGCTCCAACATCATCGGTGGGGTCGACTTCGACGTATTCTATGACAAATGCGGAACTAAGGTGAGAACACTGTTTGACGTTTTATGGGACGACATGATCTCGTAGGAGGAGCCATAAATTATCTAAAACTTGGAGATATTCATTCTTCCAGCCGGATCATGCGGGCAGCTTTTACGAAAACACAATCGTGATACAATACGGCCAAGATGTCATAGAAGCATGGGACGAAGCAAAACGACTCAGATGTGAATGGCATGATGCTTATGAAAAATCGGCACTGAAATCGCCCAGTATACAACTCGCCGACCTCGATGTCCAGGAATTGAACTTCCAAGGTTGGTCCGAGACCCGCATTCGATCGATATTCTCCCACGGCTCGAGCATAGGCAAACAACTTATCAATCTAATACAGGGGATAATATCGGCTGCTGGATGGAAATCCAAGAAGGAAAAGGACCATGGGCGCGGCAAGTATCATCGATTGTGCCTCTTGGGTCCCCACTGACGATGGTTGTCGCGATCGCCGACGACAACAACGAGTTCGACATGAGAGTCAAATCCTGCTGGGCGCACGATGGAGTCAGGCCACCGCTGCACCTAACAGATGAAGAGGGATGCGTACTCCGTCCGAAAATGCTCACACCCTTCGTCAAGGTCAAGGATACTCAGGGCGGGCGAGCCAGCATAGTCAGGTGAAACATCTCAGAAGTCAATGATCAGAATCGTTCTGGTACTAATCATTCGAAAAGGCGATATAAATTTCGGTCTCTCTTCTTTACAGCTACTCTCACTTTTACGCTTTCAAGTTCCCTGACACCATCGAAGTCCAAATGCAATGCGTTGTTGAGATCTGTCGTAACGGCTGCCCGAGGGATTGCCATGCGCAAGATCATCATAACTCCCCACTTGGAGACCATCAAGCTGTTTCCTCGAATAACATCATTGATAAGAAACCTTTACCGCTACCTAAAACAGTGGCGCGAATAACTGTTACGACGACGACGACGACGACCACTCAAAAGCCGAATTTCGTGCCCATATCGCTGCCCCCAAGATCAGTGCATCATCCTTTCTTCATACCTCCACCTCCGTCGCAGCGACCAAGCTCCACGAAGCAGATTAAGCAGACGATCCTGCCTCACGTCACGCTGAAACATTCCTCGTCGGATGGGCTGTCGTCATCGTCGAATTCCGATCCCGCACCCGTCTACATCCCAACGGAAGAAATCAATGCTTCTGATGAGGAGGATCCCATGTCATTGGAAACCACTGAGAATTCATATGAGAGATCGGATGCGTCACAGGACCAATCTATGAAAGAAACCACGAAACGTTTCTCGGCAGTCCGGCATCAACCGCAGGGAGGACACATCGAGCCCGGAAACTATTGGAAACTTCCCCTGATTCCACGAAATTCAAGAGTTCGTCGAGATATAGACGATTTCGGTGTTAAAGGCTCGTTCCGAGTTGTTGCCGTCCAGGATCTCGCTTTCAAGCCGAACATAACCGCTGACGAAGCGATGATCGTTTACGACGCCCGTCAGCACATCGATATTGTATACGGCACCGTGTGCTTTCCTGCCGTATCAGTTACTGCTGGCTTAGGACTACTCGCTCTGTTCTCTGTGTGTTCTTCGTGCATTGCGGCCTACCTGTTTTGGGTTCTACGAACGTACAGCGCCCTCAACCGAAACAAATGCATCAATTAGGCCACAAATTTGACAAGGCACCGACTCTGTGACTCATCTGTTGCATTGGAGTTAGGTGGTCGTCGTCGACCGATGGACGACGGCGGGTTAGACGCTTGTATTTCTGTACATACACGTAAGCTGAGCGGACGATCCGCGGACTTCCCCGTGCTGTGGAACATGAATCTCTGCCCCTAGTTGAATTCCTTCGCGGCTCGAAATTCGGATGATACTTCATCTAATCGAAAGGTCGGAGATCACAAATGGAGATTGTCGGATCGAGGAAACTTCCATTTGACGTCAGAGAACGAAAAAGGAAAGGAGAAAATTTCTCAACGACGGCATCGAAGACGCCGTGGTCAACTGTACATATAACTTAGCTCTGTCTCGAAGTAAATAAATCGAAGGCCTCGTTCATTGCGTGGGTTTTCATTGTACCAGGTTTCGTCTCCCTGACTCACGGGTGCAGTCGCCAAAACAAGTTTATGTTTCAGAGGAGTCGGATTTGTTACATCATACTCTCTATACTGCCCACACCAATTCAAACTCGAACTAATGGTGGGATGATCGTAGTGGGTAATTGAAGAGGTAACGACGAGAGAGCAACAACTTAACAGAGGGAACGGCGCAGTAACAGAGCAGCAAAGTGACCGGCAAGCGACTACTCGAAGACCGAAAGCGAGAAAGCAGGTTGCCGAGCTGGCAAGCAGACAAGCAGCAGGCAGGCAGGCAGGCAGGCAAGCAGGCGTGAGGCCGGACGGAAATGTAATTTTCCGCAGGAAGTGGCTCAGTTAGACAACGAAGCTTGGGAAGAAAAACTCGAATGTTCGTCCACATACCCTATGCCAATGATATTAGCGATAGAAGAATCACCGATCAAGAATATATATGTATTTCCAGTCATTCGGTCTCGTCGATAAGAGCTCCCATTTACCATTGATCTCGTTTGTATCTATACACGCGTCTCCGGCTCATTGGATTCTTGTCAATCATTCAAGGCCTGGCCAAGTTGTAGGTTGATCAAGCGACGAGGACGTCAGATTATTAACGGGAGGCTCCTGCAACCAAGACTTCGAGGTGGTTTTCTTTGTTTTCTGCCCTTGTCTTCGTGATGAACAGTACCTATCATCCCTGGATTAGGTTGTTTAGCACGGAATCGAAAGCTGACGATGGAGAAAGGCAAGGTGACACAGCGAGCTTGGAACTGCGTAAGTCCGGAAGTATCAATCCATGGGTCAGCAGTCAGCAGCAGCCGCCGCAGTCCGTTCTCTCATGACATGACTGACGAAGTTGTTTCTCTTGACGAGACAGATTCCAGGAGAGATCGTCGTTTGTTTTGTCCGTGGACATAAGAATGGGTTGGGGTGTGTCGGCAACTTCCTCTTCGCGAATCTCAAACATAGCTCGAGTCGACACCAATTTCCGATCCGTGATGATGATAATGATCTAAGAAAAAATCTCCAACAACCCGAGCCTGAGCTCCGATGCTTCGAGCGAAAGGAAGTATTCGAAAATGACGAGCTGAGAATACGGCACCGAGAGAAATGGTTGGCAGCAAAAGTCGAGTTGAATGTAAGGCCTACATGCGCGAGGCCAGTGCAAGGTGAGATTCTCTTTGTTTCTGCTTACGGAGTTCCAACTCGGTCGTTGTCTGCCCTTCTCCTAATTTCGAGTTGGTTGGATCGATCAAGATTGCTCCCAGGGTCAGTTTGTTACCCTGATCTTCCCCAATTCTCGACGTGTGAACGTTTTGGCAAATCCTCGCACGTAGAATCGCATCAGAGGGATCCCCATGCATCGAACCGCATGGAGATCATTCGAACGTGTCACGGAGCTCGAATACGAGCGGCCAACAGGGACGGGACCGATGCACAGCAGATCGTTTCCCTAATTTGCAAGGATGAGTCCGAGTTTATGATACTCGAGTCAGCGCAGTAATTCTTCTGAAGTTACATTCTTGCTTGCTATGGTTCTGGAGCTGCGTTTGCACTCGCTCTTCGCTTATGCTGAAACTTCATACGAGTCATGAGAACGAGTGCGGTTGAGCCTTCGCGTTTTGACCTTCTCGACAGAAGTGAAACACGTATCTGATCAGATCATTCTTCTTCTGAGAATTGCACGTTCGCAAGAACGTGGAGAGGTTTTTATGCGGAGAGTTCCAAATCGTATATTATAGGGCTAGATTATTCGGAGACGTGCCATGACATGATACTTTCTCTAAATATAAAGGCACATTGAGGCTGGTCGTCAGGCTGTCTTGTGCGGGGAGACCTCATAGTAGAAGGAACGGGCAATCAGCAACAGGTGTGTCAGCCGTGTAAGTGAGAGAGGGCGACCTTCCCTCCGACAGGTATATAGGGAAACAACGTTCTCGTGCAAAGACGGGCCCACACAAAGAGTCACTGTACGCGGTCCTACGTGTGCGAGTGGGAGACGATTCGGTCTCGAAACGTACCCCCGTTCGGTCTTCCCCTCGATCGTTCAGTCCGCGGTACAGCCGTGAAGTCGGCTATTACCAGCTGGAGCCAGTACAGGTGGAAAGTTTTCAAGCGTCCACAAAACGTTCTTCTGATGCGACCCTTGACATCCCCGCCCTGAAGTGCCGAAAACCTCCGACAACGGAATGGGTGTCGATCCTCTTCCCAATCAGAGGTTCGAATAATCAGCACGTGCTGCAAGTGACCGCGATTTCTGAAGGAACAGTGGTCTGAGTGCTTAGAACACACGAAATCAATCACATCAACAATCCTACATCTGTAAGGAATGAATTTGCGGCGTTCACATCATAGAAGTTATCGATAATGTTACTCCGAGACAACTTCCGCCGCTGGAAATGATGACATCGAAACTCGGGTAAAAATCACGTCGGATAAATCTTTTTAAAATAGGTAGATAAATACTCGAATAGTCCGTCAGTTGCGATATCCAACAGCCGATGTACAAGATTTACCGCTTACGACCAACGACGACGCCAGAAAAAGGTCGCATCATCAATCGCTCCCGGAGCTGGGGAGTTAACAAGTCTAACGTTTTCGTCACATCGTCCAACGAGAGAGGAAGCCCATTTCCGCAAAAAATAGAATTACTCGCAAATCCCATTATCTCCAAACTAAATCAGCGCTCGACAGTGAGGGAGGGAGAAAGCAAGTTCGTCCGTCCGTCCGGCCGTCAGACACACACATCTGGACTGCCGACCCTGGCTACAATGTGCGACTTCCACTCATTTTCTCGCCCTCTCAGATAAACGAGGTTCAACCCGATGCGACCGCTCCCAAGTTGAAAGGAAAAGGAGTCCAAACCTTGCGAGATACGCTGAAGGCGGAAGAACGAGACTAAAGCCGCGACTCCAACAAATGAAAAGTGCTGCTGCGCTCTTCGCGGCCCCCCAATGCATGGGCTCCTATTGAGGCTCACAGCGGAGTTCTCTGCCGGTGGTTTCCTTCCTCTCTCCCCTCGTCAAGACGGGGTTTCGGATCCATCTTTATATTATTGTGAAATTGCTCAGTGTGGAGAATCGAAAAAATACTTTCGGAACTCGGTTACAGCGTGACGAGATTGGGCGGAGTTTTTATGGAGCCGCGCGTTGCGTCTTATGCTATAACAATTGCACAAGAAAGGGTTTGGAATCCACCAAATGTTGAGCGCTTTCAAATTTTACGTTGCTTGTTGTTCATATTTTCGCCACACGGCTATACGTTAGCGTCGCTGTAACGTCTGAGCAGCTGGCGAGGAGCATTTATAGCAGCTGCTATTAATACTACTTTTCGGGTCGGTTAGCTGGCAGCCTGTGGTACACCCTAATCGCTTCAGGCGGGAGGCGCTCGTCGACTCCCGTGAAGCGCCCCTTCGGATGTCCCTGGCTCCAAACCGTCCTCATGAAGCTCCGTCCGAAACGGAAGACATCCCTAACCACTGAATTCGGAGTCGTTGTTTGAAGCCGAAACGTTTCGAGTGCCGAAACGCGAGCTTCAGCAAATGCCATGTGCTCTGTCTTGCACTATTTGGCTAACTCAACGTCTCGCGTGCGTCAGGCTTCAAAGTCGATAAAGCATAATCATTTGCAAGGAAAGCTTGACCGCCACGAAGCTAGACACAGGAACCCGAATAGAGGTTGGAGGTGGGCGAAAAAAACTCATTCGGCTCGTAGAATCTCCCAGTCCGCTGCGATGCCAGATATATGCTGATAGCTTTGAACTCATTGATTCTGGGATTTTGAAGAATACGGGAATCAATCCGATATCCAAAAGAGAGGGGCGCAGCATTGACGATCTGCAATTGGTTCTCTCTCCTAGCCCGGAAATTCAAGTCGAAATTCAGACGTGTATCCCACAAATTAGCTCACTACACACGTAGACATGGCCGACATCGTGGAAAACAGTTCTTCTCGGAATGGGCACCATCGGGTACAAGGCTCTCTGGCGAGCGGGGCGTATGAAGCTGTAGAGTGAGGAAGTCTGTAGGCCGCACACTTCATCGGAGGCACTCGCTGAAAACTCTCGGCGGAGCGCGTCACTCCCAACTGGAGTCTTCAAACGTGAACCGTGTTCACAGCTGATTTCAGCGAAGAATCCTTTGAGAAAGGAGCGCGGATTCTAGAAGCTGTCGGTGCAATCATCTCACAGTGGCTCCATGGAGACGACCCATGGGTTCGGCTGCGAAGTTTCCGCGATGAAAATTAGCGAAAAACGCGAGGATTCGATGGTATCTGGTACCAGAAGATCCGGGAGTCTGGCATCGGAGCTTCTTCATCCGGTACCAGTCATTCCCCTAACAGAGTGGAAACCATGGGAAACATCTTTGAAGCGGTCGGTCTTCTGGTACGAGAGATTCGCACCGCGGCTGTCGCAGTTTTGGCAAGAAATCTATCGCCTGGCTCATGAAGCTGACATCAATCGTTTAGTTACCAAAGATATTTCCGCGAAAATCGCTCGAGAGTCAGCTTCTTGGAGAGACTTCTCTCAGAACATATCACCATTTCGGATCACAGCGGAAACGGTCTTTCACCGTTTCCAGGTGAGCCACTCTCTCGAGGACGAGAGTCACTCGGAGCAGAAGTGTTCACGAGAATTGTGTGCTTTCTAGGAATGCTCTTCCGTAGCTCGGAAAAAAATTGAGGAGATCAATTCCTCATCTGAATTGAACATTACTCAATGCAGAAAGGTTCCGTCATGGGAAGTATCCAACAGCAAGCTCCAAGATTGTTTGAACCTATAAATGAGTTCTCCTTTCCAGGCAATACTGCGTGGAGACATGCCGAGTCTGCAGATCTAGTAGCTTAAAAGCCTGGTGACAATGAGCCTGGAAGTCATGGGAAGTGGACCTTCGTTCAACGCGTCAGATAGTTTCGGTCTGAGCACCAACGTCCCGCTGTCAACATCGTTCAGTATCGAGCAAACTACAGAAATAATCCTCATCCAAAAAGACGCATGGCGACTCCCCTTCGATTTGTGGCAAACAGTAACGATTGCAGTACTGATCGGTGTTTGCATCCTCGTTACCGTCGGCGGAAACATTCTCGTTTTGACCGCTTTTTTCGTGGAACGCACCATAAGACAGCCGAGCAATTATTTTATAGTCTCATTGGCTGCCTCCGATCTCTTGATTGGAATAGTTTCTATGCCTTTGTTTGCTCTCTATGTACTCAACGGTCGATGGGATTTCGGACCCATCTTCTGCGACCTCTGGCTGGCCACAGACCATACGGTGTGTTTAGTTTCAATCTATACAGTACTTCTGATAACGATTGATCGTTATTGCTCAGTAAAGATCGCTGCAAGATACCGCAGCTGGCGAACACGCAGCAAAGTCGTTTGGATGATAGCCATAACATGGGTTCTGCCATTCTTGGTGTTCTTCATATCTATATTTGGATGGGAGCATTTCATCGGCTACCGTGACCTTGACGACGGCGAGTGTGCGGTCCAGTTCCTCAAAGATCCAGTGTTCAACACTTCTCTGATTCTCGGCTACTTCTATTGCACTGTTGTGGTTCTATTCATGCTTTATGGAGGAATCTACAAGACGGCCAGCAGCATGCAGAAACGCAGTGCTGAGAAACAGCGCAAGATACAATCCATGGTTTCTCAGGGTCGAGGTCAGGTAGACGCTAGTCCATGCGTAGCGACAGTTCAGGATACCCTCGAGGAGTTGGATCAGAGAAAAATCGCTGATGACAGCAACCCTGACACGGTGAGAGTCAACGCTGGGAACGTTCCGGCCACTGTCACCCACGAGAAATTCCAAGCAGAACAAGCAGAGGACATTCGTTGCTCTCGAACGGAGAAGAGGGATCAATCTGAACAGGACAGATCTTCCAGCCCAGGTTTCGAATCCGACGAAGAGGACGATGACGACGATTCGCAGGATGAACTGAACAAACGAAGGGAAAACAGGCCAAAATTCAAGACCTCTCAACCCAGCGCAACAAAGCGTTTGAAGAAGGACAGTAAGTTGTCGCTTGCTGACGTCATGCGTCCCGCTTTCGCTGGAAAGGACAGCTCCGAACTCGCGTCGATCGGAAGTGCTCTGCCAGGATTCGGCTTCGGTCTCGGAACCAAGACCACCTACATTCCATCTTCTACAGCAACACCAGCGGCTGATAAACCGAAACCCCCAACGTCCTTGGGCGTTAAGAAAGACTTTGAAAAATTATTGGCGATTCGCGAGGTGGCGTCGGAATTATCGGATGCGAGCTCTATCCGCTACGTGGACGCAGACAGCACTGCATCGGTTTTGAGCCCGGCGGTGCCACCGAACAGCGGGCAATCGAGAGCCGTTCAAGAAAAAAGTGATAGTTTCCCACCCGCAGTGTCGTCTACGTTTACCCACGCAGCTGGCTCAAATGCCGAAATTGCTCGTTCAGTTCCTCAGCAAGATCAATACAAACATAACAGTGCTGAGAGCTATCCGATGGCACAACTGGCGAGGCTCCTCGGATCGGATGTTTCCGAAAATGAGATATTCTCACAACTTGAATCAATGGATGCAACAACTCGCAGATCGGGTGCGACACAACTTAGTCTCAACTCAAGCCAAAATATCGTTGCTAGCAACAAATCATCCACCCTAGTAAAAAATACCACTGAACCTACATCTAGTAACCTACGATCGGAAACAGTCAGAGGCGCAGATATTGCGATAATAGTTGATCCCAGTAGCTCAGGAACCCAGGGCGCAACGACCAGTACGCATCTTACGGTACCTGACGCAATACCAGCGAAAACTCCGCTGGTCAAAACAGACAGCACAAAGTCGGCGAAGGTGAGGAGCTTGATATCTGGAACATTTATTAACCGCGTCTAAAGGCCATGAATTCATAACGGAATCCGTTCTATAAAATTCTGTACCGAATGAATTGATAATAATTAGGCATTGGATTGCGCTTTCAGTCGCAGAGCTGAGAATCTTTATTTTCATGCTTATTTTTTTTTCACCCACAGGACAGTGAAGCAGGCTCATGTGGTCTTTCTCGAACGGCATCGACCAATCGGTCCCGACGGGAAATCATGTCTTCGTTCAGCGAAAGGTTGCGTAGGAGACGGAGTCGTGAGAAGCGTCAGAAATCTAAAAGTGAAAATCGGGCTCGTAAAGCATTGAGAACAATATCGTTCATTCTAGGCGCATTTGTTATCTGCTGGACCCCTTATCACATTTGTGCTCTTGTTGAGGGATTCTGTCGGAAAAAAGGTGGATGCGTGAATCATCATCTATTCTACTTCACGTACTTCCTTTGTTACGCCAACAGTCCCATAAATCCATTCTGTTACGCTCTAGCCAATCAGCAATTCAAGAGAACATTTTACAGAGTTCTCAGAGGCGACTTCCATAAAACCTAGCGCGCGATCACTAAAACTAGGGCCCTTCGATATCCGAAATTGCAATCAGACTCTGCATTCATGAATCTATGCATGCTTCAATCCGGCGAGACTCGTCGTTGAGCGCCTCAGCTGTTCTATGTAGTATGAGTAAAGATACTATCGGACGGGGATCAATCAACGAGGAACATATCACAGGAGGATCGAAATATTCATTCCACCAGATCATATTTGCTCTGGAGGAATTCTGGAGTTCTTTTTTATTCTCGGCACACCATGAGTGAAGGAGTTTACATTGATTATTTGTAAGGATCGTTTTCAACGAGGAACTTTCTAGGAAATACCTGAGAAATTATATAATTTTAGCGGCAGCACGAGAAAAAATCTTCCATTCCCCCATTGTTTGACTTCAGAATGAAACAGTAAGGCAAACAAAACGTTTGCAAATCGTATGAGATGCGCCGGACAGCCATCGTCGTCTATTGTTGCCGAATCCCGGGAGACAGGAGTTCGAGATCAGCGTCCATGATTTTGTTCATCCTTGGAGTTTGGAAGATTGTCTTGTTGAGCTCACCGTGAAGTAGCTGCTGCTTTGATTGCTCGTGATTGTAGTTACGAAGCTTAGAACCACGAGTAAAAGGTGTAATCGAAACTGCCGATATTCGCGAAATTCCGTAATAGTTGTGAGTCTTATCACGTTACTACCTGAAGCGAGACTTCGAGGTCCCTTTTCCGCCTCCCTCATCCGGTCCGGATTGAAGGTTCAGCACCGAGGAAGCCAGTCTCATCAATTCCATCTCTCCCATTTCATCTGATCCAACGAAGAGAGCTGATACAAGTCAGACTCTTATTCGTCGTTATACATATTTCTGAAATGATGATCGAAGAGAAACAATTGTTGGTTTGTCCGGTATACCACAGGCTGTATAGGAGCATGGCGGCTTAGAGGAAGAAGATTGCAGCGATCAGTGAATAAAAGCGTTCGAATCCTCTACTGATTCTTCAATGAGCGCCCTTTCCGCGCCCCTATTCTAAGCTCATCATTTGACCGAAATTCGACTAGTCGGAAGTATCGCAGTCAGCATTTTAACAAAAGAGATTTCTGGCTGCCGAGAAATCAAAACCGCCGTCCCGAAGTGCTCAAGCTTTCCCCGAATGGAGCTGAATCCTCAAACCAAAAATCGAGCACTCGATGCATACCATAGAGGTGGTCGTCCGTTCATGGTTTTCACGCGGAACGAGCTTGTGAGTCGATCTCTCTGATCCGTGAAATAACCTTCTTCCTTCCTTGATGATTACATGATGCCATTGCTCAAAGGATCATTCTCCTCCGAATCGGAGTTCGTTAATCTGTCGAGGGCGACGCTGTGCTTGAATTTATTATTGGGTGATGATGCAGATTCTCGCGAGACTCGGTGACGTATCGAGTGTTCGTCCTGATATCCAGCACTCTGATCCCTCGGGAAGTCCTCTACAATAAGCAGTCACTGATTTTCATCTGCTTCGAGAATTTCGACCACAATCACCCTCATGACCGAAGAATTGGGTAAGAGTCTGAGACAGGGATACCGAGGATGCTTCAATTTGTTGATCTATGCGAGATGTGGGATTGCTCGCAAATTCCCGATGTTGTCGAGATTGGTTTGGCGAGACGTACATAGCTCATGAATACTTTTGTGAAAAACTGATGAACAAACCCAAAATTAACATTGTTCATCAAAATAGATCACACCGTCAGCCTGCTATTTATAGCTGCTCTCGAATACAGCTGAACATGATACACAATCGAAAAGCTCGCTTCACACTTCACCCCTTAAAGAACGGAGAAAAAGTTTATCGAAAGTGTTTTTAGCGCGAATGGAACGTTTTCCATATCGGGAACCCTCTCTATATCGATTCCATCTTGGGACCGATTTCTCGAATCGTATTATTCCGACAGAGAACGACTTCGCTGTATTATTTGCACGAGGGGATAGAGCTCGGCAGGACAACCACTTGGTGAACTTAGTCCATTGACGGACGAGTTCGGATCGGGGTCTATCTCGCAGATCGGCTCGCTCCTGTTCCAGGAAACGGAGCTCTACCTTAGGTAGCTTCTACTATGGATGATATGTGTTTTTCCATTTCACCCTCGACTATCTCCGACGTTTACGGAAAACCATTCTTCGAACGGTTGTCTTAACTGAATGATTGTTGGCGATTAGCCAGATTAGATGAGGATAGTCATGGAAGAGTTTTTGTGCCCGTGATTCCAAACGGAGCAGACAGTTCTTGAGAATCGGAATCCCGTGTAAAAAAACATGGAGCGGATTCATCTCATTCAATCAAACTCAAGTACTTTCATCGCGACGCACTTTTTCATTCGATCTGTCATTCATCAATCGAAGCTCCAACCCCGGACGATGTGAAGCTGATCAAAATTCTTCACTCCACTGACGACTCCAGATTGCACAATAAACCACCTATGCCCTCGTTGGTCCCTAGACTACACCCACCAACGCACCATTTCTCGTTCTAATGCTAAATTCGAAACGGTGAATCTTTCCTCGTTGGTCAGTCAGACGGAAACGCCTTCGTTTTCCCAAAAGAGCGTCGTAACCTTGACCAGGTGGCTGTGACGAAGTGGGGACTTCACTGTATATTCAGCAAAACCCTCCGGAAATCGCGGAGAAAACTGCAGCCGAGGGCGGTATTTCCACCTCGAGTAGAAGATTCTTAAGCGACCTTACGTGTCGATAGTTCCCCGAGATTCAAGACTTGCAGACATTCCACGGCTGCACAGTGAGATCTCAGGTCGATAATAAGACAAATATAGAGAACTCTGAAGCAGATTCGATGGCCTCAAGAATTTTCGAAATTAGCGACAACGAAATGTCTGCCCCGAATCGATCCATGGTGAGCTCGGTGGAGGGTGATCTCGGATTTCGATCAAAGACTTCTGTATGTCGCGTTGCTTTCAACTGGTAGCTGACACAAGTCGGCATTCCTTTTATCTAACCGATGTTTATTTCTGCGTCATCTTCAATCATTTTCCATGTGCCGCCAACGATTGTCAGGATTCTCAGAGTTTATTATTATCGATTCGGCCGGAAGAGTTTCCTTGTCCTCATCCAGTTCTATCCCGTTCAATATATTCGAGAGAAGGAGCTCAGCTTCGTCAATGTGACCCGTCAGTGGGCTTGCTGTGAATCCAAACCATTGAATTGTGACATGAACAAAAAGCAAGCGCGGTACGAAACGACCGAAGCCGTACAGCAGGCGAAATAACGTTACGAGGACCATAACGGTATCCATCCGCCATGATTGAGTGTCCGGATAGATAGAGATAGAACGAACATGTGCATGCTAAGCCAAGACCGCGAAAGAAATACTTCGAACGGCTCCACGTCTGGGCAAAATGCCGCATGGCTGAAACAAGAAACATCGATCGAATTTAGGAACCAGGTTTGATACGTAACAATTGTCTGGTGCATCCTTCGGAAGCGTAACATACACGACACAGAGTGCCACATTGCTGTGAGTGTAGTCGGAGACGAGCACCCCGTTCGCAAGTCATAGACTGATTAAAGAAGTATGGACAGTGGAGTCGGGGAATGCCCCGCTCCCCGAAATATCTACATGAACAACAGTCGTCTTGGTTTGTGAAGAAGTCGTTTTTCGTACAAATCTTATGGTGATATCGGTGATACGTCAAACGGCATGTGTATTTACGGTCGGATCTGTTCGCTCCTTTCCACCCGTTTCCGATGAAGGCCGGCCCTTCATGGTAATTTTTGACGCGGTGTTCGGTTCGTTTTACTTCTCGTACTTTGGCATACTCTGTCCACGCATCATCTTCGAATTTGTGGCCGAATTCCCTGAGGTCCTCACACAGACTCCGTTGGCCGTGAGCTCGATTACGAAGGTGTTTGACGTACAGTTGTTGAGTCCTAATACTGCTTTGAAATACAGAGTTTCGCTTTTATCTAGATTCATCATTGAGGTTCTTGATTGTCTAGTACTTATTCTGGTTGCACTTCCTTTCTCCCTCCGCTGCCGTCGTCTCTCGTTCAGAAGTCAACTGTTCAGAGATAAATGATCTTCTGGGTTCCGAGAGGATTTAGACCTCAGCCTATAATCCGAGCCCGAGAGTGAACAGATCGGTCGAAAGATTTCATCAACAATCGATGAACGCCTTGCGCTTAGGGTTTGCAAAAGCCCGCATTTCCAGGGGTGACAGCCCGGTTCACCGAATTTTTTTGACCGAATGCGTTTCACCGAAGCTGTTTGCCCGAATCCGTTTGAACGAATCCGTTTGACCGACGCTGTTTGGCCGAATCCGTTTGACCGAATAAACTTCTCTCAAATGCAAGGCTTCTACGCTCCTCCCTGAATCCAACTCTGAAAAGAAACGAATGAAATATGCATAGCGGGAGATCCATCTAATGAAGAGGTTGCGAGTCGACACCTGGTTGAAACTTTATTTGGCATGACAATTGCCACCAGATTTATATATTTTTCTTTCCATATCACAATGCCAGGTTGTCGTATTATTGTTTTATCTGAGTCACGAGCGTAATCATATATGTTACAATCTTAGAACTTATATTAAAGATACGAAGCGAGATATCGCTTGCGCTCGGGTCATATCGAAGGCGGCGAGCTGCCGATACACTGGATATCCTCTCTGGAAAAATTCACGAATTTCTCTGGCGGTCGACGAGCTGCTTGACAAGAGCAACATTGCGAACGTACTGTCTCAAACTTATTTCGTGAGTATCTAGTTCCTCTACGAACTGTTTGAGGCTCTTGTTAACGTGCTCGTCTTTCGGCCGGGGGCGAGGCGAAGGCTTTCCGATTCGTAGCTGCGACATATCGTATTTGATTATCTCCTCCTCCTTTTGAAGATGTCTGATGAACTCGAAAAGATTAGTGTGAGCCTTCCTGCACCCGTCATATTTAATTTCAGGCTCTCCGTGAGCTTTTTAGACGCGGGGGGCTCATAAACTGATGTTTTTGACTACGACTCGACGTATTATTACAGCTTATGTAATGTAGGGGGCGTTGCATTCTTTCAACGAGGGGAATTTTTCACCCGCATTTCATTCGATCCGTTAATCAGATAGGATCATAAAAGCTTAGCATGTGAGAGAAGTTTATTCGGTCAAACGGATTCGGCCAAACAGCGTCGGTCAAACGGATTCGGGCAAACAGCTTCGGTGAAACGTATTCGGTCAAAAAAATTCGGTGAACCGGGCCCTAACCTTTCCAGGACCGCAAGCCCGCGGTCTATTATTTTATAGAAAACCCGCAATAAGAAGCCCGCTAACGCAGCCCGCGGGGAAAGCCCGGCGGTTTCAGGCCCGCAGCTCGGAGGACCGCGGGCTCGAGCCCGCAGATCGAGAGACCGCGGGCCAAGTTCCTAACTCAGAAGACCGCGGATCAAAAAATACCCGCACGTACTGCCTCGTCATATTGGGAGTCCTCGATCATTTGAGGCTCAGAGACGATTCCGGTATTATCCCGCGGCAGCTCACGCGACCATATGAGGCAAAACTGTCCAGGCGTCATCGGGAAATCATTCCATTATGATCAGGTCTTGTGGCTTTGCAAGCCGAATCGGATAAAATCAAACAAAGATTCATTTGAGTTCCGCGTTTCTGAGTCTCGATGGAGTTGAGTTCAAATAACTTCGCTAGTGGTGGAGCTTGCAGATTTTCGTTCTCCAAGTTTCTTCCTCGGATGCATGAGCCCGGCAGATTTGCAATGATTGTCTTCGGGACTAATGTCAGAACTCTTCTCTTTCGGAAAATTCTTGACGCGGTCCGATGATGTCTGCCCGAAGGTACGGTCTCACCAAGCCCTCAATGATGTTGGACATCTTCGGACCGAAACAAGGCCCTCTCATCAGAAAAAAAATTGAAGATTACTTTCGCCAAATTCTGCGGTCTTCATCCGCAGATTCTGGCCCGCGGTCCCGGTGTCATTATTGCGGGTACCCGCGGGCTTGCGGTCCCGGTTGCGGGCTTCGTGGTACCCGCTTTTGGGCGCTTAACCATCACTAATAGTCCGTATAGTTCTGATGATACTTAATTGAATAGTTATAGTAGTAATGGTTAATATGCGGGCTTTTGCGGTTATTACCCGCGGGTTCTAGCCCGCAGTTCTGAAGCTGCAATCGCGGGTGCCCGCGGGCTTGCGGTCCTGGAAATGCGGGCTTTTGCAAACCCTACTTGCGCTGCATTTTTGCAGGAACGAATCGGAGCGAATACGTACCACTGGTACTCCTCTGGTGCTACAGTGAAGCAAGATGTTCACGCTTCACTAGCCGAGCTCGTGTTCGGCCAGAACATAAATTTGCCGCCGGATTTGGAAGAGGAACTCTCCGGATTGGAGGTGGACCGACGGACTTCGTGTGCCTTCTCAAACAAAGGATGGAGAAAGTTAAAGGCCACGGAACGAGAGCGAGCTCGGGGTTTGAAAATGTCGTAGAACTTGGGAATTTCAAGACTTATTGCGGAGGCTCCACGTGGAGAGCTCAAATTCCAAATGCAACTCTCAAAATGAAGATGATTCGCGTATGATTCCAGTTCTATTTTCTTTTTACCTGAACACAGGATATGGAAAAGAAAACGCGAAATTATCGGGGCGGGTGCAATGTCTTATTTAGTATTGCTCGTACTATGCGTTGTCAGGCTAGAGTAAATCCCAACTTTTACAATTGATGAATCGCAACGGGCCCGTCGTGCCGAATGAACACGTTCATTCGTGGACTCAACGGTCTCTGCTCGGAACACTCGGATCTCGCTTGAACTTCGCAAGTGTGGAGTTTATGATTGGTGGAACGAAACCCTATCGGGATTTTTACGGAAATGCACGGATCCGGGGATATAAATATTTGAAAACCGGCTTTTTCGCATAGAGCGGAGCGGATTTGCACTGCCTCTGCGAGCTGCATAACTAAGATTACGTGATTACGTGAGCAATTACGTGACTTTAAACGGAAATATCTCCTGATACGCACAATTCCGTAAAAAAAAAACCGATCGTGTCGCTCCATTTAAATCACGTCGGCGAAGTTTCGGCGAAATCCGAGTGTTCACATCAGCGACCTTTCCTCGTGAGCAGATTTTGGATTCGCCACATCATTATTGTGGCGAAATTCTATAGAAAAAATATCTTACTGTAGAGACGATGAACTCCGATTAAATTCAATCATGTAGATCCCACCTTTATTAAACAACTCGTTCAAGTTCAGCAACTTTCTCAGATGCTTCTCCAGTTCCAACTATAAGCAGTCAGCTCGGCTACGGGCGATTTACATATGATTTTTAACATACAATTTACATATAATTGCGTGGACTTTGCGAGTTTGGGACACGCTTCAAACAAGGAAAACAAGGGGAGCGGTTAACTATACATTCGAGTCATCGCAGTGTAGAAGTCACCGACGGATCGACAAAGCCGCTTCTAATGAAGAGTACCGTATTTGCGCGCATTTACGAATATGTCGCTAATCCCGCATTAAGCAGACATATCACACATATCACTATAGGCGGAAATGTCGACATGTCGTCATAGAGTGAGAAAAAATCGGATGATTTCATAGAGACCGGGAGGCTCTAGGATTTGCATTCGAAGTTGCAGCAGCTTAAATGTGCGCAAATACGGTAATTGAAATGGAACTCTGAGCCAAAAAAGGTTTTCGAAAACAAATTCTCCAAGTGACTAGTACTTGACAGGGAAGAAGAATTTTATAATGAGGAGCGACATCACGCTTCCTGTACTCATTCCGCTGGCAAGAACAGCGACCATGATTGTGCCGACCCGTTCTTGGAGGTAACAGTCAATTTTTTTCGGTGCATACACCATCGCTACAGATGTGAGATACCCGTTCGATAAAGAGAAGCAAGCATTCATGAAGATAAAGAGGAAATCCTCACGGAAGAGAACTGGTAAGTACGAAACGCGAGGCGCGATGTTGCACAACAGGAGCGAAGGAGTCAGCAACAGCCTTAAGATTGCGAGTCCGAGGAAGAGCCGTTCACGATTCGCCGGAAATCCGAAGTATGAACAGAGCATGCGACCTAACAAATCACCTCCATTGAAAACAAGAAAACAAGCGACGGGGGAGAATAGCTCTCCCCACGAGGCATGATCTTTGACGGAAGGCTTAACGTGAACAAGAACGCCCGGGAAAACACTGAAGGTCGCGATGTAGATCAGAATCAACGCCACACCGAATCGCCAAGTTTTTCGAACTAACAAGGTAGTTCGAACTTTGACGTGGAAGAATTCATCTGAAGTTGATGAGTTTGTGGGCGAGCTTGCTTGAGCAACATGAAACTTAAAAAAACCCACTGTTTGGATGTAAAGGATCACAATAATGCTGACTACGAGGATGAAGAGTGCGAAAACAAAATATATAAGGGCTGATGCTGTGGGTGACGCGCCCAGAGATAACACAATTATTTCGACCACCGAGGCCAAAACTCCTCCGACACTTTGCCCAATGATACAAAGATGTGTGTATTCGTGAGGAAAAATGGCCGCTAGACCCATCACACCGCCCTGGTACCACGCTCCAAAACAGGCCACAAGAAACATCTGGGCGAGAGTCAGCTGATAAAAACCCTGTTGCCCTGGAAAGAGAAAAACGAAAACTTTCATTTCAAGCAATAACAGAATATATGAACAAAACGTATGTTATTCGGAGCGAACGAATGCTCGTTGGGCTGGCCCAACAAGGGTTGACTCACAGCTGTCGGTGTCGACAACGACGAATGCAGTGACGGTCGTGAACAGTACAGTCACTGCCACGAGCGCGCCAATGTTCCGCAGTTTCTGGGGGACGTATTTATTTATAATGGCGCTGAATAACAGCACGATAAGGTATGGAACGCAAGACACGATGGAGATCATGGAGAAGAACTCCGCCTGAAGCTTCGTTTTGTGCTCGGGGTCATCGTAAGGTGTCCTTGAATTCACGTCACGCAGCTTGAACATCCAATACTGAAACATAGATCACTTGTTGAAACAACCCTCATATCCCGTTGACAGTGTCGATTATACATGAGGCAAGAAAGCAGGATTACCGTCTACCCTCCAATAGATTACCTTCGACGCGTTTATGAAGAAGTTCCACGGGAGTAGGGTTACTATCCCCAGAAGTAAGAAAGAGTACTTCACAAAATAGTAGTGATCGATGGGGATTTTGCTAGAAGTTGACGAGGTCTGCGTCGTGGCTGACAACAATGGGGCTTGGTCATCCGCGGGTACCGAGTTCGTGCAGAGATTGGGACCCACACAATAGACCTCTTCGTTGAGAATCGAGTTGTCTTCCGATGTTTCCAGCGCGAGATGCGTTCTATAGTTTCTTCGATACATTGGAGCCGTTGGATCATTTAGCTTATAGGACGACATTGTGTTTTTCCGTGTATTTAAGTTTGGTCGTTTTGCAGCAATTTGTGTCGTTAGAGATCCAATTCAATGACCTGCGAGATACAATGGACTGTTATTGGAGTCGGTTAAATTTTAACCGAGCTACCGGTTGTCAGTGGATTCACAACCGGATACTCTGGAACGAAGCTAATGCAGACTGCTTCTAGCGAGAATAAACAAAATGCACAAGATATTTGTCGCGAAGGGCGATTTCCCAGCTCGGCTTAGTGGCGGATCCGGGAATGGCTCGAGGGGTGGGCACCGGCTGATTCCTAAGCATTTCCTTCCGCGAAGACACACTGAATCGTTAGTTTGAGATTTCTCGACCATAAAGGCCCCAATTTCCCCCTGGATCCGACAATGGCACTGCCGTGGAGAATGTACATTGCACTAAAATACGTCACCTTGAGTCAGCATTGTCTCAGCAAAGGATTCGGTGTCGATGTTCAAACAACGAGTGAATCGTGCTGTTGGCACGACGTCATTCTAGATCGTGTTCGTTTGGTATCCTACGGAGCTCAGGGAGTTCCCGGTTCGTCTCACGATTCACTTTTCTCGAGATCCAAGGGGTTAGCTCTTTTCCGGCCGGGGACGATGTATTACAGTTGAAGCTTCTTGGCACTTTTGGATCATCGTAAACATCACAAAATGTCGAGAGAGTCCACTAAGCATTGACAGTGGCATCTGGTCGCGGAGTCAGTGAGTGTACCGAAGGTCTCCACGATTTTGTCGGATGAGCCTTCTGATAGCGACCCTGTTATACTGAATCTTGAAAACGACTTCCAATTGACCATTGCCCGCTGCGATTCAAGGATCTCTTAATCTTCATCACCCCAAATGTCGAATGGCTTGAAAGATTCTCGGAGAGTGATCAAATGTGGACACACTGACAATCGACCGATACTGATTTTAACCACTAATAAGAGAACAGTACCAGATTGTGTTACGTTGTTTTTGTTGTTGTCATCGCAGATTGGCCAGAGCAGACGACATTGCATCGTCACCACCATCACGACCGTCGCCGCGCGTAGTACCGCCGAACGGGGAAGGAAGTCACTCACGGCTCGACGAATCTTACAATTAGGATGCCCTTGTGATCATTCTCCTGAGAATATATGCGGCTGTTTTCGAGCGGTCTGATTAGTAGAAAAGGTATCCTGAATCACGCTTCATATTCTCGCCTAGATTCCCATACTCGTCTACGCCCAGGGTTTCTCAAGGCGGAGCGTACGCCCCACCGGTAGGACATGGAAAGATTCCGGCGGAGAACGGGGATTCGGAGCAGTGTTGGGCATAATCATAACCATGATTATGATTGTAATCACAGACCAGCTATACCCAACACAGTTTCGGACCTTCTGTCAATCGTTGCACCGAAGCCGGTGCTTCAAGCAGCCCTCTCGAGTTCGGGCACTTCTCGTGTTTCGTATAACAAACTTCTTGAGGTCGTCCCGGAGGCGTGAGGTCGTCCCGGAAGTCATAAGGCATGCACCTCCTACATCAAATATTTCCCATCGCTCTCTCAGGGCTTAGTTTCGGCGTAGGGCTTATACTGCTGCAAAGATCTAGAATTTTAGAATAAGACTTATGACATGAGAAGCACGGTAGTCCTTTCGAATGTCAATCGAATCGAGCTTCAAAACATGACCTACTCTAGCGAAAACTCAGCTAAGAAAATCCCTGCCTTGTTAACCGAAGGTAAACCAAGCATATACCCTATTCTTTGAGCCGTTGATTCTTGTACTACTAACACATAGTTTTATTTCGTCAGGAAAACTTGCAATGATCGACGCGAGTCTTCTGCTAAAATACGCTATAGGGCAGAACCAGCTATTTGGGTTAATGATGTATCATTGTGTGTGTGAAAAACCTCAATAATAATGTAGCTGGATAGTCTAGTACGGTGGTTGTCCGCCTTTTCGGTCCCGTGGATCCCAACAGAAGTTGAAATGACCTCGCGCCAATCCACGCCGATTGGAAACCTGTTTTTCGGCCAGTTTCATATTGGCGAGCTCGTTCCACAAATTGCTGTTGCGAAGACTCGGCACTTGGCTCTCCAGTGAGTTTCTCTCCGACGCTGGTGTGCATTTCAGAAGTGTTGGAAGTGTTGATGAGGAAGTCCGATCGAGGACTCATCTTCCCCCAATATGGCCCTGGGCCCCTCCAGAAACGGCCTCGGTTTAGAATCACTGTATTGGTGAAGTGGATGAACGGCATCTCAAGTGCAGACAGATCAATGCACTGAGTTCAATACCAACTGCCGACTCCAGCGATCCAACGGCCAAAAGCCGGACGTGTCTAGAGTGTAATTTCAAATTTCAAATGAATTTTGGATGACACAGACAACTTATGTTCTGAGTGCACGGAGCTGCTTGGAATCGAAATTCAACGCGTGGTTCATAGAGTCCGGTAATTCAACGCATGAATCGATGAAAGGTCACTCGGTAGCCGTCAGATTTCTGCTACAGAAGGTGAACGCTTCTTCACTCCTTGATTGTACAGTTCAGGTCTCTGTTCGTCTCAACGAGACATGACTCCTGATTGAAGACTACGGACACGAAAACAGGAGTGGCTAAATAGTACTCAGAATTGAGGTTTCGATGCAACATCCTCGCCATTCACTGCAGAGATATCCCAGGCGCACTACGGTTTCATTATTCTACGTGAACTCTTTGAGAAAACTCAAAGAATCACGTTCTCGCATCAGTTAGGCTCATAAGCTGATCCTTCGTCCACAGAGCCGGCTCAAGGGGAGGCAAGCGGGGCAACTGCCCCGGGCGTCACCCTCTGCACGGGCGCCTTTTTGGCGATTCGTCTTTGGAAAACATGGATTCTCCTTCGATTCTTGGGTTAATTTTCAATGTTCCCCGGTTTTTTCATAATCTTTTCTCCGAAATACGTCTTAAGAGCGGGGACGCCTCATCTACACTTCGCCCCGGGCGACATTTCACCTCAAGCCGGCCCTGCTCGTACGGACGCACGCCATTGGGATACGGATGACTTCCAGTCCGTATGCTCTCGTCACATACTGGACCTTTGATCTTTTCATGTTTATCTTCATTGAAGTTGCCGTATCCTCTGTGACAATAATAATGTGAGTCAAAGATCTGAACGATTGCCCTTGAACGAGTGTTTCGTTATAAACATTCGCAAAAAGACAGGACAATTTTTCCTGTCGAGGCCAGATCAGGTTCGCGGGCCGCCACTTGCTCATCCCCGGTTTACAAGAACTGTTAGAACTTTTAGAGCACGAAAAGAAGATGCGTGCGTACGTGACAACTGTCTGGAACGTTGTTATCATTTTTATTCAATGCAGACGGCCCTACTGCACGCTTTCTAGAAGCGCGATGTATTAAGTGCATCTCTAGGAATTGAACTCTGCAACTTCTTTAGGAGACTTTCGTTGACTGCACTCGAAACCTAACAAGAACTTTTGCGCACATCCAAGAAGCGACCGGAAACCGGAAATAACCGAGACGCCGCAAGCCGCGGAAAGCTCCTACTAAGCCTTGTAGGCAATTGATTCTTGATGACACTAATTGTTAGAAGGGAAGCATGACAAGAACTCTAGTGTCTGTGGAGCAAAGATTCCTGGCTTGAGGTCCGCGCTCCCTTTGCACCGCGGCATCAGCGCTCTCTTTGGGAGTTCGCGGAGACTTGATGATGTCAAGGATCGCGCATTGAGCTGGTTCTATTTTGTAGACCCCGACGTTCGACGTCAAGAAGACCACGCTGTCGTTCTTACACTTTTTGGAACCCTCAAAATGCCTATACTTCAGTGTTGGGTAGCTCCGCGGAGGTCGACTCCGGAATAACCTCCGCACAATAATTGGAATACTTCCGAGACGGAGGAGGGGCGCGATGATTTATGAGTCCCCCTGAAGGTGCACGGGACGCAGAAGTTCGGGAACCATTGCTGTAGATGCAAAGTTGGACTTGGGACTCCTGAAGCTGGTCGGTACAGTTCGTTCTTCCTGCGAAGGAGGATTGCTTTCAAATGCAGGGAAATCAGCCAGGACCGGTTATACAACGGCCCTCAACAGTCTCTGTGCGCGTACGATTCGATCGGCGATTATCTTTTTCGAAACCCCGACCATCCAAAAACCAACTCCCAACCACGCAAACAACTTTAAGAATTCGACTTTTTTTCTCCTAAAACCGCTTTTCATACCTCCGTGCGACGGCGCTCCCGTGCCTCTCAGTGAACGCTCAGCACACATTCTCTCTGCCACGATAGGCTCTTGATAGGCAGGCCCGCGCAAATCACATGCATTCTGAACGCGCTTGAGCCGCATATGACGTCCCGTTTCAATATTGGCACACTGATCAAAGTCGAACAGGTCAGCCTTCTGGTCATTTTCAATTCATTGTCATCATATCCCAATTTTTCATTCATAGCAGCCTCACAGCAAGCACTCGGCCTCGTTGATTCTCTCCTCTAACACCAACAGCTCGTGCCTGACTGTCACGGAAAACACGCTCTCGGCAGACAATCTCGACTTTCTCAAAGCTTCAACGACTGGAGTTCAGTTGTTTCATCTTCAGTGATGTCCAAATTTCTCAAGCTGATGAGGAGATCGTCCACGGGTGGTGATATGTCGCCTTCCTGCATGAACTCTTTTATCCGCTTCAGGGAATTCTCATGATGCTGATGGTCCCACCTGCGAGAAAAGGAACATTTAGTGAGATATAGATACACAACGTAGGGGGACTCCCTGCTCGACCGAAGCCAGTGGCTCCTCTCTATTCAGCTCCCCAAAGTGTTTGCCCTCTCGCTATCATGCTGCATCTTTGAGGTCTGCGTGTGTCGGAATCAAATGAGGGTTCGTCTGGCTCGAGGACTTTGGAGTTTCAAGTAGAGATGAATGAGAGGCTAACAGAGAAATGCCCATCGATGAACATCAAATAGTATTGGAACTACGTATACATACGACATACATACGTTATATCTGGTGATTTCACGAATGTCCGTGCCTTCATCCGTGATGGGGATGATATTGAGTTTGCATCTCATCGCTTGCAATATTTCCTTTGAGAGAAAAATCCCGTCCTCTATCAATTCGAAAAGATCAACAGCCAACGATTGAAGAACACGACTCCGGTCCCACCAGGTGAACCCAGTCTTTCTTCTCCGTATTATCCTTGCACCGGTCAAAACAGCCATCGGTGCATACGAGAAGGAAGGCTTTCGAGGTCTTGATGGTATAGAGTAGTTTGGTATCGAATTTTCCGAGTCTGAGTCCATAAATATCGAGGAAGACTTTTAGTCCGGCGGTCGTTAAGTGAATTTTCAAGAAACTGCAAAACGAGAGACAGCCAGGTATTACATAAATCGCTAACGGAAACAAGAGAATCCTCGCCGGCCGTTCTGAGGCCGTGTTGAGGAGTTGATTCAAGCCTCACTTCGCCAGATGTCTGCCACCCGCCCTCCGGTAACTGATGAAGGCGTCATATTGTATACTGGGGTCCACTCCGCCAGGCCCACGACGGGACATGTCTGTAATGAATGTAGATTTTTGTTTCAGGCCGCCGAACCGTTCCTGATTTCGAATATTGAATCAGCGGAAGAATTACTACCTTGGAAGTGAGCTAAGAGTTTGACCCGATGGTATTGGTTCTCAACACCAAAAGTTTTTTTTAGTTGCGATCTTGTGAGCTGGGGTAGTAAATGCTTATCAGCGCCAGCCCGTAGAAATCTATAGGCATACTAAGGAAGTCAGGACCCAAGTCATAGAGAATCTGTTTAAGAAGAACCATGAGTTTCAATACTAGTTCGTTATTCTCGGCAAATATTCCTGAACAAGTTGAGCAAACACACGCCTCAGCCACGCCATCTTCATCGATGGCCGAATAATCACACGCCTGCTTCAAAGATGTCAATTTCCGGAAGAACCTGGAAATTGGAAAAATGTCTGTCTTAGCTGTGCTCCTCATTCGATATTTATATTGGCCCTCAATCATTGAAGCAGCTCGGCCGAAATCGTGAGATCAACCTCCTCCGGGCAATCCCGCTCTCCATCCCGATATCATTCTCCAATGTCTCGTCGTCTAACGTCAGTAGAAGATCTCCGTCAATCTCCAATTCCTTGAATTTACTGACGAACTCCTTGAATTCCGCAAGTTCCACCCAATCAGAAACGTCATTCGCGTCCCACTCGTGAACACGCATATTCATCCTCCGAGGGATTCCTATGTCCAGTTCTCCCAGAGCTTGCTGTGCAATATCTGAGGCTCGCTCACTGCCGGCGAAAGCAATCTTTTTGAGTCGTTCGATCACTTTGAGTCTTTCAAAGCACTCCTCTAGATTTAGGCGCTCCTTGATTCGAATTTCTACACGGTAGAAGAACGATGCGAAGCATCTCACGCCCTTGCTGAGCGAGTCAAATGTGCGCGCAAACCTGCTAAAGAATTCTTCAGACTGTCCGGTGATGTAGGGACTGCCGACCTCCGAAAGCTTGTCGAAGTTTCGATCAGTGGAACATAAGTTCATGTTCGATACGGATATTGTACACTATGGAATCAAAAGCGTTGGCGCGGTTCAAGGCTTTGCAAGTTTGATGTGAGTGTTGCGGGTTCTAGTCGCAGGTGGAAGTACATACATAACCAGACAGCTCAAAGCTGCCTTGGAAGACGTGTTGGAACGCAAAGATTAGAAGGGAGGGATTAGAAAGAGGATTCGAGGGAAGAATGCACCAAGCCTCTCGGAGGGCAGACCGCGTTCACAGCTGCTGAGGAGCAAATTTCCTCAACTCAGGAGCGGACTTCCTGGCTCTGGAGGGTGACCGGGATCTCCCCCTCGGCGATAACGAAATGAGGCTCGTTGCGGAACTATTCCTAAAGAGGCGGGTGAGAAGATTCAAGAATAATTTCCCTTGTGATGACTGGGCTTGGAGAAAGGCACAAGCACTTGACTCTGCGTTTCGTCGAGAACGTCAAGAGACTTGGAGCGGCAAAAGAACGGCGCACTGGGGGGCGAACACAGTAGAACCTCGATGATATCAAACCCCGTGTATTTTGCCCCGGATTATATCACCTCTTGTGACCCCATACGACGCCCTCCTAACGCACTGTGTTTTCTCTGTGTGGCCCACTCTTCGGCCCAGAGCGATTCCACATGAAGCACTTCGCGACTCTCTGTAGAGCTTCCTCGATTATATCAACCTCGACATATTTTAGTGATATAATCGAGGTTTTACTGTACTTTTTCGGTGGAAAAAATCATGACGGAGATTTTGATACCAAATCGTGGAAAATGTTCGCCGATGGCTCGAGGTTCGAGGGACATGTCTATTTTTGTCAGAGCAAGTTGCTGAGGTGCTGGAGAGGGAATCAAAAGTGACCGCAGAGAACGGCCTTCGAACATTCTCCATTGACTGTTGACATTGGAATTCGAAAAATTGTGCGACGCAGCAGTTAATAATGGAAAAAAATCAAAAATAGTGAGTCAATGCGCATCCGAACTCAAGTATTTGCCACCTTACGGAGACAGACCAGAGACTCGTCTTACTCATTGATTATCGTTTGACGAAGGAATCGTATAACAAGTTGAGGACGAGGGCAGAAGCAGCAGAGCACGTCTTGTACCCATCTAATAACAAACTACAGATGGCAAGAAAATGCGTGCTGTCTGCCTGAAAATGATATCCTGACCACAAAGGATGGAGCAGAGTTTCCCCTGCAAGCGATCTTAGATCTGACTTGCAAGCGGCTGTGTCCGACCAGAGGACCCATGCTGTAACAGCTCATGTCGAGAGGCCTCAAACAGTTCACATTACTCAGTAAATGGGCTTGTGACGGAAGCGGCCAAATTCAGAACAAACTGAAGTTCGAGAATCAATATTTGAGTGATCGTTCCCTCTTTATGTTCTCATCTAAGCCGCTTGAGATGACAGCCATGGATTCCGTTTCGAACGTATGGCAACATGAAGTTTCCGGCTCGACCCGATACTGCCGTCCTATAAAATTTGGGTTCCAGAAGGAAACGACAAAGTCAATAGTTGCCGGAACTGGGGTCCTCGAAAAGCAGATCAGCAAGTTGACAGCAACCGTGCTCTCTGTCTATGACACCGACATTCAGGTGTTTCATGAGCCACTCCCGACGATCGCTGACGGGAAGGTGGTGAACGCTTTGACCGGTACGAAGTCTTCCCACACCTGCAACATCGATCAAACAACGTCAGCTCAGTTCGAGAAGAGCGTTGAACCTCTGCCCGACATTGTTCAGCCCGAACTGGTAGTTCGCTCCACGCTCGGATCCGGTTTTTCGAATTCCTTCCCGCCATCCCCTGCAAGTCTAAGGAGAAGAGCGAATCGTCGACACCTTCCCAACAGATAGCCGCGACGGAGAGGAAAACCATTGTTGTATCCGACATGTAAGTTGTGAAGCACGTTCTCGCCACTGACTGACAGAGTAAGGAGCGAGTGGTTTCGGTCTCAGAGAGTGTGAATCGCCGCCAGCCAGCAGGGCTGCCGAACCTCAAGCAGTGAAAGAATAAACGGTGTAGAACTGAGAAGCCGGTGTCATACTTGAGAGGGATAGAACAACCATGATTCAAACGGTTTTCAGAAAAGAACTCGGAATCATAGTGGACACCCCGAAACAGGCGGGTGGGAATACCAATGATGGAAATACGGCGAGAAAATTCTTCGAGAACCCAGCGGTTACAGCCTGTATCACCAACCTCTCAATAATTGAAGAGTCCCAAGGAGCTCGCAATGAGGAATTTAGATTTTTGGCACAATGCGAGGAAGAACTCCAGACGTAACACCGATTCGGACCTCCTCATCATGCTTCTTGTATCCTCAGACCCTATCGTAGCGGGTCTGCGGAGCCCAATGAAACGAGGGTCTCGAAACATGGACGCAAGCATCGCAGTCCTGCTGAAATTCACGGCATTCGACGAAGCGGGCAAATCCCTCGAACACCGACATTGAAGAGGACGCGCAAAGCACAGCTGAGGACGATTCCGAGAGGATAGTTCTAAAAAGGTCTTGAACTCTTAATATTTTGTGATGAGCTCCTGCCACTTCGTTATACATCTCTTCCTGGCACAAGTCAAATTTCCAGAATAGTTTCTGTTCCTTTCATTGAATACTCGCTGAATAAAGTCGCAAGGTGCTGTTGGTCGGGGCATTTTGTGAATTTACGCCGAGGTTTCTCATTCGGGGTTTTAAGGAAGACGGGAAAAACATGATGCCCTGATCGTCTTTGACTAGAATTCCTTCATATTTGCGAGAAGGACTCAAAAAACCTGTTGAAATAATCATTTCCTCCTAAACAGCCGTTTCGCCCGACAGTGCGGCGAATAATTCTAGAGTATTCCGGTGTCTTGAAAGACTCTGAGGATGTCCCGCCGCAAAACATCGTCGACAACAGCGGGAGCAGAATTTGATTTATCGGTTCAGTTGGTGAAGCTTATATGGGCATTGTTTTTTGAGTCGGCCTCCGGTCATATCATCTCACCTTACGTCCTTTACTACAAAGCAAAACATGTTTATGTATCATCCCTAGGGCTAGGAGTTTCGCGCGGCATTTCGCCGCGAATCTGACTGAAGAATGCGGAATTGGGAGAAGAGGAGAATAAGAGCATTCAAAAATCGACGTTCCTGGACTCGCCAACGCCGGGAATCTGGCGCGGAAATTTGAGGACCGCGTCAAACTCCCAGTCTTAATCATGGAGTCTCAGAGAAAGTTTGAAGTCAAAAAAGAAGTGTTTAGCAAGATCATTTTGAATATCCTCTCGTGTCACATATAATCAGGGTTCCGAGATGGAATTTCGAGCAGATACCTCTCTTCTCGGAGAGAGCGGTCTGAGCGGAGCTGAATTTCCGAATAAGGGCAAGCAACATTTCATATGTGCCTGGAAACATAAAAATCCATCGGAACGCAAAAGCGTAGTCTATGGAGGGTAATATGGATTTTGGAGGCGAGAGAAAACGATGATAGGATAGAATTCTGATTTTTTTCTGCCTAGAAATAGATGAAGGTCCGAGAGCTTTACATTGTGATTTCGAAGAATTTCCAAATTCCTCTTCTTCAGGATTCAGGAATGGCTCGAGGGGGGGGGGGCGATTGCAGATTTTCGGTGTCCCCGAAGTATTTTTTTTCCTTCGCGAAGACACGATTGAGAACTGACTTTTTGTTCTGATATTCGTTGCGTACAAAGTGTTATCTCAATCCGTGATGACATATGGAACTGTTTCTGCTGATCTGTATATTCCGCCTGGGAGGCCAGACTCGAAGGGGGGGGCGAACGCCCGATCGCCCCCTGCTGTGGCCTTCGTCTACGAACTCTCGCTTCGCACGGCGGTCTACCCGTATGCTTTCAAGCACGCAGTCGTTATCCCTATCTATGACGAAACGGGTAGCCCTTTGGAACTTGGCAACTTTCGTCCCATAGGTCATGTTCCCTGTCTGAACTTCTTCGAAGGTGCGTACTGACTCAACTCAAGGATTACCTCATTGCATAGGGAGCACTCTGGCCTCACCAGTATGGTTTTCCAACAGAGTTCTCTACGGAGACGGCTCGCTCGAACGTCAAACATTTCATTGTCGATGGCCGAAGCGCTGACATGCAATGCATGTGTTTGGTTCGTTTCTTGATCTGTCTGGAGCGCTGTTCCCAAAAAAGGGCGAACGCCCACCGGTGAGGCTTGAAGTGTGCCACGGCTCTAGGGGTGCGGTCAATATCATAGCAGTGGTCTCTTGAATCGCTCGTTATCTCAAGTAAGCTGTTAATCGAACCGCAGCGTTTTATTCGTTGCTATCCCTGGAACTGGGTGTTGCTATATCTCTGAGCTTGGCTCCAAGCACCTACCCATCCGCTTTGACAATGCGCCGCTGTAGGGACATGAAACTCGTCTTCGTGGCCTTTGCCTCGGAGCCCCTCTGACCCATCATGCTCTGCTACCTTGAAGGTCATAACGTTCACGAACCCCGTCCATTTTCCCAACGAACTGAATCGTGGCTGTGCTGGACTGTTAATCGGTGTCGACCTCCGGCGCAGCATCTGGAATCCCTAATTTCAGAGGGTATCTATTTGTTTAAATCACCAGTAGAATTATGCGGCAAACCATAAATAATTAATCACCACAAGGAAGATGACTAGAGTCGCGGCAATCTGAGAGTACGACATCTCTCGAAAAACGACTCGAGAACGAAAAATGAATGAACCTACTTTGAGAAGCCAATAATGTTCAGTGATAAGTGACAGTGTATAGCCGAATGGTGAGTTTCCAGGGAAACGTAATTTCGTTCATTCGGCTGTGTAACAACTCCGGCGGGGCCCGCGAGAAATCTCGGGCCGAAACAGGTTTCCTCACAGCTTAAGCATACGAAATATTCTTCGAAAGTTGTCGACAACGATCGGAAGATCCGGAGGAAAAGAAGATATCTCGAAGCAGCCGTTCAAGATAACGTGGCTTATAACGCGCTCTAATAATTTATGTGTTTATTCGGTAAATGATCGCTTGACAAGGAATTCGAAGGAGAGGCAGGTTTCTCACAGTGCGATAGATCCGCTGCTGCCCATCGGTCTCACTGGAAAATTTGTAATTGAACGATTCTGGCCTCTAGTTATCAGCATGTGACGCCTCACAGCGTTCAAACATTCCGCGCTGATGAGGATTTCGGTGGGTTATCCGTGCAACGGTTGACGATCACAGATGTACAACCCGAAATCGTTAGTTTCCATTCAAGTGATACCCAGCGCCTCGTTCTGTGGACACTCTTCTCGGTACCGGTTTAACGTGGTAGAATAATATATGGTTCTTGCGTAGCCGCTAGCGATCAAGCTCAAATCCTAGCAGCGATTCGATCTCACTAAGTATTGTGCCGCATTGTGCTGGCATCGACTCCCCGATGAACAGGAAATTCGTTCACATCCTTTCAGAAACCAAGTCACGATGAGTCGGAACAATTCATTATGCAACAATGGGCAAAGAACCCCATCTCACTTGCAGCCTAAATATGAGAGAGCACGACATCGATCAGGAGCTTTCTAATGAACACTGACGAACTGAGCTGTCTGGTGCGCGCAACTCGGAACCATGGTTACACGAAACTCTTAACTCTTCCTCTGCCCTCCAAAAAAGGTTCAAACAATTCGAGATTCCGGGTGCATAAGGCTCCCAGAATGACGATCGATATTCAGGTACGACGATCGAATATCAACGGGTCAATTGAAGTACTTAATACGTTCGAGAAAACCAAGCCGTGCCCCACAGCAAAGCACTCGCAACGGCACGATACGTACCACAAAGTGCAGTCGTTCTTGCACGAATTTGTACGAATGCATCGCCTCAGATATTCGAATCGTCGCTAACATTCGTGAACGATTAGATTTCCATAATATTATCAATTTTAGCAATATTGTCTGTGATCAATCTTCAACAGTCTCGTTCTGCCTCCTCACGTCTAGCAGTCCATCGCTGCATTGACGAAGTTTTCAAACTCTTTTTTGTGAATATATTTACTGCCGGTGGCGGTCGAGGGAGAAACGCCGCGTCCGACGTAAAATGCAGGTCTATGGTATCCGGTGCAAATGTTGATGCGAGGCTGTACGAAAGCCCAACAGCCCTGAAAGCACGGATTACCGAATTATTCGAGAGGTACAAAGTCGGTACAACGGCGGTGGCGGTGTTCACTGAGGAGAACAGCTCATGGTAACGAGAGAACTCACCTGGTTCTTATGCTCTTCCTGCACCCACTGGATTTTGGCGTTCGGGTACTTGTCGATTTCGCTTTTGATGAGGTCGAACGGGAAGGGACAGATCTGTTCCACTCGTACCAGAGCGATGTCTGATTCCTTGTTGCGATCAGCACGAGCCTTCTTAAGCTCGTAGTACACCTTACCAGTGCAGAACAGAAGCTTCTTGACATTCGATCGGTTGCTTTCCGCTGATCCACTATCGGGGATGACTCGCTTGAAGTTGGTGCCTTCAACCATGTCGTCAAGACTGCTCTTGGCCTCCGGGTGCCGAAGCAGACTTTTCGGAGTGAATACAATCAATGGTTTGCGGAAAGGAAGAACGATCTGACGGCGCATAGCATGGAAATAGTTGGCCGGTGTGGTGCAATTGGCAACAATCATGTTGCAATCGTGCAGTTGCTTCATCGCAAAATCAGGACTAGAGGCATCGTCCGGAAAATGATCCGGTTCCTCAGAGCACAGTTGGAGGAATCTCTCCGGTCGCGCGGAGGAATGCTCGGGGCCCATTCCCTCCATTCCGTGGGGTAGCATCATGACGAGGCCTGCGATGTAAGGTATTAAGTGATGACTCTGTGCGCCATTTAAGTACCATGTCGGAAATGAATTCGGCATCATAACGGCACGCTTGACACTCACCAGATTGTCTGACCCACTTCGCTTGACCAGAGGATATGAATTGATCAATTATGCATTGGGCGGTGTTCATGAAGTCACCAAACTGCGCCTCCCACATCACTAAAGCGTTGGGGTTGGTCATCGAGAATCCAAGCTCAAAACCCAGGATTCCATATTCAGAGAGGCTGGAGTTGCACACGGTGTACGGTGCCTGATCGGGCCATAGATGACACAGTGGCCTGGAACGGCATGAATGGGAAAGAAGAATAAGCCAAGATCAGCCATTCGACTCTAAGTAGAAATCTCATCTCAGTTAGAAAATCACCTGTAGGTTGTTTTATCGATGGTTTGATGATGGAGCACGTGATGGCGATGCGAGAAAGTTCCACGCTCAACATCTTGGCCGGAGAGACGTACATGAATACCTTCTTTCAAAAGCGAACCAAAAGCCATAGCTTCACCGAGCGCCCAATCTATTGATCTCGACTCGACCATATCCATGCGAGCCTTTAGAATTCTCTTTATACCGGGGTGGATCGCGAAATTACCTGTCGAAAATTCCCATTGAGCGTCTACGACACACAGGGCATCGAATTTGATTCGAATGAGACAAGGCCTCGGACCATTTTATAGCGAGCCAAACCGTACTCACCAGGGGGAGGAGAGGAAAACACCGTTCCGATGTGCTTCAACGTTTCCTCAGACACTCCTGAAGGATCACATTTTAGAGGGGAACGGTCTCCGAAGAAGCCACTCCACGGTGAATCTAGCCAGTCACGGTTTCTTGTTTCGGTTTCTTTTTGGGCGTTTGTGTATGCCTGTGATATGATTGCGTCTTATTTAGTTCCTCGAGAAATAGTCGTCTTTGAGTTGAAGTTAGAAAACGATAATGCAGCGCAGGAATTTCGCGAACGCCTACCTCTTGGAGGATGCCTTCGTATCGCTGTTTTTCCTCTTCGAGAGTTTGCTCGGTGACAACTCCTTCATCGACAAGTTTCTTCGTGTACAGGTCAAGAGTGCCCTTGTGTTTGCGGATTTTCTGGTACATCAGGGGTTGGGTGAACATAGGTTCGTCAACTTCATTGTGACCGTTCCTACGATAACTGACAAGATCGATGACGCAATCTTTTTCAAATTTGGCTCTCCATTCGGCAGCGACGTTGCACACGTGCATAACTGCTTCAGGATCGTCGGCATTCACATGGAAAATCGGCGCATTTACAACGCGGGCCACATCAGTGCAATATGGAGAGGATCTTGAGGATCGAGGGTCCGTGGTGAAGCCAATCTGATTGTTGACCACCACGTGTATGGTGCCATGAGTCTTGTAGTCCGGAAGCTCCGACATGTGGAACGTTTCGTAAACAATGCCCTGACCAGAGAAGGCGGCATCTCCGTGTAAGATCATGCCCATGACCTTTTTGCCCTGGGTATCGCCTCGATAAAACTGCTCGGCGCGGACTTTTCCCAGTACAACTGGATCCACAGCTTCCAGATGGGAGGGATTGGCCACAACCGACAGTTTCATATTACGGTTCGACTGACGATTGAGACGCTCGTGACTCATTCCCAAGTGATATTTGACGTCACCGGAACCTTCATCAGCGGGGGTGAGCGAAGAAAATTGGGTGAAGATGATCTCCAATGGCTTCCGGCACACATTCGCCAGAACGTTAAGACGACCTCTGTGAGGCATTCCCATCACAATTGAGTCGACGCCGAGCTCCGACGAACGGTCGATAACCGTTTTCATGGCGGGAATCAGAGTTTCACAGCCTTCGAGTCCGAAGCGCTTCTCAGACACCCATTTCTTGGCCAAGAATTCTTCGAATTTAGTGGAACGCAAAAGCCGCTTCATCAACAGCTTCTTCTTGTCAGCATTCAAATTCATGACACCTGCAACAAATGAAAATTACCAATTATATATCCTCAACGTCGAGATTTTTCGCAAACCCTTTTTTTTACAAAATATTCGGAAAAAACACTTGGCCCCGTCCCGATTAGAACCTCATCACGAATCTCTGCAAGCGGTGCTTCAGCCAACACACCAAATACTGGCGTAGAGAATACTATTGACCAACTCTACTTGGAGAGAGTGATCCCACCGAGACGGAAAACTCACCCGGTGTTTCAAATTTCTCACGGATCCAGTTGCACTGATCCAGATCGTTGATGAACATGTATTCGACTCCAATCGATCCACAATACACATTTTCGAGACGACGTAGGATTTCGCGAAGTGGTAACACACCCTCGCTGCCTCCGATGTAGGTGGTCGAAGGCAGTTTGAACATACGATCCATGTCTCTCTCGTCTATGGGTGAAAAGACATAATTTTCAATTAAAATCGTAGATGCCGTGAGGTGGGCTACCGAAAAATATTGATGAGCGAAGATGCCAGTGCCGTATAGCCTCGATTACGTAAACCGCAATCCTGGAACGAGAATGGATGGCATTTCCCCTGGTTTTGGGCTATAGAAATTGTTTCAGGGACATTTTGAAGCCGCTTGAACTGGCTTCTAATAGACATTAAAACGTTCTCGCTATCCCACAACCAGGTGAAATAGTATACATCCGAACTCAAGTATTGCGGTGAGAACACACAGTCGAAGCTGTACTGTATTGCGCTATACAGGTGCTTGCCATTCGAACCAAACTGCGGTTGGATGCCACACATTATTCGTGAAACCACATACGAAAGGACTAAAATGAGCCATTCATTGAAATTCCGCAAAGGAAAGCAGAAGCCTGCTACCTATCTGGGCGTCCACACGAACCGACTTCAACATGAATGAAAGAAATAACCAAGAATCACATTATAACCTCGGACGTTCCATGAAATGACAGCGAAGTCGGAAACTATTCGAAAACTCGAAACAAAGCGACGAACTTTGATCAGACCATCTATTCGCATTTAACTTGGCCAAACATGCGGTAACATACCAAAACTAGCCCTGTAACGAGCCACATCTCCCGAACAGCGCTCCAAATTGCTGATTCCCAGCGGATCCAGATCGGCGTAAAAATGCCCTCGGATCTGAGGTCACATTGAGTCAGTAGGCCAGACAGCCAGCCAGCCAGCCAGCCGAATAGAAGCAGACATAGATAGTACGGAACACCGCAAACAGTTATAGTTACAGCAGCAGCACATATAGGGTGAAAGCTCAGAGAAGAGGAGATTCATAGGAAGTATGAGTGAGCAGGGAAATCGGAATGATCGCGAAGAGGATTCGCATTAGTTTGTTGACGGATAGTGAGTCATGTTAGAGATCGAGATTCAAACGTTCAAGATGGTGAGATAGAGAAGATATTCGGTGGGGCACAGGAGAAGGCGGCGTGAAAAGAGCATCAAAATGTTAGCAAATCTGTCTCGTAAGTATTCCTCTCAAAAATCTGTTTACCGAGTTTGTAACCCCTCAGTACAAGCTCTGGTTCCTTGAGGCCATTCGCGCCCAGTGGATGCTGCGCCAGAATGCCCAAGGGATCCAAATTAGCGGCGAAGTGTCCTCGTACCTTGAACCGAAGTTGCAATCAGTTTAGTCAGTCACGATACTGTTTTGCAACGAAGTTCCCCGATTATGTCGTCTGGGTTTAAACGAGCGTACAGTGAACAAGCATAACAGGTTAACCCGCAAAATCACGTACCTGGTAAGAACGGATTATAGCCTGAACGGAGAGATGATCTTCGATATCCCTCGGAGCGGCATGCGTTGTTGGAATCACTGCCGGTTGAGTCGATGCTGCGTGAATTGGACTCGAACCAAGCGATGGGGGCGCCGTGTAAGCCTGACCGGGATCCTTGCCGGCGGACGCAGCGCGGAAGAAGACATCCCAGGACTGATCATAATGAGAAGGTTCTATTATCTCCGTCTGATACAACATATGATCAAGACAATACATGTAGTATCTGCTGTGAAAAAAAAGACATTCATCCGGAATTGACAGAAGTTTCAACCGTCGCTTTGGTCGGCGGTCGCGCATCTTCTTGGCATGGTCCTCCGACGGCCTGTCACGCGTTTAGATCGTTTGTTTCGAGGGTTGTCTCTTCATGCATTGAGGGCAACCGTATCGGAAGGACACACAATCAGCCAGCGCTATGTGGCAGCTGCCCAACATTGCGCCGCCTCACAAACAAGTTGTCTCAACCGATTTAGAAGCGAGAGAAGAATCGTAGAGTCGAGCAGGTCACAATAACGGAATAACGGAACGGTTCGAGAGATAGCGAAGCGGACATCCTCTGCATTATGACACTGGCTCCTTGAATACACTTGCCTTGTGAACAGAGTTGGGGTCGTCTTTCCAAGCTTTGAACATCTCTTCAACGTAGACACTGCTACTCCCATTGAGGAAGGGTTCCTGAGCCGCTCTTGTCATGTATGGAGTACGTTGCTGAATGTTGTAGCCAAACTTTCCTGAATTCAGCATAGCCGCCACAGCATTGGTGGAAGCTGCCCGTGACCTAGAGGCCGAGGCAGCTCTCCAAGCTGGACTCAGGGTCCGTATGATGGTCCGTGCACGATCCATGCGTCGTCTTTTCGATTCAGCGTTTCAACGATCCCAAAATGGCCGAGCCGGCAACCTCACAGTACAAAGAAACGAAATTCGGGTTGTCCGGCACCGGTTAATTTGAGTACTGTGAGCCACCAGCCGGATAGAGTTGTTCTCCTCTTCGTTGACCCTTCTGAGTCGAACGGAATGGCCAGAATGTATGTCAGTTCCGCGCTTTAGTGCTAGAGAACGGAAAGACGCCTCTAGTTCTGGTGTTCACCTACAGCAATAACCGTTCACAATAGGTAGTGATCCGACTTTGAGAGTACTGCGAGCGGTAGTGTATAGACGAGCTCGAAGTTTCTGAGCAATTTGAAGAAAATTCTATTCACCGCAACCCTCACGGATTGAGCGAGAGAGGTTTTGGGCGCGCAAACACCTTGTTGAACTCCTCTTCTTGAAAGCATCATAATTGTGAGGGAAACAATAGTATTTCTCTCAAAGATGACATCTATGAAGTCTCCGCCAGAAAAAGTGATCGGGAGATCGGGACATAGGCGCGCGATTCCAGCGGAAACTCCAGCTGCGGTGGCAAAATCGGCTCACATAACAGCGAACAAGCGTATCAGTTCGATATAGCAAAAACTCGTGAGAGCTACATTAGACGAACGTCACTTCCACTGTGTCGATGATGACTCTTCGGTCTGAAAGTCCGATGTTCGTGTTTAATCCGACGAGAAGTGGTCTTCGGCCGGACAAATGCTGTGTCGCAGGCACTAAGCACCCCTCAGAAGTCGAAGAATTCATTAAACTCTTCTGAATTTCGAGTTTGCCGAGAACAAGCTAGCGATCAAAATACAAGTCTCATTAATTCAGCGGTTTCGGGGACTGAGCAAAAGGGAGAGCCCATTCTCCTAATAAGACCCGATGTAGTCTTTAACAAAAACCGATCTGTGTTTCGAATGGTTTCATCGTGAATTCATAGGTAGAAATAGGCTTTGCCTTCTATTCGCAGCAATATCGCGAGAAGGGAGACTGTTTATCCCGACTCCTCAGAGAATACTCAGTTTAGAGAGTGCCTTCTTCGTAACCGAGAAGTCAGAACCGTCGACTCGTACCAGAGGACCGAGTATGATTAGCACTGATTGTGAGCCTCGTGTAGGAAGCCACCCGCTGCTTCACCGGCAAGCTCCTGATGGTTGAAGAAATGGTCGGGCATCTCTGATAGACGAGACTACGTTGGACTGTGGGGATTCCCTCACAACACTAAGAGGGTTGAGGGATCAAGACATGACATCCGTCGAATCGAGGCCACGTGGATCTTTCGTCAGCATTAGAGTGTGCGAGGGAGTCGGGGCGCCAGCGGGAAGCTTGGAAAACTTGAACTCCTCTATACTCGGATTTGGAAGTTTCTCCCACTGAAGTTTTACGGGCTTCGCTGCTGTTCGAGGAGCGGCATTTTTCAGAATCTTCGAGCTGCCCTGGCGACACTTCGCCCGGTCATGCTCCCGCAAGCAATACCATACCGCTAGAAACAGCGCGTTATTAATACGTACTGGAAAGGACAGAAGACTTGACAGAACAAGAAAAGGACAGATCCGAGGAAAAAAGGTGTGACAAGGTTGGAGCTGATGACTTTTGCTCGGACTCGTCAATAAGCAAGCCTACGGAGTATCAGAAGAGCTGAGAAATGCCTCCATCAGATCCGCTTGATTCTGCCAGAAGTTTCGAAGTTCCAGAACCTTCCGATGACCTGGTCGAAAATTGTTATTTTCCGTGATTATTCATTCGCGCACTTGGTGTCACGGGATGGCATTGATGACCGTTTTGACACTGCGTGGTTCTCACCAATCCTCCGCGGGTTTCCAGTCGCAGTTTGGAATCAGATTCACTATCCATCCATTGTAAGAGCTCTACCATCCCTTAATTCCGTCCCCTGCGAATTCGCAGATGTTATCGTCATGGGCCATGCCGATGTATGAACTCGAGGAACTCCGGAGATTCTTCATCCGTCGAGTCCAACGGCGCTGTGATCAACAATATCATTCCGTCCATGTACCTGTCATCACGGAGACAATGGGCAGTGACGATTCCAACGGTCTCAAAAACTCAGAAACGGAAGGAAATTCAGAAAACAAGGAGATAAACGTGATGTTCGTGATTGGCATGGAAAGATCCCATATTTTTCTTTGTATTTTTACATAAATTTGCGAATCGGGAGATATGAATCAAGTATCGAAATAGACATGCCGTCGATCGAATGTGCCGAAATTGATAGAGCTACGTGATCGCGAGGCGGTTCCATTTGGATCATTGAGATGCGCTAATTCGACCATGAGAATATGATAAGAACAAAATTCAGGCATTAAATCCGACAGGAGGACTCCTGGAATGGTCTTTATTATTAATCGACGGCATCTGCAGTGGTAGTGTCATTTTAAGAGCTGATATAAGGCCGTTCGGCTTCGCGAGCCACCCCCTCAGTATCAATCTCCCGAATCGATCGCGTTTCCGAATTTCGGAATAATTCTCTGCACAAAACGTCAGTTCACGTAGCTCGCGAACTTCCATCCCCTATCTCCGAATTCAACGCGAGTATACACCACCCTACTTGTGGCGACGCCACGACCTCCTTATAGGACGGGATTTCCATGGAATCGAGAAATGAGATCGGGGAGAGATAAGACTGCAGGCGACAGCAAGAAGTTATTCTTTCTGAGAGACATAGAGAGAGATTGAGACCCGGTGACACGGAATGTCTTACAGCGATACTGATACACAAAATGGCGTATTTCCACTTTTGACGCTCGACCGTCTCCTCAGATAATCGGGCACGAAGACATCAGTCTCGCTCTCTTCGTTATGCGATCATTTTTTGATCTAAATTATTGGGTATCCGACTAATACAATGATCTATTTCAGAAGGAAGTCGTCAGATCTCATGGATGACGACTCCTCAAAATCAAATTCACGGAGTCATTCTCCAACTCTTCGTTGTGATACCGTATATTTATGAAGGTGTTCACTTCGATCATAGAGTAAACGTTAGAGTTGACCCCCGGAAACCTGATGCACTATGAGAATCATGTAGGTGAGGTGTTCGGACAATTGATCTTCACGATTTTCCGATCCGCGAGACGTCCCTCAAGCTTTTCAAGTTGGCTCAATCTAGACTCGATGTTATTGATTTTCCTGTTCATCCGCTTGTCCAGGTCATCCAATTGATACGACATCTTGGTCACGAGAGAAACCAGCTCTGCGGTGGAGCAGTCAGCCGACAAAACCTTGGATCTCAGTGATGGTTTCTGCAGGGAAATAAGAGACATTAAGGACTTAGTGCAATTATCAAAAGATATGCATTTCCCGATCCGAGCCGTTCGACCTTCTAACCTCATTTTCGTCCCCTTCTTCTTCTTGGATAGCATCAACAGAAATGCTTTTGGGCATAATCGATTTCCTCGCCATAGTCATTCGTTTCGGAGGCCTCTGAGTGGCTTCTTGACTGACTTCGGATGATTCCTTCCTGTTTGCATTCTCGATTGTCTCTGCCAGCTGTGCGCTATACTTGATTTCCTTCTCTTTTTCGTCTTCTGACGGATCGCTGCTGGATTCGCGGTCTTCGTTATCGAGCAGTTTTGTAAGACAGGTGTTGAAAATGTTCAATTTACGATTTCTGCCAGGGAGACAGAGATAATCGGAAGTATCAAAGTCGTCCACCGGTGGTTGACAGGGCTGGAAGAACATCAAGGGCGTCAATCACCGGGCATAACGAACGAGCTCGGCGTTTGAACCGCGGAATATTTCCAGCACTAGAACTATTCTTACCGTGAGGAATGCAACTGATTTCACGGCAGTCTGCACAGTGAATGTTGTGAGCGTGATGCCATTCACTAAATCGATGACGGTTGAACATTGATCAATCTCGGAACACGTCGCCGCAAACTGTCCCGACGAGTGGACAGCCAAATCTTTGATCGGATTTTCATACAGCTGGTAGCAGCAGATAGCCTTCTTGGTCCTGGCGTCGTAAACCCGTAGGCTATTGTCTCTATGACCAACGAGAACGTGTCCACCGGGCAGATAGGATATCGCTGAAGCGCCTCTGTAAAATAGCGACTACGTTGAAGTGTACAGGGGGCCGTTTCCTCCTCGAATATCTCCAGATTTCGATTTGAACGCACCCGCCATTGTTTGCTAGTGATGCTATCGGGTTTTGACTCCGAGCGTCCCATTCGATTATTTCTCGATCATCGCCCGCGGAAAGGAATTGAGAACCTTCCCAAGAGTATGCGAGTTGCCTGACCGCATTCGTATGTTTCCTGAATTGACCCAAAAGCTTCTGACCGCAGATATTCCACATCTTGATGACTTTGTCAGCTCCAGCAGAAATGAAATGAGCGCCTCGTGGATTAACATCCAGAGCGAAGACAGGAGATTGATGAGCAAGAAGGTGCCGGTTGAACACAACTGGATTTACTCCTCGGCGAAAGGTTCTGAAACGTTGACAGTCATTGTGCATTGGCCTAAAAACTCTGTTTCTCCACCAAGTATGCAACTATATCGAATAAGGCGAAAGAGCTCCTAGCGAACCTGTTGAGCTTGAAAGCCGAGATTTCTCCAGACAAAGTCGCAACGACTAAGAGGTCCTCCTTGGCAAAGCGCAGTTCGGAAATGTCTTTGCCCTGAATAGGCACGTTAACGTTTAAGGAATCGTCGAAGTCGTGAATGTATACCATACGCTCTCGGCCACATATCGCTGAAAATCGAATCAGATTCTTACTGCCGTCCACAACAAAGTCGTAACTGATTCCGTCATGGAGCACAAAGCAGGCTCTACTGATTGCTCGAATACCGCGATATTTATAAGTTCACATCTCCCCTAATTCTTCATCTTCAATCGCGTCGTATCAAAGCTCAGCTGAGTTGGCATGACACGCTTTCTAACTTGGAAGAAATTTCATGTCGTCATCTAGCTAATAAGTAGAAGTAGGTATCCGAGAACCCGGAGCGAAAACATGCAGAGTCCAAGCTGACACGCCCGGACATGTTACGAAGCGCCGGCAGCGCTCGGAAGATTTTTGGGTTCGGATGTCTCCGACCGCCTGTTTTTCTTAAAAGATTCTTACAGCGAATATTGGACGACATCACTATGACAATGAGGACTTGAGAGATCCGCGCGAGAGGATTCGTATTACAATGAATATCAACCAACCTATCTCACACAGAGTCCACCCAAAGGGTTCTCGCGACTTTCAGTCAACTTACCGAGCCTGTTGGTCCCATTCCAGGACATACGCGATATCCCGTTCGATCCAGGAGTTATGGTCATATGCAAGGATGGTTGCTGAAAAACACAACGATTCAAAAGAGCGCTACGAAGATGTCGGAGATTCAAAATACTTCGCAAATGAGTTGCTTCAAGTTTCGTACCCAATCTTCCGTGGGCCCATCGATTTCCATCCCGCTAATGTCGCTTTTGGTACCGACTTATGCTAAAAACAAGAGCTCAACAAGGGAAATCTCCTCCTAACGAACGGGAAGATATTCGTAGCACTGTTCCGGTCCCAACGAGCAAGATTGCGCCGCTGAGGCGTCATCCTAGAACCGACTCATACTCGCAGTGTGTCGGTGCCCCGCGCGCAGAGAGGCCTATTTTGTTTTTTTACAAGCGTCTCCACAGCTGATGTTCGGGTTCCGCTCTTGATGATGAACTGAGGGATACATTACCGTCGGGAAACAAATTTTCCCTTCGGCGGCTGAATTTTTTTCATTGAACCATTGGTTTCGGCCAACTAAAGGCAAGTTGAGCCACAATCTCAAGTTTAGGCTGTTCAAGAAACTTGGAACCCACGAACCTCGGTGTCCTCAATGAGAGTTTTCTACAGAGCCTATCGGCTTCGAGTCCTCGGCCGGAAATGAACGCCTCTGCCACCCGAAATTTCCTGAAAGAAGCTATCAAAGAGTCTGGTATCCTCCTTTTTTCAAGGAAAGACTGTCCTCAATGCCAGCGTGTGGAGTCCCTCTTCCTATCTTACCGAGTAATTTCACTTATGACTTATGCCTAATTGTGATTCCTGAGACTGTTCGTTTGCAGAAACATCAATCGGCGTGCAGACTCTTCGGTCTTTAAGTGTTTCGTTTCTATTCGCAGACAAAACCAAAAATCATTCATGTGGACGAGCGACACGATATGCTTAGCATTCAAGAAATCTTGAAGGTACTGCTTGAGGATCATGATATCGATGATGTAGTTCTCGAGCAAGAAAAGAACGCTCATCTAGCGCGATGATGCAATAAGTTGCGTTGTTTCAGAAATGGACTGGTGACCGCGAACTTCCCAAATTATTTCTCGGGGGCACGTATTTTGGAGACAAAACGGAGATCGAGAACCTCCATCGTGAGGGAGTATTAGCTGACCTTGTACAAAAAGCGAGTGCGTGCACTGAGAACTCCGTCAAGGCGAGATGAAACTTGTTGATGAATATTGGTACGTCACCGGCTGAGAATAAACGTATCTACATGGAAACTGTATATTTGATGGCCACGATGGAAACAGAAACACGGTGAAGCATCCCACGATTTTGCTGATAAGATCTCGCATTCGGAACGGTACTAGAAAAATCTGATACGAATGAAGTATTTCTCTGATGCTGCTCACGATTCGTGGGGAAAATATCTCGAGAGAGCAGCCGCACAACGAAGCTCCTTGAGTAAATTCCTACCGCGGTCTTACGGCACACGAGGTACTAACTGAATCGGAATATCGACTCGTGAGTTGAGATCGCCCTCTTGTAAACACGTGACACGCTAAATTCCCAGAGAAGATTGGAGACCTCTCAATAAAACTCGAAACAGAACAAAAAAAGAATCTCTCGAATCAGAGCTTACGATGAAATCATTTGGCGATAGTAGGATTTCCATCGAGTCATTACAGCGTGAGTATGGTCAATGATTTGTTGTATTTGAATGACATTTTTTCAAAAGCGAACTTCACATAGCTTCCACAACTTGTCGGGATGGAGGGAACGATGGCAAGTTCAGATGAAGCGTTCGTTCTAATTCACTTATGTTGTGACGGATGGGGCTGCTGCGGATTTTGTTCATAGTACCGGGCACACTGCTGTTTCCACTGAGCGAGGTGCTGCTGATATTGCTGTGCAGTGTCGAATTGGTTGACCGGGGAGGCAGCGACGGCTTGCTGCGATCCTATACGGAGGAAAATCTCATTTGAGTGGAATAGATCATCAGGAATGATTCGGTCAAAGGGAACAATAAATCCTCCGGAGATTCTCAGTGTGAATCTTCCAAATTACCCGTGGATCTCTGTTGCCATTGCTGCCAGTAAGCCCACTGACTCTGTTGCTGTTGGTTGGGTTGGTTCTGCGGTGCTTGGTACGCTTTTTGAGAATTGGCCAGCGAACTATCCGGGACACCTGGTCTGGGAGCAGCAGCCTGCACCCACTGATTCGGATTCTGTCCTTTCCAAGATTCGGGCTGAAACGTCAAGACAGAATTAATTTGAATAATTTGTCAAGCGACCGCGGATGCGGACTCAGCTGACCTCCAAGACTTACGTTCTGCTGCCCAGGGGGACGCGCTCTTGGATCAGTGTAATACTGTTGCCACTGATACCATTGCTGCTGCTGCTGCTGCTGTTGATGTTGTTGCTGTTGATTGTTAAATGGCTGTTGACTTTGACTCGACGTCCATGTGCCCTGATTGACGCCATGCGGCGTTGGTTTATGTTGCGGCTGCTGAGGTTGTGGGGATGGATGGTGCTGTGCATGCGCCCACGGTTTTTGTACAGAATCGTAGGCCGGATTACCCCTTGATGCGCTGCTCTGCGATCCAAATCTGCCTCCGGCAGTGGCTGAGCTCGATGACCATCGATTCGGTGGACTGTTGAACCGGGTGTGAGAATCCCGTCTATCGCTGTTCCGATTCCATCCGTCTCTGCCACCATCCCTTGAATCTCGATTATCATCCCGATAATCTCTCCCCCCATATCTTCTAGAATCCCGGCTGCTGCGATCGTCACCGTCCCTGTCTCGGCTGCTAGTGTGATATGAAGGTTGCTTCCACGTGGGTCTCTGGCTCCGATAATCGCCGCCGCTACCTTCGCGGCCTCCTTCACTTCCGTTCCTGTTATATTGTCCACCGCCCAAGCGTCCCGCGTTCGGGTGAGTGCCTCTGGGTTGTTGCGGGTGGAAATGCATCGGCGGCATACCGCCTCGTCCCCAGCGAGAAGGCGGAGCGTTTGGGGATCCACCACGCATCGGACCCCAGGTTGAGCCCGGGTGGAAGTTGCCACGACCTGAGCCTCGTGATCGGAAATCTCCAAAATTACTTCGATTGAATGAGCCTGATGATCCTCGATGGAAGCCTCGACCGCCACTCCCTGACCTGTGGTGGTCGCTCTGACTTTGGTGTCGACGTCTGCGTCGTGGCTCAATTCCCAGTTCTTTAGAGGCCTCTTCGTTGTACTTCTCGATCACCTTTTCCGCCTCGTCACGTGAGAGTTCCGCGAAAGTGACACACCCGCGGAATAGCGAACCGGATGGAATTTCGAAGCATGCTGCAACACAATCTTAAATCGTGAGATACGACGACTTACGAACTGAGTCTTGTTTCGAGTACCTAATTCAACAAAAATCTTCGCTCACCCTTCATTTCTGTTATCGTTCGCTCAGACAAGAGGATTTCTTCTGCAGGTCGCTTCGCGTGCCGCTCTTTCAACGAATCCGCCGTGGTGACAATCACGACGGCTCGTCTCTTGAAGCCGTCGAAGAGTCGCCACCTAGTTGCCTGTACGGAGCCATTCACATTGGTTTCGTCGAGTATGAAGTTTCTGGATCAAAAAAACGAATCTCATTATATTATAATTAGAGCTTGGAAGTTCAGGCATTAATCATTTTTGAACCTCCATCAATCAATATGAATTGATGGATATTTGGTGAAATAATGCCTGATTATTCCAGCCCATGACTTTGTTGGGCGATATCATCGAAGTGATCGACTTCCGATCATTTTATCCATGGATTGATGGAGGGTGATTAATGAATAATGCCTGAACTTCCAAGCTCTAATTATAATATTATTTCTCATGAAATATCCGAATATGAATACAAAAAGGTCTCTCTGGTGAACGAATGACTGTTCTCCCCATACACAAGACTAGTTTACCTCCGCTGTTTCGATGCCGTTTCGATGAGCTTCGTGAGGCAGTTCATCGCTTTCTTCACGAGTTCGTCCAGACCACCTTCGAATTTCTCTGCTTGCGGCTTACCCTCGACTGTCATCCTGTTCAAAACATCCGCGATTCCGAGCACGTTGTAGTGTTTCTCAGGATACTTCTGAAGCTGTTCCTGTACCCATGTTGATTTTCCAGAAGACGGCAAACCGATCATCATGATAAGTTCACACTCGCGTTTCGTGTATGGGGCTATGTCATCTTTCACTCGCTGCGACTCTTCAGCTCCACATGGGAAAACATATTCTGTTTCACTGTTTTCCAGCGGCAATGGATCTTTGATCTGACCGAAGTTGACCTCGACTTTCACGTTCCTCGTCAGAACGGCGGGATAAAGAACGAGTTTCTCGCTGTCCTCCGTCGTCGATTGGGCTGTTGACTGCCCTTCGTGTTCATCAGTGGTTGCACTTTTCTCCTCCTCAGCTTCTTCAGTGGGTGGACTCTGCTTCGCTTCGTCAGAATTCGTCACGACGGCTCCTTCTGTTTCACGTTGAAGTTCAAAAGCGACCCCGAGATCTTTTCCGTTGTGCGCGAATCTCAATTCCGCAGGACAACGGTCGAGGTCTAGTAACGAGGAAAACACATCACCGACTTTGAGATCTGGCAGCGCCGCAAACGACTCAAAATTACCCTCCGACACTTTCTTGCCATTTGAGCATAATGCCCACGAATGTTTGTCCTCGCCCAGTTTCACGCTCCGGTGATTGAGTCGCCTACAGAACCCTACTCGAATAGAATGTTTTTCGTCGCCGACATCGACCTCTGACAGTTCCAATACTTTCACATCGAATCTGTAATGAGAAATGGGTCGGTGAACAAAGGGATGATCGAGGCACATCGACCACATCGGGTTCGAAGAGTTTGCTCATCAAGCGAAAATCTAAAATAGCATTCACCTGATTCTTCCTCCAACGAAGCCGTGTGTGCATTTCACCCCAGAATACATCAGAGCGAAATGCGAATCTGAGAACGGCGAGATGCTCATCGCTTCGGCATCGATGTGACAATTGAGATCGGAAGTATACTCGTCCAAAGAAACAGTAGTCTGCTGTTGGTGAATCCACTCCTTCTTCTTCTCTGAGTCCTCTTCCGAACAACTCCTACGGATTATTTGATAAAGCTCAATATTCAGCTGCCGATTTCTGCTTAGTCAAGTTCTGTTGAGTGTCATTCTCCGAGAGTTATGGATGGGAGCTACCTCGATAAGGGCCACTTCAGGATCACTCACCGTGACTCGGCTGATTTATCAGTGAGTGGATTCGAGTCGTCACTGTTGGACTGTCTGTTTGAGTCCACTGTTGATAAGTTTTTTGTGATTTCTGACTCCTTCGCACTCGATTGCTCAACTCCCGCCTCTTCGTTCTCGTGAGGACCTCCTCCTCCGGCCTGAGCATCCGGAACTAGTTCGTTCGATTTTTCGCTCGAGTGTGCCTGTTTCGCTGCACCAGAGTCAGCCGACGGAAGAGTTCCTTGACTAGTTTCGTGCATTGACTCATTGTCCTGGTCGGAGTCCAACGAGTTGTGATCAATGTCAGCATCGTTTTCGCTTAGTGCGAGCGGACGAAGTTCTGCATCCGGCGCCTCGGCGGGTTCTTCGCCGAGGAGCGATTCTTCTTGCTGATCCGTCAAGGCTGGCTCAGCAGGATTCGTGTCGGCATCGTTTCCGTTGGACTGCGAGCGGGAATACAGATTAAGCGTGTATCAAATCATGAAACATCTGCAATCGTATAGTAAGTTCGTCCTAGACGCACCTCGTCACCAATAAGGGAGAGATATATCTTGTCTCCGGTCTCGCGTTCATCGGAAGCTTCGTCCGATGGATTGGTATCATCCGCAATGGCGACCTTCAGTCGTTTCGGTTCGTCGTGTTCTTCGGGAACCTCCGCGGCCCTCTTACGAGATTCTTCGCTAATCTCCATTCCTTCAGTGGGTGGCCTTTGCTCTCGCGAGAGCATGTCGGTTTCCTTCTGCAATCGGGCACAAAACTTTGTCGCGCTTCACTTCGAGCAATCAGTCACAGGGAAAATCAATACACCCGAAGTTGACAGCACAAGCCTCTGTATTAGTCTTTGCTCACCTGAGAAGCACTTTCTGGATTGGTTTCAGTCACATCCGAAGCTCCTGGTAGCTTCCCTGAAATCATGTGAGGGCATATAATCATGAGTCAAGGGAACGTGGACGAATCAGTTTAAGACAATTAGCGATTCCCCCTCCAAGATGACGTCGCGCACTGCGCTCGTTGTCACGAGCCTTCACGCTCAGATCGTACCCCCTCGAGCATTCTATACTGAGACAAGTTGTACCCGTCGATGCCGACTCTGGTGAGAAATTGGCGCAAACGCAGAACGCCATTCAAGAGAAAGAAGTGCCCTCGCTTCCACTCGAACAGATTGAACGATTTGTTGGCGGAGATGGTTCTCTGCGATTGAGAATCGAAATGCAAGCGAAAAGAAGAAACTTCGCGGTATCAATCCGAGACAGTCCTCAGGCCAAACTCCTGAAAATCCCACCTCAATGCATGAAAGCTCAATGGATAAATGTAAATTGCTCACCGTCAGCGTCCTCAAGGCGCGGAGCTCCATCTTTGAGCAAGGCACTTCCATCCTGTGTCACATCTTTTATGTCTTCACTTCCATCCGCCTCACTATGTAATGCATCCAAAAGTCGTTTCACAAGTACCGCCTTCACCCCTTTGGTGTCTAAACTTTTTTCCGAAAGCTTTTCTCTGAGTTTGACCACCGTAAGTTTCTGCAATTCTTCCTCCATCTTGGCATGCACAGTGTTCAAGTTTCCGAATCGAATAAATTCAACAAGTTGACAAATTCAAACTAATTTGCGGTTCTATCGGTTGACGGTTGCGGCAAATGGCGACCGCCTGCACCGAACTTCGCTGAATGTATACGAGAGCGCAGCTTGCGCCGCCAGCCAACGAGTCGCGATCACGTGTTCACTCAGTCACTCTTCTGAGGGGGGTCGATGGCGATTAGTGATCATTCACACAGTCAGAAACCTGAGCTTTCCAGCACGAACCTGTAACACAGGCTCGTTTGAGAAGTATAGCGGTATAGTCGTTGAGTCTACTACAACAACCATAACAACTACAATGATGATGATGATGATAATATTTAGAACGGCGTCGACTGCAGCGCCGGTGGGCGTTCGCCCAAAGCACTCGAAAAGATTTCGCGCTCCCCCTTCAGTCTGAATGGGAGACGAGAGAGACGGTCGTCGCCGCATGCCACCAGTAGGAATGGAAACTTTGCAAGAATCGGTTATTTCCTGTCTTTCGTATCCGGGAAAAAAGCTTGGGGGAGTTGGGTTATCGGGAGGAAGCGCGTCGACGAATTGTGACCCGATGCACCCTCCCTGACACCTCTTTTGGGGACGCCGGTAGGAATTATCTGCTCCGAAGGTCCACAACTTCAAAAGCACATCTAGCTTCCACGGTCTCGAAAAAATGACCCGAGAATCGAGCACGCATCTATACTTTGATCACTCATCGAGCGACCATGAATCGGATCACCATTTTCTCTTTTTCAAATTTTGGCGCTTCTCGAGGTCATCATCAGCTTTGCTCCCGACTAGACATGAAATTTGGTTTGAACGGAAGAACGGCGTTCTTAGTTGAACGTAAGAACGTGTGGTACCTATGGCGTTCAAGTTGAACGGAAGAACGCCATAGACGGCAATGGGGGAATTCCGTTCAAAAAGAACGGGGGGAAGAAAACCTAGGAACTCAATTCTGCGTACTGGAACCTGAAGCTGATGATGATGATCTCTGCTGACCGGGGGAACACAATCGAGGCGACGCATCGGCTGTTTTTCGGCTTTTTGTGCGAATTTGGGGTCCATTCTTTTGAACGAACGAATGTTGCTTTACGAGCAAATAGACGAAGAATCGAATGATAAAGACAAAAATATGTATGAACATATAATCAAGTGTCCAAGAAATCTAAGGGCTAAAAGATTCTGGTCATACATCAGGAACGAGGAAAGGAAGCCCAAGGGTGAGACAACTCTGGTGGACGCTGAGAACAAGAGAGTCACAGCAGACAGAGTGGAAGACCACCTCACAGGAGTCCTCAGTGCGCTTCTAGGGGCAGAGGACGAAAACAGCTCGAATCAGAACGAGGAAGGCAATAGCAGGAAAATGAGGCGGCCTATAACAGATTTTGAAATCAGTGATAATGAGGTAAGAAAGTCTCTAGAAAAGGTGGCAATAAACACCGCGGCAGGTGTTGATGAAATAAATGGCTGCGTAGTTAAAAATCTGGGAGGAATAGGGCATGAATGCCTGGCGAGGATATTTAACAGAATCATCAAAGAGGAGGAAGAAATCCCAAGTAGATGGCGAGAAGGCAAAGTGATAGCACTGGAAAAACCAGGATGTCGGAAAGGAAACCTACTGACATACAGACCTATCACGATAACGGATGTACTGTATCGAGTATTTGCGAGAATACTCAATGGCAGGATACACGAGTGGATGGAGAAGAACGGAATTTTGGGGGAGATGCAACATGGCTACAGGAAAGACCGAAGAACAGACGATTGCATCTTCATGCTAACAACAATAATTGAAATGGCTAGAGCGGAAAAAAGAGGATGTAAAGCAATCTTCTGGGACTGCTCGAAAGCGTACGACAACAGTGGCGGCGCCAGGCCGAGGCAACTGAGGCTATAGCCTCGTCGAGCTCAGAATTCGACGAGGCTAGCCTCGTCGAAGAGTCTCGAACAATAAACTAGTTCAGTGGTAAACCGGAGCAGTTTGAGCGTGGTTTGTTTTCTCAAGTCAGAATTCGGCGAAAAACAGCTGAGCGCAAAGCAATGCTGGCTCACGGAATATGTACGCTAACACAGCTGATAGGAAAATATCATTTTTTTACTGAGAGGAAGATGGTGAACGCTTCGATTAAAGAGTCANCACAGCTGATAGGAAAATATCATTTTTTTACTGAGAGGAAGATGGTGAACGCTTCGATTAAAGAGTCAACTACGTGCAGTGAATAGACGAAACCTCCCACGTCACCCCAGAATACCCATATTTGTTTTCAATTCACGGAGAGAGGGGAGAGAGAGAGTTTAGCCTCAGCAAAAAAAAAGTCTGGCGCCGCCACTGTACGACAAGGTTGATAGGAACTTGCTCTGGAGCGTACTCAAAGAACGGGGCATGCAGGAAGAGTTAATAGAACTACTAAAATGGTTATATGATGGCAATGTGGTCACACTAGTAATAGATGGGAAAACATCGAAGAGAATGAGTGTGCCGAACGGGCTTAGACAATGATCGGGGGAGCCATGTAGTGGGGATCACACGAAGTCATGTGGGGTGATGTAATCCGCGAAAAATGCATGAAGGTTGAGATAATAGAGTCAATTCCTCGATGATGCGTCCACTCGCCTGCACACATTTGGATCAGTCAATCATCAATGTATAATGGCTTAGATCCCGAGCATCATTCAAGGGTTATTTCGAAACGATTAGCATGAACAGACAGATTTCTGAAAACGTGAGAGCGACCAAATCTTCTCGGATGAAACCTCGAACCTCATGCATGGGGGAAGATTTCCGCTCGTGCCAAATTCTGCACTCACCATCCTTGGTTATGCATGACCTACGTTCATTTAACTTTTCCAAGCTGACTGCAGACGTTCTAAAATTCTATACTCTCTCCCATCAGGGCGCGAGTACGGGCCTCCGGCCCCTGAGATGGGTCTACGGCCGGTCCCCTTGGCATGGGGACTGTAACCGTGCTTCGGCGGGGCTGAGATTTAGGGTCGGGGAGCACAGATGGCAACCCGGTTCAATCCCTCTGGTGTCGGGTTGTGTCCGCTAGGACCTTCACTTCACCTAGGCACCGTTGGTAGGAGTTGATTCAAACCGTGTGTCCGAAAAAGGGATCAAACGGCCGATTGTTAGTGCAAATCCCGTAACCAAAGTTCGATGGCGGCGGTTCGAATCTCGACTGCTGCCGGGGATGCATCACGTGTGACGTGCAAGTGCGCGTCCAAGTGTGCATCGACTGACACGATATGAGCGTCAGTCGAGAGTGGGTTCAACGGTGTCCACTCTCCCGAAAAAAAACTGTGACCGTAGATCTGCGGAGGCAACACAATCCGCCCCTGAAATGAAAGGGTTCATATGTGCATATGAAAGGTCGACAATGTATCTATCTATCTATCTATGACGGCGGCTGGCGTTCTGTTTCGACTGTGGAGATGGGCGTCGAGTGATGCGCCGCCGATCGTTCCAGGAGAGAGCATCACTAATTAGAGTAAGCCAAGCGGCATAACAGACCGAGCAATGAATGCATTGGTGTTTTTGGAGCCCGTACTTGGTTCTAAAATTTTTGAACACTCCAAACTTCTGACTCGAGTCGAGTGCTTTTCTTATCTCAACTAGTTGTTCTCGCGTACGACCAAATCGCAGATTTCACACTTCAGCTTCAGAGCGGCTGTTGAGTGGCAGGTCAGCTAATGACGTTCCACATTGAAATTAAAGGGATTGATTCCTTAAAAGCCAGAATATTTACCCTATTTCCAACAGAACAAAGAAGAAGTAGTCGAGATTTGACCTCGGGGTGAATTATGTTACGTGTGAAGAAAACTGGCACTAGTAGCTTGGACGCGCACGAAAATAAAACTATTGCAATTTTATTTGAATGTTTGCGGGACCTGGGAAAGGAACGACCGCGGGAAAGTACCCGAACATTAATCACATATCTTGATCGACATCAAGCAAGTCGGATCCTTCTGGAGAGTCAATGAAGCAAACAAGAGAAACAACCGACCGATAGAATAAGAAGATTCCGAGGAAAGCGGCCTGAGAGTACGCCGTTTGAATGGTGTCTTTAAGTGACACTCGTTGTCAGTAACAACAGTCAACACGAAGGATTGCAAAAACGATTCCAATTGCAAAAAACAACAACTTCTGAACCTGGGTTCCTAGGTTTTCTTCCCCCCGTTCTTTTTGAACGGAATTCCCCCATTGCCGTCTATGGCGTTCTTCCGTTCAACTTGAACGCCATAGTTACCATGCAGACACTTTTCGGTTCCTAGTATCTGATAAAAAGACAAATGAGAATGGTGAGATCTCGAAGAGACATGTATACGAAGTCCGGCACAGTGGCGTAACTAGGGTGGGGGGGCGAAAGGGGGCACGTGCCCCGGGCGCCGCCTTTAGCGGGCCCGCAAAATCGAGGTCCGGATAGGTATCATAGTAGTATTTCAAACGTGACTTGAAACTTTTCCCTCGAATCGCTGCGGATTCGGGAGATTCCGAATTCCAGCTGATGCAAGATGCTGAAAGTGTTTTCATTGAGGAACTTGAGAAAATCCAGGGTTTGGGTAGCGGGTGGGGGGGGGGCACATTTTCGGGAGCCTGCCCCGGGCGCCATCAACCCTCGTTACGCCACTGGTCCGGCATGTTCGTGCTCGATGTGGCCGTGAGTTCCACTTTCTCGGTGCGGTCAAAACCTACACATTCCAGAAATGATGTAGCGGGAAACGCTCATTGGGATGGAGGAACCTGAACAACGGAATCGAAAGAGCCGCTCTTAAGATACTGCATCAACGCGATTCCCTTCACCCAGAACAGAATTTGCATCAGGACAGAAATCAAATGGAGAAGAAACAAGTTTAGCTGAGAATGGCGTGAAACGACACCTCGAATTCGATTTTACTCGATTTCTTCGCCGCCATCGTAACCAAGCTGATGCTATTCGAATTCAAGTCCTCAATGAGGTCTACCAAACCCTCGAACTCCTCTGAAGCCGCTTCAGAACACGGGAGTTCATATAATAGAAGTCCTGCGAAGCAGCTGCTCGAGTTTGATCGTAGACGACACTGAGCAACCCGAAGCAACCTCCAGAGTGCGCGATCAAGTCAGAGTTTCCAAACAGTTGCAGCGAGCGAGTTGGAGGAACCAAAGTTCGGACAAGGTTTCATTCGCTCAGAGAGTGTGGAGCGGATAATAAAATTTTCCTTTCCGAATTTCGAATGTTCGCGCCACCCGATGTTCGAATCCCAACAGATCGCGCTATCGTCGGAACTTCGGAACTTGGAAGCTGTCTTTCAATCTTACGTGTTGGAGGACCAGAGACGATCTAGGGCGGATTACTCAGAGCTCCTCGAGCTTTGTCAACCTCCCGCCTAGTTACCTATGTTTTTGGTTTCCGTGGGGCCCCTCTCCCATTGGGCGGTCGAAACGATGTCAACAACATGAGTTTCAGATTTAGGAAGAGATCCTTCTCTTAGCTTATCTTCTCCTGGATTTTCATAATGGGCGATCCGATTGAGGAAATCGACGAAATCGAGGAAGATTTGTTCTTATCTTCTCGGAAGATGGCGGAGAACGAGGACATCCTAACGTCGAAGAGGATCACACATATTCTGACTATAGACACATGGCCACTTCGACATGACTTGTTCGCCTGGCCAGAGAAGTAAGTCGTCCTCCAATAACATATCTTCGTTTGTGTTCAAATGAACAACGCGGTAAACCTACTATGATGGTCACATTGTAGATATGTGTTCCGATTCCTGTGCAAGAACGACGAGGAAAACGTAGACCTGCTCTCTCACTTCGAGGAATGCAATGAATTCATCAGAACGGGCGGAAGAGTTCTGGTGCACTGTTACGTGGGTAAGCTATGTCGATTCCGTTCATTTGGTCTGGTGTCACTTCTATCTCACATGATATCCCAAAACACAAACAGAAGCAGCGTTGTTCTTCAAGACGATCGATTTGAATGCTCAGGTGTTTCGCGCAGTGCAACCATCGTGACCGCGTATCTCATGAATAAGTATAGAATCTCTTTTCGAGAGGCTCTGACTAGAGTCAACGCTAAGAGAAAGGTGGCGCCCAACGACGGCTTCGTTGAACAACTAAAACTATACGAGAGGATGGACTTCATGGTGGACAAAGACTTCCTCGGGTGAGCCACCGCTTTCTCCACTACGTCACAACCATTTCTTCTCTCACTAATATGCGGCGAATTCGTCATGGTTTTTGACTTGTTCCTGCTCTTCCACAGATATCGGCTGCTCTATTTGACATCCATTACATCCCAGGTTGGGTCTTACCTGGGTCCTGGCAATCTGCCCGCCGAGGACCAACTGAAACTCGATTGGTATTGAATTTACTCAGGTGACATTGATTCGAATTGATATTGCCAGGATCTTCGAACCAACTCCCGTCCAGGTCCATCACCTCTTACTTTGGCTCCAATTTTCAAGTTTACTTGCGTATAATGGCGACCTGGATATCCTCTGCCGTCACTGCCGACATCCTCTGGCGAGTTCGGAGCATATATTACCTCACAGAAAAGAAGAAAACGTGACATGGAGAACTGTTCTGGGGATCACAGCGAGTCTAGACGATGCAGCTAGAAAATCCGATTGTTCCGAAGAATTCCTGCTGCCGAGTGGAAAACTCATGAACCAATGTCCTGGAGTTGCGGGTGAGTCACCGTTCATGCTTTCGAAATGAGAGACGGCCGAAGAGAAACGCTGAAATCGATGTTTTGTGTTTCAAGGAAAAATCTACTGCCCGAAATGCGCGAGCAAGCTGGGACGCTTTGCCTGGCTCGGTGTTCTCTGTGACTGTGGATCGAGAATGCAACCAGGGTTCGTGCTGTCGATTTCGAAGATTGATCGAAAGCACCATGTGATCTCATCCCTAGTTTCAGAACAGGGACAGAAGTGATATCTTCACCTTTCACTTGGAGGGTAGCTTTGAGTGCGGTTCGAAGCACTTCTTGAAGTAGTAGAGCGAGAAACGCCTCATACCTGAGATGATGCTCCCATAATGATTCGTGGTGCGCTCGTGCAACCCAGGGAGGTGGAGAGTTTAATACTCTTTGGATTCACTTCGAATCCTTGGCCGAAGTATATTTTCAAGGTGACATCTCGCCTTCGACTCCGCTCGCTTCGACTCCGACCATGACTCGCGGGGGTCATCTGGAAATAGATTCATTTCCTTTCGAGTGCAGCTAGGGGAGCCTACCGTAATCTTAGGGTTAACCACCAATCCCCAGAATAATTCAGCCTCTTCTGATGTGAATAAGAACGCGGTTTTTTTTTGTTGGTCAAATCACTTATATTTGGCTACGGACACTTGACGTGTTTCGATCTAATCTGAGTTTTGTTCGCGAGTTGTTACCAATATGCTGCCAATCTTTTACATGGATAATGAGATAATCGTGACGCACTATGCTCCGAAATAGTATGATGAACGACCACCTGGTTTTCAATCCAAAGTGAACACAGTCAACGGAACGATTTACAATACATCTCATGTCAGGGTCATCACTAATAAAACTATTCAGAAAAGTTATTCATCGTTCGCTTTGCACATTCCTATTTACTTGTAAGTATCGCTGCTTCACATCGGTTCTTGGGAGCGTCTTTGGAGAGCAGGGATGCAATTGTGGTTACAATGTTCGATGAGATAGAACGATTGATAGAAAGCTCCAATCATCGGTTTATTAATTGAAATAATACTGAGTGGATGATTCAGCGACACTTCAGAGGTTACCATTCACGCAATAATCGTTCATCAATTCAGTCAACTGCTGTTAATCCCTTTCAGCAAACGGAGTGCATGTGAAGTAGACTGACTCAATGGCCGAATTCAGATTCAACTGTGTCTAGGTATCTGGATGCATTCAAGTATGTATATATAAATTTATATTAATATTATATTCATAAGTCTCGTATCATTTTTCCATTCAGCCTACCTTGGGGAATTCGACAGTGAGAGAGGAGTGGACCGTACTTCTATTACATAAACCGAATCGACTCCCCAGCAGCTGAGCCTGAAGACTATTGTTCAACGCGGTCGGGTTTGCTCGTCGCTACTGGCGGGCTCTGAATTTGACTCGGTTCGTACTCGAGCGAACTCGTACGCATCGCTCCGTCTCGTGAACTGCGTCCGCTCGATTTAGCTGGTAGTGATAAAATCAGAAGTGATAACATGTACAAGAAGCGAGGTTTAGGTTACGGAGCTTCGTCACAACGGCCACAGTCTATTTGCAAAGAGCTCTAGTACACTCGTGGGCCTCTGTTAGAGGTAACTCCCACCGCATGAGAGTTTTATGGTCTCCAATATTTTTGTCAACGGTTCACCACTCAATGGAGAGTAACGTATATTTTCTGAGGGTTTCTCAAACTCATCAGAAATTCCTGACCATTGCAGTGTCTGTTTTACAGTTTCCAACTTGAGTCATTCTAGCTCGAAGCTCGAGTATAATTGTCGCTAACTAAACATAATCATAGATCTGCATGCTAAAGGTGTCGTCGAAGCGTCGCTTTTGTGTATCATGCAGACATGCTTAAGACAATTGCGCTGATAGGGGGCGAGGTTAGCCGTGATTGGGAAGAAGGTATAGTGTATGGTTTCTGACGCACAGAAACGACCTCAAAATTGGAGATTTTCGGAAAATCACATGAAATTGCGATCGGTGCTCGAAATTTTATGTTTCAGAACACCGAATGAATGGTGGACCAGCACGGACGGGCCGGCCGGCGGAGAGATCATGCCATTATTTGACTCGACTTGTCATACCGTTGAGATGAACAACTTCGAAGTGAGTGATTTCATGTCAATGGGATTCACCCGAGAGATTCACCGGAGAGATTCACCCGAAGCAATCACCCGAGAGTACCGTTCGCCGAAATCTTGACCGATCGCATTGCTCGAATAGGGTGTGCACACGTGTATGATTTCGATCGAATTCAGTCGGAAAACCAGATCAAGGAGGATCAGTGAATACAGAACTCCGAACTCTTTTTGTTTGTTTCCTCCTCTGCCGCATCGCAATCACAGCAGAGACTTCGTGATCCTGGTGAACGCCCCTCGGTCATAGTGGTCACAACCAGCTACCAAAGTTTGAGAGCGGAGCATGATCTTGGGAAAGTTCCGAGACGAGACAAAGTTGTCGCTCTGGTTGAAAATCTCCAACAACCGCCGACAACAATCGACCCTCCCTTAATTTGAGGATGGAAAAGAACGAATGCGTGGGCTACGCTCCTAGAACACGAGAACCCTCGGACGGAAACTGAGAAGGACAATTGTCGTCAAAGCTTTGAAAATGAACATTGTATTCCGAATGTTCAAAACAGTGAACAAAATCAAATCTAACAGATTTAATCAAAATGAAAATGAATATATCCTGAACCAAGTGCTCATGGGTGGTTGTAGAAAAAGCGTCTACAACCGAAACGCTGGCCATTTGGTCGAATCACAGCTAAACAAAAACTCTAAAAATAAGGAAAATGAGTAGAGATGGGAGCATTGTGTGTGCCGGGTGCTTTTGAGGAGTGGTTTGAGTTTTGCAGGTCGAATTGTTGTACTTCACTCCCTACAAGTATTGGAATATCATCAAGTTTACAATCTTTTCAAAATTGCACAACTGTAGCTGTGGATCTACAATTGCAGGGAAATATTTTCGTTCGGACTTCCGTCCTTCAAAGGGGTACGAACGGTAGCAGCAAGCCTTTCGTCACTCGGCCATGTGTCCAGATGTGTCTTGGATAACCTCATTCACCTGTGCGTAAAATATTCTGGCGCGGAGTGGTGGTAGGCAGTACTGCTGCTGCTGCTGTTGTCCTTTTTGTTATCGCTTATCGATGCACCTTAGTGCATCTTAGCCTTTGACAGAACAAGCTGGATGATCTTGTCGAGAGCACCGTTTTTCTTGAGTCCGGGTATCATGAGGAGAGCCAGGGTGAGTGCCCAGGCGGCAAAGAACCCATTCAGGTAAGATCCGATCCACGAGAGAGAGAGCAATACCGTCAAAGCAGCGACCAAGAACTGGAACGTAAAGGAACCACTGGTTGATTGGGACGAAATCATTTGATGAGATCATCAAACTCTGCTCGGCATCGACAAGAGTGATTCATCAGCAGTTTAATTACCAGTTTAGGTGATTTGTCTTTGGTTTCACAGATCGAACTGCACACTCCGCTCAGTTCCGAGGTTCCCTTTGAGATGCATTCGCAAATTTTCTCAAATTCTTGTTCCTGAGTGCCAGTCCATTTCGATGGATCGAACACCTTTAGAATTAGAGGAGAATCACAAACCCGTTTGATTACAAGTCCTTGTGAGAACTCCCGATTGACGGCTATCGGGTACTGACGAGTGATCACGAAGATGTACTATATGGTATGGATGAATAATGGGATTGCGCACTAAAAAGGTTTTACAAACCTTGGGGGCAACGAAGGGAACTCCGAAATCAGCTATGAGGATCAAAGCCATCAGCAGCGGAAACAGGGTCAGGTTCGACATGTCCAAACAGTACAAAATTCTGCAATATGAAGCTCAGGGTGAGTTCAAACAGAGATCAGCGATACTTCCAGGAATGCATCGGTTGCTTCACACCACATCAACGCTATCTTACAGGTAAATGAAGGTCGTGACACCAGCAATCACGCCGGGATAAAAAGGTTTATCCCAACAGAGAAGTTTGTTCGTTAGGAGAACGATTTCCCGCCAAGGGGCCAACTTGGCTTTCACGGCCGTCACGGATTCCTGCAAGTAGAAAAACACAATCAAGATCAGCGTGGGGAGTTTCTAGTGATGAGAAGTTTGGCGACTAATAGCGACGTCAATCAATACGATGAAATTGCTCACGAATGCCACCAATTCTCGAGAAAGTAGCTGAAAAGCAGAGCTGAGCCGGAGTACCCCGGCGTTCGAAGCGGAGGCCGCTCCCATTGGGGAGCCGCCCAAGCTAACGCCTCGACCCTGAGTCCCAACATTATTGAAACCTTTGTTTTGAGAGTTCTTTCCCCACAAACGAGCAGGTTCTCTCCTTTCAAAGATGACCGACTGCGGATGAAAGTATCGAATCGAAGTATAAATGAGGGCAGTCCCATTTTCTCAACACCGAGTGATTTGAGACCATCTCCTGCTCAGAGGAGAAAACTCGCGTCACAGAGCTCGTTCAAATCCCGCGCGGGCACACCCTTTTGCGGGAGGCATTTGCGTACTCCATATGAGGTTAGCGAGGCTATAGCCAATGCGCAAGCTCCGAGTAGCATACGATGATGGTTGAGGTTTTCGATCGGAGTCTCTATTTTCACAATTTTCTTTCAGAAGTACCCCCTTTCAGACAAAGAAACTAGCCACTTCCGAGATGAAATTCTGCGTACGACCCTGAAAGGCGGGCCTCGGGTCGGCAGCTTCGTGAATCAACTGCTTGAAGCGCTAAAATTGGAGCATCCTCCATGCACCTCCTTATGACTTGAAAACTACTCCTTTTGATTCCTGACCGCCCACTATGGTTTAGTGCGGAGTAGCGGTCTTCAACAGAGCTCGGGAAAACATCGTGACCAGTCCGTGATTCTGGAACGCTCACTATGCCGGCGACTCGAAACTTTCAGCTGGGGACAAAATCGCGGGCTAAAGCTTCCTTGTGTTTTTCCTCCAATATATCTCATATTGGCTGCCATTCTTGTCCTTGCCCGCTTCCGGCAGGAAGTTTGCGAGCCAATCAAGCGCAGAAAGGAAAGTGCGATAAGATGGAAAAAGAATTCACTCCATGAGTTTTCGTTTGAGTTTTCCAAAAGTAAATGGTACCAAATATCGTTAGATTCCGCAAGTGCGAGCACGAATCCACCGTGGGCGGTGGCCGGACAACTGCGCACTTGGCATTAGGCATCCCATGGAGCTCTTGGCTGACGGGCCACAATCCCTCTCCCACTAACAGAAGCGAAATACACAGCCCAAGTTTCCCTCGGACACAAGCAGGCGATTGATGGAGTCGAACTCACGAATCCTTCACTCGGCATCTCGTAGGTGGAACCGGATGTTTTCACTCAAACTGTAGCACAAGAATAACTGACTCGCAAATCAACTGTGTTGAGAGGCTGAACTGCAATTCGAGGTGAATGCTTTCAAAGATGGCGCAGACAGAACTCTACCGAGCGGTGGCTGCGGAGACCAGGCTCAACTTGGGAGAAGGGAGAAGGGAGGAAGGGAGGACAGCCAATCCAGCCAGCCGGTGAACACCTCACCAACCAAAACAACAAGTCGTCAGCGTGTCCTCTCCCTCACTCGCTAGCACCACGTAGGCTATCAGCGCTCCTCAGCCGCGAGCATTTCATGGGAGCGGTCGACTTGAAATCACAGGGAACACAGTGAAGGGAGAGCGGCTCATTCTCTCCGGGGGGACAGCGTCTCGTGTGGAGGATCGCAATGAGACGCCGCTCCAACGAAAAAATTCTGTTCGACAAATCAGAGAATCGTACATAAGAGAGCGTGCGCGACAAAATATTTTGCGTCTTCAAAAGGACGATTCGAACGGATCGGGCTTCCGATAGAAATTTTCAATGTAGCTCTTGCAAGCGTTAAGAACTGTGAGAACTTGAGATCGACTTTGTATCACACCCAGTGGCGGCGCCAGGCCGAGGCAACTGAGGCTATAGCCTCGTCGAGCTCAGAATTCGACGAGGCTAGCCTCGTCGAAGAGTCTTGAACTATGAACTAGTTCACTGGTAAACCGGAGCAGTTTGAGCGTGGTTTGTTTTCTCGAGTCAGAATTCGGCGAAAAACAGCTGAGCGCGAAGTAATGCTGGTTCACGGAATATGTGCGCTAACACAGCTGATAGGAAAATATCATTTTTTTACTGAGAGGAAGATGGTGAACGCTTCGATTAAAGAGTCAACTACGTGCAGTGAATAGACGAAACCTTCCACGTCACCCCGGAATACCCATATTTGTTTTCAATTCAGGGAGAGAGGGGAGAGAGAGAGTTAAGCCTCAGCAAAAAAAAAGTCTGGCGCCGCCACTGATCACACCGGACCTTAAGACGACGCACAGTGGGCAAAATCGCCAAACTAGGTGGACAAAAGTCAGGTCCGGGTATCCGGCTTCGGTCAACTGGATCGGGCTCTCAGATGGCAGGGATCACGATTCCAATACATCCGGAAGACCCCAATGTTCACTTTACCTGTTCAATGAAGCACAGAATGTATCCAAAAAAAACGTCCTCGAAACGACTCTAATTTCATTCTGGTCGTGAAAACTTATTTACAAACGCATCTCAGCTCGGTCGGATGATACTTTTCGTGTCTTAGGGACCGCGTAGGCTCCACTCAGCACTTCAGCGGTGCGAAATTCTCGCCCTCAGGGTCGAATAGATAGTTTGCAGAATTATGGAAATTTCGCCCTGAATCTACCAACTTCGAATTGCGGGAAGAACACTGTGGGTGCGCTCATTTTTTTTTGAAATGCGCGTCTTTGAGCCAGCTTTCCAACCCTCCAAACCGATCTTGCGCATTTTTGCGCAAAACGAAACGCGAGCCGTTCCTCTGAAGGCCACGAAACCCTTAATGGTCTCCTCTAAAGATCGGCTAAATTCGAGTTCTAGGGAGAACACTGTAGGTGCGTGTGGGTGCGCTCATTTTTTTTTCAAATGCGCGTCTTTGAGTCAGCTTTCCAACCCTGTAAACCGATATTGCGCAATTTCGCACATAACGAAACGCGAGCTGTTTTTCTGAAAGCCACGAAACCCTCAAATCGCCAAATCCATGGGATATCGAGGAATCTTTGGATGACGACAGTTTTGTCAAACTGAGCAATGAAGACGATGAGATGAGTGAAGACGAGGAACCGTCAGCGTACTAGTGGGCCAGAGTCAGTATAACAGAATTGGATGGAATAATAGAAAAACGAGCGATTAATCAAGAGTTACTGATCCGTATTTCAATTATTGTCTTCTTTTTTTTCTAGGTTTTCTGGGAAAAGAAAATTTCTGAATTTAAAAATGGAAACCTATCTTCAACTCCATGTTGGATCCCAAGAGCGTCTCGAGATCCTATTTCGTTGAAACCTTGAGTGAAAATGGAGGAACATGAGACCGGGACACACTTCGGGTGACTCTGAATGAGCTCATTTCTTCACAATTCGCGTCTTTCGGGGCTACAAAAAGACCTCGCCAGCGTCTTCCTGGCTCTAGGGCGAAACCGTCGGAGTGGAGGCTACTTCATTCCTAGAGGCATGGTATTTTCCTCAAAAACGCCTCAAACCCGGGAAATAAACATAGTTGGAGCAATTCTGATGGCAGAATCGGAATCCTGGACCCCAAATTAGGCCGAAATAGTAGGTCTCAGATATTTTTGTCCACCTAGGGTCGGTTTTTTGCCCACTGTGCGCCGCAGAAGGAAGCGCAAGAGGGCATTCGATGACACCACTGAAGATGTAAATTTGTCGTTCGAGGGAGAGCTCAAGCAGGAAATCTACGCATGTTTCGACAGGATCCTCCAAGGAATCATGTCAAGACAATTACATGAGCTGAATGAAAAGTTCAGCATTCTAGAACCGGCCACACTCTTGGACGAGTATTTCGCTTGGGACCTGAACGCTTCTCCACCAGAAATCGATGGGGAAGAATTCCCATGTGAGAGGAAACGACTACAAAAGTTTGTCGAAGCGTGCACAGAACAAGTGCGAGCTGGGATCATCGATAGCGGGCCCTTTGAGCTCCTCCAATTCATAAAGAGTTAAAGTCTCGATATCTGCGTTCCAAACATTGTAAGGTTGCGTAATTTCTCGACAGTGGCTATAAGCTCCGCCACCTGCGAGCGAAGTTTTTCGAAACTCAAACTGATCAAGAGTTATCTACGAGGGAGGATGAGTCAACTCCGCCTCTCGAATCTCGCGATTCTATCAATCGAAACTGAGATTTCGAATAAAATCGATATGGAAGAAGCCATGAACGAATTCGCGATTCTCAAAGCACGCAAAAGTGACCTTTAAAACTCAATCGTAACCTGATCGACCGCCTCATACTTTGTGCAATAAATAATAATTGAAGTTCCTCAAAAGGGATACGATTGTGTTCCCAATGACATATTTCGACGCACCACCGTCGACTCCAGTCAGGAGAAGGGGCGGCATTTTCCGAGACCGCCTCGGGCGGCGAGTACCTTAGTTACGCCCCTGCCGACAGTACCCCCTGAATCCTTTTGAACTTCAATTCATTAAGCTCATGGATCTAGGACAACCACGCTGGTATCCCTCAACTCCACCCAAGGCTGATTCAAAAGGATCACGGGACATCCGGGATGATCTAACGCTGGTGCTATATAACCAAAGAGGGGCTGCGTCAAGGCTGCCCTGCCAGCCCAATTCTGTTCCTGCTGTACATCGCTTCCTTGGAGACCCACCTACAGAACAGTGGACTAGGCTTCCGAGTGAAGAAACGAGGAGACTTCTGGAATGTTCGAGAAAAGAAATACCTCAACATTGCCGCGCTCCTCTTTGCTGATGACCTCATACTGATGGGGAGAAATTTCACAGAAATGGGACGATTGCTAGAAATCACATCGCGGTTCGGCGATGAGAGGAAACTATCATTCAACCCGACAAAAAGTGCGATAGTAGTTTCCTCGGAGTCCGGTATAGGAACAGAGAGACCTCTACTGGTCCAAGAGAAAGCAATACCCAGGGATACGCACTATAAATACCTGGGCATCACTGTGTCAGCCTCTGGGATCTACTTAGATCGCCAGGAGGTCATCTGGGCAGAGAAATCCCAAACGGCTCAGAACCAACTGCGCGCCAGAGCGCTCTGGGGTTTCAACAGATTTGAGATCTCCAAGGCCTTATGGAAAGCGGTAGCCGTTCCGTCGCTCACCTACGCGAATGCAGTTACAGTAATGTCCAAAACTCTGGAAAGAAAAATATCATGCTCTTGGTGTCCCCACCTACAAAGTGGCAAATGAATTCGTCACTGGCGAACTGGGCTGGTCTTCATTCAGGGCCCGAGAAGCCCAGAGTAAGATACGATACTTCAACAGAGTGAAATCCATGTCTGACGACAGATGGCCGAAGGCTATACTGAATATGATGGATGAAACCGGAGTGGAAACGAAGGCCGTCCGAAGGGCACAGGAATTGTGCAGGGAGTTCAGATGTGAAGACATCACAATGACTCATACGGATCAAGGCAAACCTCTCCATGGGATCTTCAATAGAGCGATCAAGAGAAGGATACGCGAAGTGGAAACGGCAAACTGGAAAGACTCGATGAGTCAGAAGGATAGCCTCGCCCGATACACAACCTATGCTGCTGAGATGGGGGCAAAAATAAACCCATACGACAACAGTCGAGGATCAACTCTACTTGCGCTGAGTCGTGCAGGTATGTTGAGAACCAGGAATGTAAGGAGACACTCCGAGCCGGGAATAGAACCAACATGTGTCAAATGTGGAGTATACCCGGAAACCCTGAGCCATGTCATCTGGGAGTGCAATGAAACATATCACGAGGAGGAGGAAACACTAAATCGACTGGGACTCGACGAAAACCCTTCTCCGGAGATGACAAGCCACACCAAGAGACTCCTGCAGCAGTGGGAGAAAGAAACTTGCCATATCCGCTGAGATTACTCGCCACTGAAGTGAAAGTGTCATATACGTATAAGGATAAATAAATACCAATACCAATACCAATTAGATCGCATTCAAAGTAGAGCGCAGGCCTAACTAGAGCACACGTAAGCCCGGAGCGCAAGTCGCACTAGAGCGCAGGTGTAAAAAGAGCGCAGAATGGGCGCACGTCAAACAAGAGTCCAAAGTCTGTTTAAGGCGCAGGCTTCTAGTGCGCATCTGATAAGAGCGCCGACCTTTGAAGAGCGCAATGTTGTTCGAACTACGAGTTTGTTCGGAAACGCGCGTTGACGCGTTAAAAGAATATCTCTCTCTCTTCAAATCATAAAAGTGCTCCGTACAACGAATTTTTCGCATGGAAAATTTTCTTAAGACGAACTTCCTCGTTACGCGAACGAATAACCTTAAAACCTCGCAGGAGGAAAAAGCGGTCAGACAAGGAACCTTCACATTAGACACAACCAGGGAAAAATGTTTGCAGGCCGACGTGGACTAGCTTCACACTTCGTCCGGATGTTCTTTGATAATTCGCGTATCCGAGCCGCACAATTGCGCTTCTGCCGATGCTGGACTCCGATCATTCCAGAATGCTATATTTTTGACATTTGGGGCAACTAGTCAAAAAAGGGAATCAATTTGACGGTGCCCTCAGGTCCTCGTGCGTGCGAACGAGTCGTCTTGTCCCTCAAGCAACGCACAGCACGGTTCAACATGATAGATATCCTTCTTGCTACCAAATGAGCTCTTCATAGGTCGGCGCTCTGATCAGATGCGCTCTAGGAGCCCGCGCTTTGATCAGCTGCGCGCTAGGAACCTGCGCTCGAATACGACGTGCGCTCTATTTCGATTGCGCTCGAGGTTGATCGGCGCTCTTGTTACACCTGCGCTCAACTTCGAGTGCGCTCTTATTCAAAGTGCACTCTTGTTCCACGTGCGCTCTATTCAGAATGCGCTCTAATCAACGACCACCTTCCGCTGTGCAGGAAACATCAACCCATTAAGTGACCAAAGCTGCTCAGGAGAGAGTCACTCAATCTAGTCCGGTTCGTCCATCTGCGCCAGCGTTCCAGAGTTCGCTGGAGATACCGAGTATTCATTCTGCGACCTGGACACAGAAATGTCAGGCTCAAGAATAAGTTAGCCAGGATCTTGAGTGATCCGTCAGTTTTGTTGGTCTCACTCAGCTGGAGATGTGAGACTTTTGGAGCGTTTTCGTTTCATTTTCGGGAATCACCCTCTGCATAACCTGAGGCTGCAGATGGATGGGAGCCAATGCGGAGCGGAAATACGCCATAAGATGTTGGGTACTGTTTGTGGTGATTACGAGTTTTCAAGGTTTCGTTTCGGACAAGTGTTGCGGAAGTCTAGATACTCAAATGCGTTCGACCCGTTTCTATTCCCGGATTTTTTCCTCTGAGTCTCCAGGACTCTTCTTTATTGCTCAACAGCTCGTTAAATATTGAACTCGTTTCCGCTCTCTCTGAACTTGCTTACGAACATCGAACCGGCCACGACAGCAGACAGAAATCGACCCTCATTGTTTTAAGCAGATATGAATTCTTCGCGAGAGATTATTCGAAGGATACGAAGCGCGAGCTTCTGCTGAAACTTGATGGTAACTACGATACGAAATGTCGGCGAGGACTCGAGCTCGTCAGTTATTCTAGAGGCTCAAGAGAGATTTGCAGTGATTAGAGTTTCGTCTCTCCCCAGTGGCTCTCTCGGCGGACGTTCTGGGGGTGATTCACGTTGATTGTTTCGTTCCACTGGAGGCATTCACACTCCGGCTTCTTGGAAGCTCATCGCACCCCATTCAAGACCTCCCCTTCACCACTCACAGGAGTGTTTTGTCTGATGCGCTCCCCACAACTTCAGAGTATCCAGCCGAGAGTCAGGCAGGGTAAGGACCGTGAGTTTTGCGCAGTGAGCCGAAACTCCGCTCAGAATCAGACCAGAGCTCTACCCCGAGGCAACTGCTTTCTGACGATTCTAGTGGATTTCACGCAGCAACGACTCCCTTTTTGAAGATGGCGAGGAAGTTCGACTTCACCTGATCTGTGCTTCATTGTTGGGACATGGTTCGTGCCGATTTCTTTACATTCCACTGCAGTCCAGTCTTCTCTTGGACGTCGGAGAGAAGTGCCGGTCACGAGCGAGCTGAGTGAACTCAAGTGAACCTAATCTCTGAACATTTTACGATTGGAAAGCTGACCGAAGATCTATCCCACTGCCGACGATATTCCTGTTTACTGAAAATCAGCCGTTCTGAATGAGTGCGTCGATGTAGAGCGAACCGAGGCTTCGTTTCATGAGTTTCTGCGCACCATAGAGTTGCTCCGAAAGATTCGTCTCCCCCGCGCTCCCCAAGACCGAGAACATCCTGAACTCCGGTGCTGCAGAGACAGAGACCCTCAAGATGAAGAACCTCTGCAGAGCGCTGTTAATTTTACTTCAATTTAGCCGAAGTTCGACTTCAGGCTCGTTGGGTGGTGCCACAGCACCGCATGACGAAGCCGATCCAATGGAGATCGTTTCATCAAGTGAAGAAATCATACGAAGTCGCGGCCTGCAGCCCACATCGATCATGTTTCTGGACCTCGGAAGCATCCTCAGGAACGGGAGTTTCAGAACGAATGCTTCGTTCCTCTCGCTGCGACTGATCCCCTCACGGCCTCATTCTCCGATGAAAGTGCACACTGAACTCTGGCAAGCTCTCGCGGCGCCTCCGAGGATCGTCGTGATTCAATCACAAGACGAACGTTCGAAGAACCACGACTTCTTCGGAGTGGACTTCCTACAAAATATCCGTCACAAATTCGTGTTTCTCGTGCTCACTCTGTCGCCGACTCAACGAGGGATGAATCGACTGCAGCAGATTCCGTTCGGCCTTCCCACTGTCATTTGGTCAGGAAAAGTACTCAGCCATACGCGTTGCTTCGAAAATCGTGATAATCTCTTCTGGGAGCCCGTCTCTAAACCTCTGAGCGCTTGTGACTCAAAACTGACCGCTTGCAGAGTCGAACGGATCATCGAAACGTGCGTGGATGCTTCTGTATTACGGATGGATTACTACGTGGGAGTCAAATGCAACACAACACGAATGAGACTTGCCTTTGACGCCACGCCTTTCTTTCAGAATTTTGAGAATTCGAAATTGCTCTTATATTCTGCACTCGATATTCAGGAATCGGGAGATTATAATTGTTATTCTTACATCCCCTTGGCTTCGGTTGGAGTCACGGCGCTTGTGAAACCTTTTAAGATTGAAGTTTGGTGTCTTGTTCTCGCCTACGTTGTCCTCCTGGCCGTCGCATGGTCTCTGATCGTGAGAAAATCGGCACTGACCTTCTCAAGCGAGATCTCCCTCAGCACCATAACTGTACGCGAAGTGAAACTCTCTTCAAGGAGTTACTCCAGTACATTGATTGGTTGCGTCGCGCTTGCATTCACTTTCCTCATCGGACAGCTCTACTCGAATACTGTGATGTCCTCGTTTCTAGATCCGACGGCCGAAATGCCTGAAACTACTCAAATAATCAGCTGTAAAATGAACACAGCGTGTTGGAGCAAGCGGTCGATCAATCGCATTCTCAGTGTTCGGCCCGCCTGCAATCTCCCTTCTATGATGCTGAGCGTCATCGAAAAACCGTTGCGAAAGTTTCGACCAACTGAATTCCAAGACACGATTATTATGGATCTCATTCTCGGCGCGTCCACGCGCGTCCTCCCGACCGGATACCGACAGCTTCCTTTGGTTCCAACTCAAACCAGCAAAAGTATCGAACGCCTCATTCAGCACGGAATAATTTCTTCTGCGAGGCTTGATTTACATGAAGCGAAAGCCTTCGCGGAACGCCGACTCAAGAAGGGACTCATTCAAAAATCCGTCAACTCATTGACAGGGAACGCTTTTGAGGCTATACTGCAGTGGAAAGCTTTGAAACTCTCTTTCGAATACGCTTCGTACAACACGACAAGGGAGTGGTTCGACATGGAAAGTTTCTCGAAAGTGCAACCCCTAATCGGATGCTGCGCTCTGTGCGCTGTTTTTGCGCTCAGCATCGAGCTGTGCTACGCGAACGGACACAGAATCCACGATAAAGTGACGCCTCTGCTCCAGAAGGCTCTGAACTCCAGGCTCTACCAGAAAGAAACTGAGCGCGTGTGGAGGGACGAAGCGAGGAGAACGGATGTTTTATTTTGGAAGAGGAATGCTGTGACCGAGCAAAACAACGAAACAGCAAGGCTATAGATCTCTCCAATTAGAGGAGGGATAGATGTTGGTGCGAAGGCGATGATCTCATGTCCAACGCGTCTTTGAGGTCTGCGACTTCTGTTCATTGTTCATGTCTGCAATCTTCATCACGCTGTAGAGTGCTAATTTGGAATCGCACGATCTCGCCGAAGACGGAAGACTTCTCACGAAAATGTTCTCGTAGTTATCATGAGAGTAAAAACACCCGTTCGCCAAACCCTCATTGAAAACAAAACTATTTTACCAGATCAACGATGTTTTCGAGAGCCTCTTGAGCTAGGCTTCTGGGGTAAACGACTAAAAGTAAGTAAGAGATCCCGCTCGAGAAATCTCATAGTTTCCCGCCTCGCTCACCACGTTCTCTCCTGCGCGCTGTCAGCCGGGCGGCGACCGCGTCACGCCGCTCTCAGCGCTCTCATATCCTGGACGAGCGGTCGTCCAGTTTTGTTCCGAGAGGGTCCGCCAGAATCGCGTGTAGCCACTCACTGGCTTCCGGCCGGGAAACTATGAGATTCCTCGAGGGTGTAGGGTGATTTGAGCGCGAACTGAATTCAGCGCATGGTCGAGTTGAGCGCAGTCGAAAGCGCGGCTGATTTCCGCGCAGGTGATTTCCGCGGAGTTGAGCGCGATCGTCTTGAGCTCTAGCTCGATCCGTAACCATGATGATGGGCATTATCACTCGGGGCTCCGAGACACCATTGTCGCGCCAGTAGTCTATTTATCCGTAGGTACGGAATGATACGGAAGAATGAAGGAAACGGAAGAATTTTCGGTTCCTGACCACGCCATAGTTGTCCATGTCTGCCGAGTATACATTCATCAAGAGTCTGCGAACTCATGTGAATTCTGTCTCATACTACACCGAGCATCAGAAATGCGGCTTGTCCCGTGGGAAGCCTCTGAAGCTATTTCCGCCGAGACTTTTCTATATGCCCTCGATTCTGAATAAAGGTCACTGGAATTGTGGATGGACTCCTATTTCCTCTAGAAGCCGCAACAGGATTCGATCTACTCTTTTGTAGTGTTTCCTGCTAGGGAACATATAGAAACCTGCCGAGAAAAAGCTGAGATCAGCAGAAGGATCTTTGGCGCCAAAATCCGTTGAACTCCGCGGGGGTTTGTCGACGAAGAAGTGTTTCTTTATGGTGCAAGATCAAGCTGCGCATCAGATCCATTCAAAGATGTCGCTGAAATCCCTAGAATCCAATCGGAAGAAACCCCTCTTGGTCGTTGATCACTTCGTGTATAGGAAGGATCGTCTCCTAGCCGATGAAAGGCAATCATGGCGTTGCAACAAGACGAAGTGAAATGCCAGGATCTACACCAAGGAAGGAGACCACGGCGCACAGTGGGCCAGCGGCGGACAAAAATGGCTGCCGCAGGGTGGCGCTGCGAACGCCCCAAAACGCGCTATAGAGACATTGAGCAAAATTGGAAAATCCATGTTTTTCCCATTCTGGCTGTTAAGCTTGAGTCTAAAATCAAGAGAATAGACGGACAGATGGCTCACGGAGCATATTCAGTGATTTTCTTCTGATTTCCACCCTGTTGGTTTGAAATTTTTGTGGTTGAAGTTGCATGGCGTCGAAGACGCGAATGTATTTGGCTTGCGAAAAACGTGCATTACTTTCCAGCGGGGCTTAGCGGTACTCTGAATCAAAATTTTCCCGATTCTTAAGATCCTCTGTGAGCTTCCGAAACAAATTTCAAGTGCTGAAACCTGCAGTACCAGAAGTTATGCGTCACTGAAGCTCCACTCGGGTTTTCAGACGATCGAGGACCTCGTCAAGGACCAGGAGTAATATCTTGACTGTCTATTATTTCAAATGAATTCGTGTTGACTTAAATGGGAACGTGTAATCGCGACCAAATATTTGATAAATAGGACTCTCAATCGAAATTTGAGCGAGTAGCTGTGGTCAAGTGTTGTCCCCAAACTTGCGTTCGGACCCACCAACGGGTTAACCAGAAGTGACGCATAACTTCTGGTACTGCAGGTTTCAGCACTTGAAATTTGTTTCGGAAGCTCACAGAGGATCTTAACAATCGGGAAAATTTTGATTCAGAGTACCGCTAAGCCCCGCTGGAAAGTAATGCACGTTTTTCGCAAGCCAAATACATTCGCGTCTTCGACGCCATGCAACTTCAACCACAAAAATTTCAAACCAACAGGGTGGAAATCAGAAGAAAATCACTGAATATGCTCCGTGAGCCATCTGTCCGTCTATTCTCTTGATTTTAGACTCAAGCTTAACAGCCAGAATGGGAAAAACATGGATTTTGCTCAATTTTGCTCAATGTCTCTATAGCGCGTTTTGGGGCGCTCGCAGCGCCACCCTGCGGCAGCCATTTTTGTCCGCCGCTGGCCCACTGTGCGGCGTAAGTACACAGCTTTCGGCGAATATTTCGGGAGAAGACGAAGGATTTGTTCAGGAGCATGTGCAGGGGGAGCCTATGGGGCATTCGCCCCCCATATTTTTTTCCCCTGTTAAACTCCCTAAACTGGAGTATCAAATAGCTTCCTTACATGAAGGGTTCGCCCTCCATCGGCGATTGCAAGAGAAGCCGGCGCCGTTGGATTTGTTGAGATCTTGCCATGCCGATGCAAGAATCGGGATCTACACATAGGGTCGATCGTCGAGAACTAATTTGTTCTACCGGAACAGTTATATTTCCCTGAAGGAGTGCTCGAATTGGGAAAATCGGCATTGGCGTGGGAACGACTGTTGCAAAGATGGTCGCATATGGATGATCGATTGTCATTAAGCATTACTTCTTTGGCTCTCCCGTTCCCCCGTGTGTGTTTGCCGGACACCGCCCTACTCTTACTGACTTTGTGGTCGATGAGCTGTCGGTTTACGACGCTCTCCGCTCGCTGGGTAACAAGTTGACGATCACACCCGACGGTCTGCCTCCGTTACTTTTCTCCAGAGCGGCTCTCGGTTTAGCGAAGCCTCTGCAGCTTATCTTCAACCTATCGATGACTGCGGGCACTGTCCCGCGAGCCTGAAAGAAGGCATTTGGTACTCCCGTTTTCAAGGGCAAGGGTTTGCGTACCGATGTCGGTAACTATCGACCTATCTCGATAACTGTTGTCGCGAGCAAGGTTTTGGAGAGGATCATTGCCGACCGTTTGCTGCACCACTGTGAGATCAACGGTCTTCTTGATCCCCAACAGTTCGGGTTCCGTGCGAAACGTTCAACTGTTCTTCAGGTGGCCGTTACGTCTGGCTTTCCGACTACAACCGCACATCTGCGAAAACTCACATCATCTTTCTGGACTTTCACGCGGCCTTTGATGTTGTTAATCATAGATTTCTTGTCGCGAAGCGTCAGACCTTTGGCATTTCCGAGAGCGAATGGTTTGCTTCTTTTCTCGGTGAGCGCAGTTTCTGCGTCCGTGTGGGGAATTCAAGATCCACGTGGAGATCCTCATTGTCCGGCGTCCCGCAGGGGAGCTGTGTTGGTCCGCTTTTATTGACGGGAAAACGTCTTTATTGTGACCGCGGGGCACTTAGATAGTACTTCGTCATCTAATCCTAGAATTTTGAAGGTCTATGAGGGACTCAAACTTTTTTCGGGCTAGACCAACTCGGTTACTTTTTGTTGGAGGAGGTTGGAAATTTATGGGGCAAGCCGCTGTTCAAATTTGGTTGGGCGTTGATTCCCGAAAGGATGGAATTGTGCAATTCTTTGAGACCCCCGAAAAGCTAAGAATTCCGCATAAATAGTCGTTTTGTCTGGTTATATGTAAAACCACATAAACTTGTCCGGTTTTCGCCCGACGGTGCTTCATTCGACAGTCATCCCGGAGCGCCGCTCGATCCCGGCTCAGGGCGTTGCATGAATGTACAATTCACTGAAAAGTGATCGGGTTTTGGTGCACCATACCGAAACCATCGGCTCTTCATTGGTCCATTTGTGAAACAACGAAACTTCCAGTCCGGCGCGGTCGTGTGTCGATCTAGAATATCGTGAAAATTCGCTTAAAATCGTCTCAAGGCTCAATTACTTGAGTTCACATTTCCCGAACGAGGATACCTCAGGTTTCAGACTGTGCAGTAAGTGCTTTGTGGAAACATCAGAGTTCCATTCATGAGCAAGAGTAATGGTTATAAATATCCACCGGAACCGCCGAACTTGCCGAAGCTAGATGTCTTGACGGAGCGACTAATTTCCCCTCCAATCCCTTTCATGCAAAATTCGGCGGTTACGGTGTGAGGGAATTACGGTATAATTGGTCAGGTGATTAACGTACCTGTTGACGTGAACACGATGGTACAATGTTTATCGCGGCCTCAGACGATGACTTTGTTTTTCGACTGACTGATTCGATGGTATCTCAGCGGTTTCGTCAAGAAATGGGTCATAGAGTGTTGGTTACGTTTTTTGATTCAACAGCCGCTATACCGTTAGTACAATATCACTGTTGACTGATCGGAGTTTAGAAACTCGAGCTTTGAAATCGAAACACGAGCCCCCTTTGACGAAATCATGGATCCTTTGAATTCCGAAGAGACGCCAGCATCTGAACTCATCCATACTATGCAGCAAACGATGATGTGGCATGAAGACCATTGGCTGGATATAGCCCCAGGTCAGAATCGAACGCCCGAGAGTCTTCTTCGCGACAAATTCGCTGAGGAATTGTCATTCCCATCCATAAACTTCGGAGTTCCTCGTGAGATACGATCGCAAGATGTCAGTTCCCTGCGTTTGAGGATTCCGAAGACGACGAGAACGGAACTCGCAGTAGCCGCTACAGACTTCGTGCTATTTGTAGAATCCTCAGATACCGTAACTACGATAAGAATGATATTTTCAACCACAAGCGATATTCCCCTTCCGGAATGAGCTCCTTGGCATCATTGATCGAGACAATTTCCTCCATGTTTACGAGGAACACGAAAGTGAAATTCTCGAAAATCGAAAAGAGTTCGAAGCCAACATCAACATCGACAAAATCATTCGTGAGATAGAGGCAATCTGCATCGCGAATGAACGAGTCGACGATGCAGTCCTCACTGAACAAAACAATTTTCAAACAAATCCAGAACAACGCGAGCTCGTTTTGGAAGTAATCCACCGTCTGCATGCTCCAAACCAAAAAAAACAATCCAACCTTTCCTCACAGGGCCAGCAGGTTGTGGAAAAACATTCACACTAAAAGCTCAAAAGGAAACATACAATCAGTACGCACAGCAGCATAGCTCCATGAACAACGCCTATATCGCCACCGCGACAACAGGGAAAGCTGCGGTCGGAAACAATGGAGTGACAGTTTATGCTGCGTTTCGTCTCACGATATAAAAACAAACATCACAATTATCCCTGAACTGCATCCCTAAGACGCGAATGACGTTTTCCCGCAAAACACGACGGTAGTCTCGTAAAGACTACCCTCTTAATTTTTTTTATTGTTTACCACTGATATCATGTTTGAAATGGAAGATAGCGTGTCGCACTCATCTTATGCGGACGATGTAAAAATCTTCGCTGATGTCTCTCGTGTGAATGGCCGTGTGGCACTCCAGACGCTACATAACATCGAGTCATGGGCGACTAGATGGAAGTTTCAGTTGTCACCGTCCAAATCTGCTACGTTACATATTCTTCACGATGATAGTTACACTTGTGAAATCTTCGGTGTGGAGATACCCGAAGTTACACGAATTCGTGACCTGGGCATCCTCCTTTCGCATGATCTCAAGCCTTCTCAATCTTCACATTTGCGATGTCATTTCCAGAGCGGGTCGAACCGCGAATTTTGTAATTCGCGCATTCGACTGACGAATCCCAGAGGTGTACATCCGAGTCTATAAAGCCCTCGTTCGTCCGATCTTGCTGTATGGCTTTCCTGTTTGGAGACCCTGGACGAAGAAGTCAATCGCGATGCTTGAGGCTTTCCAGCGAAGGTTCTTTCGTCGGGTTGCCAGTAAGTGTGAAAGTGACCTGGCGGAGTTTGACACTGAGTCGATTGTAGATCTCATGGATACATTTGACCGCGGCCTGGCGAATCGCATTTTGTGCAATATCGAGTTTGGTGAATTTTTTGAACGAGTGCCTACGAACACACGATCGAGGCAACGATATTTGGTTCCCCGAGCGAGGAACAATACCATCCAAGGTAGTTTCCGCTGGCGGCTCGCGAGGACACTATCGAACCGTTGATCTTACGATTTCTCCTCATAAAGTTATTATGGTCGTCACTGATAATAATAATAATAAACTCGAATGCTTTACCGACCGGGCTTTTTTGAATACTGGAGGAGAGCCGGAAGCTCCACGGGAGAAATGTCAAAATACTTCCGAACTGTACCCTCGTAGTTCAAATCGAACTTAGTCTTCGAAATCGGATTTGCTAGATTGCGCACTGGATTTGCTCGTGATCCCACACAAGCTCCCGGTTCAATCACCGATTGAATCAACACCGGTTTTTTTACCTTCGCGAAGACACCATTGAAAACTGATTCTTACTTCTGATATTCGTTGCGTACAAAGTGTTATCTGAATCCGTGATGACCTATGGAACTGCTTCTTCTGATCTATATATTCCGCCTAGGAGGCCAGACTCGGTAAAATCTACAGTATAGACCAGCGGTGTCCAACTGGCGGCCCGCTTTGGATCAACACTTGGAATGGCCCTCCAGATTTTGAGTGCTTTGAGCGAGTTGCCGATCATTATTCTCCCCAACCATACATGTCCCGACTGCGTTTCAATCGATTGTATTTTGACCGAAAAGAGTTCGAGCATGTTTCTTTCCAACGCGCAGGGAGACCTCTGCGAAGGCGACATTTGACGTAACGAGAGCAGAGAGTTTTCGATTATGAAATACAGTAAAACACAATACCGGAGTCGACTTTCTCGGAGTCATCTCAAAGCAATTCTCAAAGTAAAATCGAATCGTGCATTCGTTCCAAATTTCAGTCAGCTAGTAGAGGCGACATGCTCACCGTTTTCTACGAAGAAGTGATATGTTCAACTTAGATGAATATTTTTATACAGAGAATGGCAACACATCCAGTGTCTTTTGTGATATTAGGAATCCCAGAGGAACCTGTGTAAGCTTCGAGCATTTTTCGTCATTGAAAGTTGGCATTTCGCTGTCTTTTCAAACTCTGGCCCGAGGGAGTTAACCGAATCATCCCATGCGGCCCGGCGCAAAGACTTGGACATCCCTGGTATAGACTCTGTTGCGGGAGACCTGGTCCTTCGATCCCTGGGCAGATTGTAGCCAATCAGCCTGACGCTATCCGCGAGAAACGTTGCATTGGATTCGTAGTCAGGTGTCAACCTTGCCAACCGTTCATTGAAGAAACGATATTTTTTCCGCATCGGAGGTGGCTTCCTTGTCGCTGCGTTGAGAAGTAGCCTCTGGAAACGATACTTCTCTTTGTCCTGTTTGAGATGCCGCATCATCTCTAGCATAGAATCCACAGAAAAGGTCCGCTGTCTTCGAGCGAGGCTCCGATTCAGGGGAAGGGTTGTCGGGATAATGGGTTTTCGGGATAGTGGGCTACAATTGCTCAGTAACGGGGTGCCGGCAAACAGGAAAACCAGGCGATTTTTCGCAGATCGATGGAGGCCCAGCGCAGCTTCCAGGAAGAGAGCCTTCAACTTGTCGAGGGCCATGAACTGTGCAGGGTTGAGGTATGCCCATGTGATCTGGATACCGTAAGCTGCAATGGGGGCTATCTTCAGGTTGAAGAGCTGGAGCGCGGTTGTCAAGGAGAGTGTAATTGGGCTGGGGATCGAGAAGAACGCTGCTCTCGCTTTACGGATGCGCTGCGAGACGTGCCGGGAGAAATTCAGAGCCCTTTGCGAGAGTTCAATGCCGTGGTAATTGAAGTGTCTGACCTTCTCTATGGTTTCGCCTCCAAGTCTGAAAGCATCTCCGATAGTGGGTGGGCCACCGCTCCCAAACTTTATTGCCTTCGTTTTGGACGTGTTGATCTTGAGGTCGTTATTCCCCGAGTAGGTTTCAAGTGATTTAAGCGCTTGTTTCAGTTGTATTCGCGATCTTGAGAACAAGATGACATCATCTGCGTAGAGGATCAGTCGGACAAGGTCGTGTCTTAAGGAGATATATCCCGGCAGGTCGCTGATTAGTATCGTAAACAACAAAGGGCTGAGATTGTCACCCTGAGCGAGACCGGTGCATTGGGTGAACGGTGGCAGTACTGCAACGCCATCCTGTATGGCGACCTCCCCTTCTTCTAGGATGGCGACAAGAAGTTTCATGATCCGTCTGCTGACAACAAAAGCCGATAGTCCGGAAGGTCTGATGTAATCTGAGGGAACGAGGCTCATATTCTCGAAGAACGACTCTTTCACAGGGGAGCTCAACGATGCGCGCGCCATGCATTCACAAAGACGAAAGAGTCGTCTGCGCGCTCCAATAACATCGAGAAGAAGCAAAATAAACAAACGAAGCCTGCGCGCCAGCGACCGAGCACGCATGTTCACTTTGTGATTGGATTCTCACGTGTTGATTATGGAAGCTCAGCTGAAGAATCTCTGGGGTGAGTCTCATTCCACTCTGCCTGGAGTCAAGCTTGGCTTTCAGATAGTACAAATGAATGCTGAACGTCGTGTCTTGATGCATCACGGTTAATGGTGGTACCTGATCCTTCCAGACAGACTCGATTGAAGCCGAACCATAAATGACGATGGAAACCGATTGTCAGCTGATTCCTGACTTGACTGATGAAGTGGATGCGAAGACCTGCTCGGATGGAGACCCAGTGGAAGAGAATCCCGTGGAAGGAGGAGCTCTTTTGGACGAATATTCTTACACTCAGCGAGATAATTTCACCTCAGAAATCTTCAAGATTGAAGTCGCCAACTTGCCGTTCCATATGTCGCCGAAAGATTTCAAGAAGCTTTTAGTTAGTCGATTGCGACTCCAACCCCACAAGATCAAGATGTTCAATATCAAGCGGTCTCGATTCGCTTTCGTGACGTTTAAAAATGAAGAACAGCGCGACGAAGGAATCAAAACCCTTGACGGTTATAAATACAAGCAAGTAACGTTCCGAGCGGGATTGGCGAAACCGAGGGCAGACCCGGTGCAGCGAGCGAAGAAACAGGAAAGCCGATCGTTGGCCAACGACTCGACGCAGGAAACACAGTCTGTCCTCGATGTTGTCATACCGTGGCATAATGTGGCTTACGAGGAGCAACTCCGACGAAAGCAGTTATCAATGGTGGAACTTCTCAAGCGGCTCGAAAGGGATCTCAGTCGTCAACAGTCGAAAAGTTTCAATGACTTCATGCGCGCACTCAAATCACGGGCGAGCAGAGCGACAGTTTGTGAAATGGTTGACATATGCGGCAGTCCGCGAGAAAACTTCTACCGGAACAAGAATGAATTCACGCCCGGTCATGACGAAAACGGAAGGATTGTCGTCGGTTTCCGAAAAGCCAGTTACAAGAAAGGATCGACTGAGGTTGGCGGTGTTACGGACGGAATGAAGCATATTCCCAAGCGAGCTCTGGAGGTCGCGACGCTCTTCGAAGAGTATTTTCAGCGTTGCGCGGAAACTCGGCCTCCCTACGACGCTCAAGATGAACGGGGGTTCTGGAGGCAGCTCACAGTGAGAACGTCAGAGACGAACCAGTGTATGGTGATTGTCTTGATGCATCCACAGAATCTTTCGGACGAAGAAATCCAGCAGGAGGTCGCGAAGCTTAAGGAGTTCTACGACACTGCACTGAGAGACGTTGTTTCTTCATTTTTCTTCCAACGTTTCGACAAGAAAGGCAACGTTTACCCTCTGGAGCATGTGGCTGGGTCCGAGGTGATTGAAGAAAGATTATTGGGTATCAGATTCGAAATCTCACCTCCGAGTTTCTTCCAAGTGAACACAATAGCGGCTGAGTTACTGTACAGGAGGATCTACGAATTGGCACAACTCACCACCGAGTCTACCGTGCTCGACCTTTTCTGTGGCACCGGCTCTATCGGACTCACTATGGCATCGAAGGTGAAGAAAGTCCTTGGAGCCGAAATAGTTCCTGAGGCAATCGAGAACGCACGACGAGTTGCTATCGAGCACGGAATTCTCAACTGTGAATTTATTGCCGGCAAGACGGAAGACGTGCTCTCCCTTGCGCTTCATAAAATCTCAGATGAAAAGCAAGTTGTTGCGATTCTGGATCCTCCGCGCCAAGGCGTGCACAAGCGTGTCATCAAATTGCTTAGATCTTGCGACAACGTTTCATGTGTGATATACGTTGCTTGTAACCCTGCTGCTGCGATGCCTAATATTGTTGATTTCTGCAAACAGTCCAGCAACAATTATCGGGGTGAACCCTTCTTCCCTGTTGCGGCACAACCCGTCGATATGTTCCCTCACACACCTCACACGGAACTCATCGTCGTTCTCAAAAGATACGAGGACGTAGTGCAATCCCAGAGAGGCATGGACTCTGATGATGCGACGAAAGTTGCGTGAACGAACGGGGCATGTTGTGGACGGGTCATGCTTGCTTGCTTGCGAAAACAATAAACAAGTTTTACCTCGTCGGAACCAAACATGTTTATTTGATGCAAGCCTAGAAGATTACGGTGACAACACCGAGCTCACATCGACGAACAGCAATATGCCAGAGAGAGAAACGCAAGAGTGGATGAGAGCAGTTTTACTGTGGCTCCGCGCACTATTTATCGGATCTAATACAATGATTGCAAAAAATTTCAGCCGTCAACTAACAATAATTGTCGGCGGTCGTGGCGACGCGCAAACGTGCCCGACTCGAGACATGTAGGTCCCGGGTTCGATCCCCGCCCGGGGCATTTGCATCTTCCTAGGGATCCGTCGACTGAAGCAATACCCAAGGGTGATACCGGCGACGTTAAATAAAATTGGCTGAGTGGTTCAGCCAGGAAGAATTTATTAACTAACAAAAATAGTGACCCCCTAATTGTGAGAGGGGCGTAGTGTATAACTACTTCCGCCGCTCTTTATCAAAAACCACTACATTGATGACGATGGCGATCAGGAGGAGGACGATAGTCTTGTTCTCCAGCAACCTCTTCCTAGTAGGGCTGTGAGAGATAGAGGGACGAGAATTATTTTTTTCCCGAGAGAATTAGAAGTCTCCAGAACACAGGAGTCGCGGTTTCTGTTCCCACGAATGAATACAATCATTGGAGCATCACCGAGGTCTCAGCAGCTCTTATTTTCTGGGTTTTTGGACTCTTTATTCGATCCGAGGATGAATCTTCAAGTGACAGCCCATTTCATCATTTTCTAGCCGCGAGAATATAATCGCAGTGAATCCTTTCAGATGGGAGCACCGTAAATTGGGACGACCTCTTCTTTCTGAGAAGGACTCTAGAAGATTCTTGGGAAGATTGCTCGAATGGAAGCGACAGTTCTCCGCGAATGAATCACTCACTCATTGTCGGTGCTTAGAATACCGATGAATTCGAGAATAACAGGAAATGCTTGGAGAGATGGAAGAGACAAAGGATGTGGCCTGGCGATGTTAGAGTTGGCAGAGACGCAGAATTCCTGCTGCGATCGCGGTTGGAAGGATGTTGATGCCCTATTTCCGTTTCCTTACTTAGCAAGCGAAGTTGTCCTTCTTCCGTTTTTCTTGTGAGTTTGGAGGAAACGTCGTCGCAACCTTGCCAGGCAAACCCTGAGTCGGACGTCCGAATTTCTACCGTGCGGGATGCGGGAGATAAGCCGATGACGGAAAAATGGCTGAACCAATAACCTGAACACAACTGATAACATCCTGCGTTTTGATTGCAGATAGCTCGACACGTGCCGAGAAGAGCTCATGAAACGCCAAACAGGGCTACTTTCGCTGTCGTTCTGTCTCTGAGCATCGGTGACCGACGCGATGTATATAACTGAATAAAACTGATCAGAATCATGAATAGGAAGGCAGGTGGAATAATTTGCTGGGCGCTATTTGGATCACGATAGCGGCACGGAATGAAGTAGACGACCTCTAGCACAGAAAAATTGAGAAACTGCGCAGCTCTACTACAGGGCAAGTGTCCTACCACTCAAGAAGCTACGCGCAACTTACGGATTGTCGGCGTTTCTCGAGCTCCAAGTCTCCGTACGGCACACCCTGTCTCCGCCTGAACTACCGGGCGCCTGACCCGGGTTTTTGGGTGATTCTGGAGAGTCAAGGTAAGGTAGTGAAGGGGAAGATTTCTAAGGAACGAGAATTGCTCTGTTTGGCACAAACAGAACCCGGGACTCACTCGTCGATCAACGCTTTCAACGAATCCCTCTCTTTGAAATGTATAAAATATATTATATAGGGTAAATGTACCAGTTATGGACCCCCTGACCAGTTTTGGACCCCCTACCAGTTATGGACCGGGTCCATAACTGGTCAAGGGTCAAATTCACCTGACCAGTTATGGACCCCCATCGGTTTTGGACCCCCTACCAGTTATGGACCCGGTCCATAACTGGTCAGGTGGATTCGACCCCTTGACCAGTTATGGACCGGGTCCATAACTGGTAGGGGGTCCATAACTGGTCAGGGGGTCCATAACTGGTACATTTACCCTATTCCATCGGGGCGTTCGACGGCCATCACCACCGTTCCCATCGGGATCGCGCCCTTGCCGTCGTGAAGGTTGATCTCGTGATGATCATCTGAGTTATCTGGCAACAAGATGGACCTGACTTCAAACGAACCCTGACATCAATCCCACGATTTCGGACATCCGCCCACATCTAGGCTTCTACCTTCATATTGAAAACCTCATTCTGAGGCCACTGTTATTATATTCAATCAGGTCTCCTTCTCAGATTTGAACCATAGTCAGCTACGAATTTCGAGCACTCGAACGCGATCCACATTCGCTGTGAGACTGCGAGAGCAAGCGTATCATACCCGGGAGACACTGACCTTTCTCGAATTGAATGAGGAGACCCTCTGTTCGGACGGTAATACGTAGTTGTATAAGTGCCATCGTCGCGATTGCCTTCGGCAACCAGATGAGACAACCAGTTCCTTGAGTAGGTGTGAGATCCCACATCGCGGACGATACATGCTGGCAAGAGCGATAAATAACGAAACTCGATTTCCCAAGAATCGTTCTTCGCGAGGAATTCGGCAATGCGGATGGAAAACCTTCACTTCCCCACATTTCGAAGAGATTTCCTATGTTTCCTTGGAAGAACGGCAGTATATGATGCTGAGAGCTTCACAATTGGAGATCTGGTCTCATTCGTGGCCGTTACCACGAGCCTTGAAAAAACTCTAGGTCTCCTGAAGAATAGAGGTCGAACTCGTCTGAGGTCTTTCAGTGGCATCTTCATTAGCATCGAAGGACAGTCTTAGAATGCGTTTGACGTGATCATACATTCATAGCGGTGGTGGAAACGCATGCTCCCGACTCTGATTTATTGATCGCACTCTCTCGTGGTCGCCGAGCTGCTCAAAACTAAACTTTTTAAGGCTTGGAATAATTTACCGTAGAAGCCGAGCTCGCACTCAGTGATATTATAATCGTCTTATTTGTCGTCTCGGGTATTTGATAGATTCCAGCAGACGAACGTTTGACGCTGACACCACTGTTACTTCTCAGCGACACTCCTGCAGAATGCCTCAGATGGGTGATAGTATGTTCGGTAATGAAGCCCGCCGTCGCGGATAGCCCCTGTCCGTAACTCATCGGTTGTAGTCCACCCAATAGCAGTCAGCTACTGCGTTCGGGTCACAATAGACTTTCCTCAAAACTTGGGAGTCGGGCCTGGAAGATCATTGACTGGCGCATCGGTGAGTAAGAATTTGAGCCGCAAGCCGGGTGTAGATCTACGGTGCTCGAATCCGGAATCAGGAGTTTCTCTCGGATTCTCCCAGCGAAGAATCCACGTTTAGTTTTCGAAGTGTTGAGCGATTCAAAACCGATTTGTCGTCCATGCGAATTTGCCGTGACGTCTATGACAAACACTTTCTGTGGGAGCAAGAATAGAATAAGGAGGACATCCCGTTCCTAGGCTGTCTTCGTCGCTTCGTTTCTCTCGTTGAGTGGCCAACCTCGCGACCCCGCGCGAATTATAATCAATGTTCCGAATAATCGATTCGGAAAACACCATGAATTCAGCTGCGAGATTAAGGAGAGGATTCGAATCTGAGGTTGAAAAGCGACAACCGAAAGGATCGACTATGAGAGTTGAAATTCAATCATCGTGAACGGCGTTCTCAGGCGAAACGCGGCAGAATTTGGTTATTAGACATGGCCAACGAGAGACTGCACAGAAGATTGACTGCTGTCGTGATTATATGGAAGATAGATCTTGGAACAAGTTGAGAGCGTCCAAATCATGAAATCGGATGATTTTGACGCTCGTCAACCATGAGAATTAGACGGAGTAGGCGATCCAGGAGCAATGAAAAAATTGAAAACATGTCTTCTTAGGAACAAGATGAGGCCTGCCGAAATCTAATGCATTATTTCCCTCATTTCATGTTTTACGAAACTCGACAGTAAATTCCTGCTTCTCGGAACGGGGCTCAAGAATGTGGTTCTTGATTTGCGCCGTTAGCCTTGCAATGGGCACTTCGGCTACATTCAGCACATCCGGATACGTGAACAACGTCTTCGAGCTTTTCAAAATCAGAGTAAGCTCGCCACTTTCCTCAGTTTCGCATTCATTCCCTCTTCCTTCTCTGATTCAACTCATCTGAAAAACATTCATGCCACGATGGTGATACTTGCATATCGTCCAAAAAAGGTCGAGAGGATTCCGATACTCAGATTGGAACAAGGAGTTCATTCACACATCTGTCCTATTTTAGTTGGCTGAAAACGGGTCTGTGAATTGGGCTCTTCCGGGTTTCGACATCGAGTTACAACGCTCAGGTGACATGTGCTCTCTATTCACTTCTTGAGAGAGGAACTCCCTATGAAGAGCTTTTCCGAGGATTCCGATTTTCGATTTTCATTCCAGACGACAACCTCTCGATTTCTTTCTTCCGTGCATATTTCCAAGGACTCGAACATTTGGAACTTGAGGATGAGTGCAGTATGCGAAATGTGTCGCGAATAATTAACATCGAATGCCTCGCAAGATTTCCGAACGCAATTTTCACGGCATACGGGAACCTCAGGGTTTGTAAGGTAAACTTTTCGATTTTTCTTTCTTGTCACGGAGAGGTCGAGTACAGAATTCCCCGGGAAGTGTTTGTAGACTGACTAGCTCGTGAGACATTCGCTGGAAAGATAATCAGTTGAAGAAGCACTTTGCTTGAGTGCTTTCCGCGGAGGTGTAAATAAGTTCCCCTTGGATCCGAAATAACTCTCTGGGGATGGAGCGAAGCCTGGATGAAATTTCCGCGAGACGATCTGTCAAGCAAATCGACTCGATGCATTCACTGAATGCAACCGACACCTGCGATCAACATAATTGATACAGTGAACTACTTTGGAAGAATTCGATAATAGAGTGCTCGTGATAATATTTCGACGACGCTCACTTATCCTTAACCCCTTCCCCCGCCCCCGGTAAGGTGAAAAAACGGCCTTGCTCTCCCGTCTCACCCCAAATGAGGATAGAACAATAATATCAAAAAGTCCTTAATTCCGATTTTTTTTCGCGAAACTCAAAAGACTTCTCAAAACTTTCTGCCGGTAAAGTGGGCGAACGGTTGATTTTTCGTTTGAAGTGAAATTTGATACCGGGTATATCTCCCTGCAGGACGGAGCAACCGGTGGAGTTATAAGAGTTCATGTGACAACCAACAATCTCCTTTTCCTCTTGCGAATCGATCAAACGGTTAACAAGAAGGTCATTTCCTTCGAGCCGGTGTCGCCTCCCGTTTTCGATGTCACAATCGCACCGAAGCTGGTCCCAATAAGCTGGTCAGATTATTCCGCTCCATCGTTCTTTGATCTGCTCTGAATGAATATTCATGATGCATTTTCTGTTCCTGATTCGAGGAAGAGAAAGTCACTTTCGAATTCGGCACTTCCAGGGAGGATCCGGTCAAAACTGAGATCAGCAAATGGTCTCATGGGAAATTTCTAGGCTTTCTCAACGTCGACATCAAATGGATCCTCAACGATATCGTAGCAATGACCCCATTCGGTAATGAACGGTAAATAATCCGGGACCGAAAAATCCGTCCGGATTATCCATCTAAAAGGTCTGGCTGCGGAAGGACAAGTTTGCAGAATAAACGACATTTTCTTAGGGGGTCACTAGTCTCAATCGGATTTTTTTCTGGCTCACAATCAATGAATATAGAAAAAAGAAACACTGCTTCAAACCTCGCAACTCCTTGGCATCTGGTAAAGAGCTCTACAATGGATCTCAAAAACGACCAGAAACTCTATATTTCCACAACCGGCATCACAGGCTTCACTCGAATTTTCGGGAGATCCGTAGCAGGTAGACTCCAGCAGAAGGAGCCCGCCTCGAGGTGGTCCGCTCCGGGCGGCATTCTCTGGGGGCATTTAGGGCCTCTTTTTTCGTTATTTTGACCCCCATCTTCAATTCGCTTCAACTTTTTCGGACTGCGGACGCTCCGAGGGGGCTGGGCTTCGAAAATTTCTGAAATGTTGCTTGAACCCCACTGGACTCCAGAGATCAATAGAGAGCGTCTCTGTCGTGCCCAGTGGTGGTGGGTTGGATCGCCTGAACTTTGATACAGTTTTCATTGAGAGGACATCAATGCAATGCAATCATCAGTTCTACAGTGTGCCGCGCTCATCACCGTATGATCGGACTGTCCAAATATTCAGACCAAAATCTGAATTCCACTCAATCGAACTACCTTCCTCTATTCCTCTCACAGTTTCAAATAAAACAAGTCGAACACGCAAGCAGCCCTTTGATTCCATGGAAAACTCCGTTATCGTGTGATCCAGTGATTCCAAAATGTGGGTTTTGATCTGACTTCGCTCGTCGACGCGGTTTAGATCATCAAACCCAACGCCATCCGACAGCGCTTCTTACTCCTCAATCAGACCTGTTCCCGAATGAAGGACAGCCTTTTATGTGAACGTTCTTCGAGGCAAAGCGGAAAATAAAGTGCCTCGACGAAGCTTTCAAGAGAATGCTTTCAGGCAGGGTGGCTTGGGACACTGAGATTTAACCACTTGATTCACTTTTCAATTTCACTTCAATTTTTTTAGACTTGCAAGACCGAGGGACTTGTAGAAGTGGGCGCCGCCAGGCACTGCGTTTTTTCTCCACCCCGTCGACGCGTCGCCGCCGCCGCCTGATTTCTTCACGGCGTGACAAAGATTCGGACGCGAATCTCATCAGCGCTCGAGAATATCTCGCCGAAAATGAAACTCACTCTCCCGTGCCTCCTCTTTATTGCCAGTTTGAGTTCTCCCTTTCACTTCATATATAGTGAGTTGCGCATCTTCGTGGCAGCAGTAATGCTGGGAAATGAACCGGCCGACTAGGAGAAGGTGAATCCCTGGGAGAGCCGCGATCACTTCGATCCGCCACGGATCGTCACGGCAGGCTTCGCCGCTGCTGTTTTTCAGCCCGCCGCCGTTGCCGTCGAGTCTCCCTGTGGCGCGCACCCCTGATGGGAGGTGTGGCTTTAGGATGCGAGGGAATTTCTCAGCAGGTGTGTCTTCTCAGAGCATACATTCGGTGTCGAGGTTTCGAAATTTCCGGGAAGGTCACAAATCCAAATCGACGAAGAAAATCTTTTCTTAATCGCAGAACTCCATTTTTCTGTTCAGGTCTCAAAAGAACTCTCATTCAAAATTCCTCATATTTCAGAGAATAAGCCCCCATCCAGCCAAGTTATCATCATAGCCACCAACAGGACGTGGAAAAATCCCGGTCGAAAAGTGAGCCATGCCGGAAAGTCTTTGGGAAACACTCTGCTGACCTCCATGGATCCCGTTAACGTCAGCATCGGTAGGTGTGTCCAACAACTTCTCGGCAAAAATCAGAACGCTCCACCTCGAGATTCAAGACATCTGTATAAGATTTTTTCGAAGCCGGACGGAGAGGCTCAACACTAAACTGAACGCCTAGGGCAGGAAGGCTCTCGATCAAGTCAAGTGTTTGTTCGTGCTGCCTGAATCTCTAGGAAGGAGTACGGACAGAGAACAACTAATAGCGCTGCCAATAAAGCGGCACAACCTGTAGCCAACATACTTTCTCCGGGAGGTGCGGCCAGATCAGCAGAAATGCATCTGATGGGGTCAGAAACGAACACATAAGGCAAGACGTGTTCCTGATACCCGAATGGACCGCCTTATTCAATCGATGTTTCGAACTTGGAGAAATACCCGATTCATGGATATTATGTGTACTCTCAGTCACATACAAGGGAAACAAAAATCCTGAAGTACCATCCTCATGCCGTGGAACACGGAAGGAGAGCTGTGTATACAAGGTACTCGTAGGTCTGATTGTTCAACAACTCACGCTGTACTCGGAAACGAAGATGGTACTGCCGGACGAGCAGCATGGATTTCGGGCCGACAGATCATCAATGACGCCGCGGCGTGCAAGATATTACTGGACAAACTCGACCGTACTATCTCTCGGGAAGGACTCTACATATATGCAGCGTTCGTAGACTTCAAAGCGGCTTTCGACTCGGGATCGAGTCTCCTACGAAATATTCTCCGTGAGAATCCGATAACAGTAGACGATGAAGTAGACGATAGCGGATCTTCCAGAAAAGACGCGGCACAGGAATCGATCCTTTTTGCCGATGTCCTCGTATTATTTAGCAACAGCAGACTACACCTGCAACAAGAGTTGGCAAAGTTGTCGAAGTAAGTAGAAGGAATCGGACACGAGATCAACAGCACTAAAACGGATGGCCAAAGACGATGTTCTAAAAATCAACGGGGAAGGAATCCAATTCGTTAATCGATTCACGTATCTGGGGCTGAAAAGACGACTAATAAACTGTTATATATATGGCATTCTCTTGGTAGATACACATTGAAGAGCTTTCTAATTGGCAGGGCTCCCGCTACATTGTACAGTTCCTCAGTTCTCCATTTAGTCCCGGCTCTTAGCATGGCTTGTATTACATTATTCTGGAGTTTTTCTTTTGGATTTGTGGCGCTCTTGGCTGCTTATCCGATGTAATCCCTAGGTATCTCACAGCAGTTGCATTCCCGATTTCCTCACATTAGCATTCGCTTTTTTCCGGACATCTCTCGTTGTGTATTCTTACTGGTCTGCGTTCTATATTTCTGCTACCGAATCTATACTAATCTATATCTATACTTCTATACTAATATATAAAAATGGGATTATGTTTGTTTGTGTGTTCGCTCCTAATACAAATCGAAGCCATTGATCGGATTCGCATAAAAAAATTTTGAGTTGTAGGGTAGTCCCCCAGGATGGTCGTAGGCTACATGGGCAGGGCACCCTCCGTCATATGAAGTTTTGCAGAGAGCTTTTTAGTAAAAGTCTAGGGTGGTATTGGTCGTTTTTCCGTTTTTTTCTGCGTTTTTCGTTAATCAACTTCCGCACGATTGGTCGAATCGACATGAGTTTTGCTTTGCGTTGTAGGGTAGCCTCCGCCGAAGGTCGTAGGCTACATGGCAGGTCCGTCATGTAAAGTTTTGCAAAGAGCTTCATAACAAAAGTTTAAAGTGATCTCGGTCGTTTTTCCGTCTTTCCGCGTTCCTTTCGAGTTTTTTTTTTGCTCCTGCGCGATGGTTCAGGGTTTCAAAATTCGCGTCCTGGAAGTCTGGCTTCCCTCCAAATCGCATACACAGCAAATCCGTAGCGGAGCACGGGTAGACATGCTAGTATCACAAAGTTGGACTTGGAAACACTTAAAACCAGATTGTTCGCTCGTGACCATTCAGCTACCTCCTTGAGTTTGCACTCGATAAATCTCCAATCTATTTCCTTTCTAAATCTGAACGATAAGCACGTGTCATCAGCGTATCCGATGTATTGCGTTCCAGCATCGCTCCTTTTGAGAAAATCGTTAATATATATTGTGAAAAGAGTTGCAGAGATACCCCCGCCTTGAGACACCCCACATCTAATCATTGCAGGATCCATTGAAGGTCCCAACGCATTTCAGGCGCTGAAACTTACAGCACATATAATCTCTCATGACCCTCAACGTATCGTCGACGATTCCGGCTCTGTTGAGTTTCTCAATTAATCTTTCGTGCGGTACACAGTCAAAGGCGGAGGTGTAATCCAGCATAATTGCAACCGGCACTCGCCCCTCATCTATCGACTCTGGTGCGAATTTCTGCACTTGCAGGACGGCATCCTGCGTCTCTTTTTTTCTTCGGAATCCGGATTGATATTCGCTGAGTACTGCGTTCTCTTCTAGGTGACGGCATATCATTCTGGACATAGATTTTTCGATCATCTTACCAAAAACACTCAGCAATGAGATGGGTCGATAGCTTTTCAAGTCTTCCAAACTTCCCTTCTCATGAAGTAGGATCGTGGAGGCCTGTTTCAGAGCTCTTGGGAAGGTTCCATTCCGGAAAATTGAGTCTGATAGGTGAATCATAACTGATGTGAAGAATTCTATATTCATTTTCAGCGTTATCCCTGTGAATCCATCCTCACCTGGGGCTTTTCCGTTCTTCAGTTCCTTGATCAAAGTTTCGATCTCTCCTGCCGTCGGCGTTGGGAATCGTGTCAGCTTATCCTTGATCGAGTAGGTGGGCAAGTTGTGTTGTTGATCGGGAGGTTCGATGTTCCCGCCAATTCTTTCTCCGATCCCGATGTCGAATTCATTCGCACGATTGATGTCTTCAATTTTAGGATGTTTCTTTGCCAGTGCATGCGGAAGTTTTCTCAATTTCTTCTTTCCACGGATTGATGACTTTCCACGCACCTCTTGGATCTCCTGTCATGGAGATATAAACCTCAGATGGTCGGCTTCAGTTTCGCGTAGTTTCCCCCGGAGAACGTTTCTGTATCTCTTGAAATGATCTTCAATGAGAGGATTTTTCGCGTGTTTCTTGTGTGCCATCCATAGTCGGTCGCGCTTCTCCATCCATCGCAGAATCTCTGCTGTTATCCTTGGCTTCATGGGGATCCTCTTTCGGTATCTTTTTCTGCCTTGGTGCATTTTTGCCTACATCGATTGAGATCGGCTATGAGCGTTACTACAACGGTGTTTGGATTCGATTCTTTCGGATATTTGGTCAGATCCAGCCTCCCTATCTCTTCGCAGAATTTGCTCCAGTTCGTGCTGTTTTTTGACACCTGCTCGGTTTTCTTAGCATTTCTTTCATAAACTACTGTGCTTTATATATATATATATATTCAATGCTGAAAGTTTGAGAATCATCGACTTGAAAGAAACCTGTATGAGACCTCATGTGCATTGAGTGATTACAATAGATGGAATCTCTGTGAACAAACTCCATTGCGCAGAGTTTCACCCTTTATTTGGATGCAGGATGTAGTGCTCAGGGCATCGTGTACCTGGTAAGAGCCTGGTTCAGAGCCTGAGCGTAGACACCGCTTAAGGTGTTTACCAGCTGAACTGAGATGTTTTCGTTGACTTGACGAGAGAACTCGCTGAATCTGTTGGGAAAATCGTTTAAATTTCGTCCCGTTGCTCTTTCCTTGATTCAGATTTAGAAAATAGGAGACATTCGGAAACCGTCGAGTGATAGAGGAGTTTCCACCGTGAAAATAAGTTACGCACCGTCCTCCATTCAAATCCAGTGATCCTTGAATGACCCTAGTGGTTGCGGTCACCGAGGGAACTCGGATGGAGTCAAGTTGAGCTCGATATCCTCGAGGACCACGAACTTGTATAAGCGCATAAGTATTTTTGTTCACTCCAGTGTTGATCGAAATTGAATGCACTTTGCTGCCACTGTCGCCCTGGAAACAATGATTCATTCAATGATTTCATGCTTCTGCTCCCTCGACATGAGTGCAAGAGTTCCCGAAAAGTTGGATTCTGGAAGATTTGCGACACACCTGAACGTCGGCATTCATCAGGAACTGAGCAGAGCCCAGAAGCACGTTGCAGCCGAACATCATGTTCGCGCCGCTACGTCCGTAGGAGCAATCTCCGATGCGAACAAGTCCACTGAGACCAACGAGGGATCCTTGGGTGAAGTTTGCCCTGAAGTCGCTGTTGAAAGGCCCTATGTTCAAGGGAGCACGTGGAATGGTGAGATGGTCTCTCTGGGACGCTCCGAAGCACACTCTGGTGATCTAAACATAAAATGATTCGGACCCTCACCATTCTTGGGAACGAGCACTCTGAATGGATAGGCGCGAGCAGGATCGAGATTTTGAGATCTCAGCTGCAATGAGCAATATCGGCTTAACTAAGAATTTCGGCTAGTTCGGCGATGATTCCGACGTCGCCCTCTCCGCCGGCTTAGACTACTCTCAGAGTTTCTCAGAGGGGAAAGAACTCACCGAATACCTCAGGTCGGAGAGTACTCTGTCCATCAAAGAGTTCACCGCTGGGCTAGCAAGGGCGACGTTGGCTGCGGCTACGATGAGCAGAACTCGGGCGACCATTCTGATTCTGGAATCGGTATTTCTAGTTGTGGTGAACTCTGAAATCGAAGCAGAAAGCAACAGTACTAGATTCTCCTCATACCTTCTTGAAGCCGAGTCCTGGTTTTTACTCACATTTGTTGCAAACTCAATAGAAATTTGAATTCGGTGAAATCTCGGCTGGCTTTCGGTTTTTAAGGTCCCTAAGGAGTTCGCCAGTTGAGCTGACAGCCCTTTGTCGCTCTACGTGTAATCCACGAGATAAGTGAGCTGACTTATCAAAACGATCGGGTAGAGCTTGCCTCTACTATGACTCATTTGAAAACGAGCCCGCTAGCGGTAGGTAGTCTTGTTTGGTGCAAACTTTATAGGCAGACTTCATTTGCGCTCACTAGACCGGCGTTGAAAACGCATCAAATAATCGACGACATCGGTGCTTCGGATTGCCCTCAAAGGTTTAGTTTTATGTAGAATGAAATTTTCGGAGGATATTGGATCCACCTCAAGTCGTCGATGAATGGCTGAGGCAACTAATTTTTTTGCATTATGAAGAGTCACTCAGCGAGCCGCTGGTCACGGGTCTCTTCAATAGGGACAAGCTTGCAGCGTCAAGTAGGTCGTCAAGAAAACCTAATCCATCTCTTGAATTCGATTGAAGCTTCCCAAGCATTCCAAGCTCGTTACGCGGCGATTGGTTCCCGGAGATGGATTGGACCCGAGAAACTTGAAGGTGCAGGTTAATTTGAGCGAACGGTAAATTTGAGCGCTGCGTAATTTCAAGCAGAAACGGAGAAGGGAGCGGAGGGTGAAGTTGAGCGAAACGTGACCGTGAGCGGAGGGCACACTTGAGCGGACCAAATAGGAGAAGATTGAAGAACACCACATTCAAGACTTGCAGGAACTCTGGAGTAGGACGGGGATCCTTCTGAGATGTTGGTTTTAAGTTGAATATGATGATTCGAAGGAGAACTCAGTCGACGGGCTGGATTCTAAGACAGCTTTATGACGACACGTCCATGAGTTGAATCTTACGAAAAACAAGACCCTTAGAACTCCCGCAGAACAGCCACGTCTTATGTCAAAGTTGTGTTTATATTGCGCTCGCAGAGGTAGAAAATGTAGAAAGATATCTCCTTGTTGAGAAACTAAATGCGACATCGATTTTCTTCTCAGATTCAGCGATTCCTAGAGGGACATATTGCGAGCGTCTCCAAGAAAAAAAAACAGGAATTTCTCGAGCGTTGAAGCTCCATCTTATTGTGAAATCTAGGTTCTCAATAAAGTTCCGTATTGATTGAGAATCGCCGGAGGGTAAGGCAACGGTATGGAAGCGAACATTGAAAAGCATTCCAAGTGATTGATTTATTTGATTTTATTTTCGCGTGAAAGTTCTCGCTTGAGAACTCTGCGATTCAACCTGGCAGAATTAGGGCATGCGGTAGCGGTTGGCCACGCTGTGAAGCACACTGCTGTATCGTCCAGCCAGAATCGTGGCGAGCTGTCTCACAAGGTTGTCATTGGTTTGTTTCACGAAGTCGTTCAATCTGCGAAAACGGGCTGGGTCAACTCTCTGTACACAAGACTCATCACTTTCTAACGTTCAGAGACACCACCTTAGGAACCGGAATTGATGGCTCATGCATGAAGTACATGGAATTTTCGGAGCGATCAGTGGTCAACGATTCTGAGTGAAAATCGGTTTACCGGCCGCCGTTGAGTTCAATTTTGCCTTGGCTGACAGTCGTTGTCATCGTGACCGGACGCAGAGCTATGGGCACAAGTCTCGCCGGGAAGTTCCTTCTACCCTGGAGCTCAATCAAGAGCAAGGTGTTTGCGGAGACATTTGACGATGTCGCAATGCTGTGAACATTTCCGCTGATCTGATCGCCCTGGAATCGCGAGAACAAAGTCAGTAGTTCAGCGAAAAATATAGGATAAGCTAACGTCGCTGTTGGGTTCCGGAGGTTCTGTCGACGAACCTTGACGTCAGCGTTCATGAGGAAGCGGAGTGAGCCCAAAGACACGTAGCAGCCCATCCTCAGTTCAGATCCGACGAATCCGTACGAGCAGTTGCCTTGTCTCCTCAACTGGCCGAGGCCGTACAAAGACCCCCGGGTGAAATTGGCCTTGAAGTCCCGGTTCGTAAATCCTGTGGTATCGGAATGCATTCGCAAGACATCCAGAATCAGAGATTTCTCCGCAGTTCTGATTTTGAAGACAACTCACCGCTGGCCTTCACCTTGATGGCGAATGAGTTCACGATTGAGGGGTCCAATCCGGCGTTCATGGTCTGTGAACACAAGGAACATCGATGACGACAACATTTTTCACGGAAGTTTCCTTCCAGCGAGCCCGATTCGGAAGAATGATGCTAATTATATTCCGGAGACTGGAGTTACCTGAGTCTGCAACTCCCTGAGAATATTGTCCATCATGTTGTTGGCCGTGAAGTTGGCAAAAGCTGTGCTTGCCAACACAGCGCACACAACAGCGTGGAGAAGCATTGTCGATCTGAAAAACACCGTTTTCGAACTTATTTCCGTACCTGTCCAAGGGGAATTATTGAGGTTTCGTGGCGAAACACTGCGAGTATTCAGCCGGCTCCAAATGCCCTCTCTCCCTCTCCAGAGGTCGAGTAATTCTCTGTTACGAAGAGTCTGCGGTGAGGCAAAGCCAAAAACTGTTGTTTCCTGTCGTTGGAATACTTACATCGTTCGAATGTTCGAGCTGCCAGTCTTTAGAGCGGACTTAGTTTAAGTAGGAACCGTCTGAACATTTGTTCGCTCTCTCACACTGGTCGTATCAACAAATCACTCAGTGAGGATTTGGAACTGCACAATGGAATAATCTCGCTTGTCGTTCGTTTCAGGGAAAAGCGCCGTCACTACATCCGATGACGTGGATTATTATGAAAGTCAATATATTTCAGCAAGAACGGATATAAAGACTGCTATCGCTGTCCTTTACACGGTTTAGCAGAAATCCTTCCCATTTCTCGTTGCACATGCAATCATTCTTTTCTCATGACACCAAACACAAGATATCACTCTTGCGACTCAATCGAGAGCTCCGTGTGATCCTGATCAGGTGCAATCTATGCCCGCTTGGTGCATCAATCAAGTTTGTGTAAGAACTTACAGGAAGCGCGTCTGTGGCCCATCTATGGGAAACTCTAGCGGCACAAATCTGGGTACAGTTCCATGCATATCGGGCAATATCAATCAAGCTTATTTATATCGGGCAATAGCCGACCGATTCCACGGTTCCATAGAATAAGTCTATGGGAAATAACACGAGGACACCTCCTGCCACGAGAACTCGGCCTAATCGCCCAAATCTACGAAACCTGTCCCAACGAATCTCGACTAAAACTGAGCTCCCGAGTCAGTCCAGCTGCCTACCGCTCAACTGCTCGGCTGAAAACGGAGATTCAGAATGACAGGAAGACACGAGGGCCTTGAATTCGAAGAGGGCCTTGTAGAATGTTTAATTTCAATCACACCGGATGGACTCGCGTCGATGGTGCGTGAGTGGATGTCGTTGTTAGTTACGGGAGATCATGTTTGGCAGATGTCCCCCATTGAATTGATTTGAGCGTTTACGCCGTTTCCCTTGACCGGAATGTGTCGTCATGTTGTTTTCCATGGGCGCCTCTTGGATTTTCGCCCTTAGAATTCCCCATGGGTGGGCTATGAAACGCCAACTACGCGTTTTCTGTAGGATGTAACACAAGAAGATGTGAGCAATAAGAATGTGTAGAGTCGAATTTTGATCAATCCGTGACTCGCGGAGAACCGGATTACATGAGAATTGATGTTCTTCCAATTCCGGAGCAATATGTCGATGGTAAACGGATGAGTCTCTCACCAACGACAGGAAAATATTGCGACGGATCCGATTCTGTGAATTGCGGTGCATCTGCGAGCACGCCACACACTAGTTCCAAGCAACGGAGAGAATGTGAGGAATTGTTGAACTCTGGGAAACCAAATACAGTAGACACCCGGTTGTACAGCCCGGAGAGACAAATTGATTTCATTTAACCTACACAACGTGGAGAGCGCCCATGGCTCCACTCTACTCGAAATGTTCGTTTTCTCTGACTCAAACCGGAACACAGGAATAAAATGATCCGAAGAGGCACAAAATGTGCGACTAAGTCATTGTTGGTTGCTTCTCGATCAAATTGGTTTTTGTGAGTGAAGTAGTTGATCTTTTTTGTAGATCCCGTTACGGGCGTCTTGAGCTTTCTCGCTGTGGACACCGAGAGGGAGAGCTGCGAATTCTACGATTTGCGCTGCATGCCTGGGATTCAATGAACTGTGTTCGTTACTTCGGGGAGATATCGAGAACCCGCTAATTTCCCGAGCCAGTCGAATCGATCAGGAATATCACAAACGTTCTCGATCGAAGATGTATTGTAAGAAGAGTCTAGTCATGTCAAATGGTCGCCCATTGCTCTCTGATGATAATAAGTAATAATATCAAACGCCACTCCACCCACTGAGATATTAAGAAACTGGAGTCATTCAATCTCGAGAACGGGTCATCCTTTGAGTTTCGGTTCGCGATTGCTCTCTCAATGACCGAGTTCCATTATATTTGATATTCGGCAATCGAAGTACTTTTCAGTCAGCGGTCTGCTATTTTCGGGCGATGTGGATCCAGGAAAGTCGTGGAAAAGTTGATCGAAGTTACATCAGAGTTTGACGATGAAATGCATCTCCTATTCGATCCCGAGAAAATGTGATACGGGAACTTGCCACATGTGCAGTCCAAGAAAGACCTCTGGGTATTAAAGGGCGTCCTCCTACAAGTAATTAGGGATCACCCTGCGCAATGAACGCAATTACCCAGAGGAACAGGAGAAGATATGGGAAGCCTAAGCAGGGAGGGTGCTCAGGAAAATGCACGTGAATTCCCTCTGGCTCTTAAACGAATTTGGAATGACAGAATCGAGTAGAAGACCACAGCAGTGCCGTCACTTACGGACGCAAACTCCGTTACCACCTTGTCCTCAAAGCTGAGGAGAAAACTTGGAAAGCTCCACCGAAATGCTGGAAAATGAGCGCTCCGCGCTCGGACAGCCAAACTCCAACACAGCGATTGAGTTGGGTAATTTGATTTCCGATGCCAGAGAAGCAAAAAGTAAGATCACGTAACTGGGCCCGAACAAGCGAAAATCCATGGCCGGAGGCGATCCTCACTGTGATACCAATATCTAAGATACCAACCAGAATTCAAGGTAAGAAATCTGGAACTGGGTAGGAGAAAAGTACCAGTTATGGGACATTTACCAATTATGGGACAGTGAACTGTCCCATAACTGGTCCTGTCCCATAACTGGTACTTTTGTCTCATAACTGGTACTACGATCAACTCATTGATTCTTTTGCAGAAAAATCGGAATCGTCGGCAGATGAGTTTGAATTTTAAATTTTCCCTGAACTCTCGACCGGGAATCGGTGGAACTGTGTCCTCTGAGTACCAGATCAGTCAAAAAAGCCCTGATCCGGGGTATAGCCAATCCCACTCCGAATACGTTTTTGGAGTTGAGATCGGCGTTTGTGCGGTCCGGCTGAGCTCTATAGTATTATATTCTGTGCATTGTGCAGCCACAACCGGTGTCAGATGGTGGGATGCTTGATTGTTCCGAACTAGAGGAAGCGTACGCTCTCGGCGTTGAGCTGTGCCGCGAGTATTTTGCAGGCTCTTTCGGAGGAGCCCCTCCGCACAACTTGGAAATAATACGGCCGTGGTCGCGTACGAGGTACTTTTCCTTCTCCATCCTCTCGTATATTCCAGAAAGAATGTGTATATTGGCATGAAACTTCTCAAGCTCGAGTCTTTTCACATCGCGAAAGAATCAAATTATACTCGGCGGCCTCTGGAATGCCATGGCCCGTTTTTTGAGCCGACCACTTCTGATTTTATTTTTCATCAGGATTCGTTCATCGGTGTCGAACAGTTCAATGGTCAGCTTCACGATCGAGATTATGCCAGAAAAGACGCCGCCCTGCATTATCCAAATCAGCGATCCATTGTCGCAAAGCGCAAGTTCATGATTACGTCATATTCAAGGATGCTGTGTTTCGACGGTTCTCGAACGATTTGAATCTCCACAAATGCGTCAATCTGCACACTGAATTTATGATAGCAAAACTTGCGTCTTCCGAGCATGTGTTATTGAGTTGGAAGCATAGAGTGACCAACATCAAGCCAGAGCTGGATTGATATTCGGATCTGGTGGCGTTTGCTCATGATATCCAATAAATTTTCTTGTGATTTGAGGAATCCCATAATGTCTCGAAAACGTTGTTAGAAGATCGAGTATTCTTACTTGCCTAGGTAGACCATAATAGAAGAAATGACGTTGATTGGCCGCTCAAAGAGTCCAGAGCTCAATTCAGTTCTACATACATACATACATACATCAAGACCTTTCCATGGCGATCGATGAATCGTACGATAATGTTGAGCAGATGGACGCTAGAAGTCATTCTACCGCTACGTAGTATGATCAACTAACTTTAATAAGTTATTCTAGCTTGGATCAACCAACTAGGCTTTGCAAATTACAATTTTTTTGAAAACCAGCAATTTTGAAAAACCACGGCTAGCCGATAAACACAACTAAAAACCGGGGTTACGGTTGAAAACCGCGTCTTCTTAGAGTTATTCTTCGTAGAGTGCGGTCATCTAGCCACGAATAAAAACCGTCTCGTCGGATGAAATTAGGCGAAAGTCGGTGAATGAGGCTCAGGAAGACGGCTTCACATGCGCTTGCTCGAGGTGACGCTTCTCGGTCTTACCGCCCTGTTGGAGACTGAAAGAGGAGACAGGTGAGACATCGGCGGTTTCCAGTGTTCCATGAGTACCTGATGTAGCTTTCCGCTGTTAGAACGTTCTACAGCTACAGTGGACACAATGCGGTATGTATCATGAATCATGATAATTCTCGGCAGCGAACACTCTCGAGTTACTTTTTCCTTATGCGTGCGGTACTCAAGCTTCACGAAATGCTATGGATTTCATCGCGCTGCTTACAAAGTTTGAATCATCTCAGTCTGTCGTGCTCTCCTCATTGACAATACCTAGCTGCGTGGGTTGTTGTCTTCATCCCGACGTTGTTTATCACGGATGAACACTTCAAGGACGCTTGACTCGCACTAATCTTATCGAAGTGGGGGGCCCCATCCACCAACTGGGCAGGCGGGACAGGTTCCCCCGCTTCGAGATTATTCTCCGAAATCTTTTCCCATCTGCGCAGACCTAAAATGAGTCATCGATCAATCGAGCGATACTAAGATCGAGTCTGCCATTCGCTTCAACATTATTTTGAGGATCCTGAAGCATGTCTTGAACGCCAACTCGCCCGAGACACGGAAGAGGTCGCCAAAGATCATGACCATCATCACCCTAATTGTCTCATTCTTCTGACTAGTCAGTGCATTACACAGCCCTGCATTTGGGACCGATTTCAGTCACTTTTCGACGTGACTTCCTCGCGTTCTGGAAGAACGGCGTTCCTGCGTTCCGAAAAGTTGGACCAGAGCATGAACATCACCTTCATCACGAGGACAACTCCCTGAGTTCCGCGCATTAGTTGGTTCCGTCGATTTTCGATTGTTATGTTTACATCGCCGTTGTTTCCATTCGTCAAATAGAGGCCTTTAGCGTCGGTTCACGTCTCGCTGAGAAAGCACTCATTGAGACCGGTTTCCGTAGCGATTAACATCCATCTCTAGCGGCTTCAAGACACTCGAAGAAAGGAGCTGCGGAGTGGAGTCGGTTTCGTTCTTGTTGGAGCTGGGAACAGTGACGTTTGACGAGCGTGATTGCTCAAATCCCATTACTCTGGGGAACATTTTCCTGTGGATGAGTGAAAATGGATTCGTCTCGACAGTCTTCGCGTTCAGGCTCGCGGTCGTTTCGAGCTGAAACAAGGAGCAGGGCGAAAGATGAGATCAAACGCGTAATGCAGAGTGTTGACAAAGTTCGAAAGTGGTCAGTAACCGTCTTGAGGGATTCTGATCCAGATGAAAGCCGTCTACTCCATATGTCTTGTTCAGTAGCGAAGCGTTGTTCGGCTTCGTGAACCTGAGAGGATCTCGTGGTATTCCACAACGAATAATTATGGATTCAATTCCAGGGAGAAACGCTGGGTGACGATCGGCGAAACAACTATGAGAGTCTACAAATGGGTCCCCGTTCGCAACGATTGGTGCCGTCCCGTCAGTAAAACGAATGTTTCCCGTCCAGTGAGCTGACAGATTGACGAGGTCGGAAACCCGTGATGCTTCGTTCCGTAAACCATTGAACCAACTCATCGTGAACCGTACGATCGAAATATTGTGTCAACTCTCTCGGACATCAATTCGTTATCCAGCAGACTGAAACACATTCCGACGATTGATAGGAATATGAAAATCATTTCTCTTACCGTATCCCCTTATTTCTGAAATTACTCGTTTCAAGTACAGTAATAAACGAAACGTTCTCTTTACGCGTCCCTCTTTTCTCGAGGCGGAGGCAGCTCGGAACGTTCCATCATCATTCTGAAAACCTTGTCATCGAAAGCGCGGACAGAGCACCTCAGTTGCTTTTATTAGAATTTGGTTCAGATTTTGTCCATACCGATGGACCGTGGAAACGAATTTTAAGTCCGTTTCCACCAATCGGGAACGAAACGGCTAGTGAATACCTTGACCAGGCTCTAGAATAACATGGTGATTCGTGTTAAAACCGTGGTTTGCATAAATCTCCCATATGAAAACCGAGGGATGTCGACGTGACAAAATGGAATCACATGGCTCCGCAACAACATCGAGTTCACACCGTTTGTCGACGAAGCTTCACGATGTAACCTTTTGAGTGCAGAACACCTCTGCACTGGAAAGATACTGTGTATCGAGTCACGGAGTCGCAAACCCATTCATCGGCGTTTTCTGTAAGGAAGACGAGAACGGTTGTCAGCCTGGAGTGCTTCCAGCTGTTTTTTTTCCACAATGGTCCAGAATCAAGTTGGAACTAACCTTTGAAACTGCGAAGGATTCTCTGTACGTTGGCTTTGCTGGTGAGTTCCTTATCGTCCCCATGACTCAAGAGCTGAATATTGTTCTCAGCGGCGAATTCTGTCATTTCCTTCGGAAGTTTACAAATCGTATCGAGGCATAATTGATTGGTTGTAGGTTTGGCGCTGGGTGCCCAATGGTAGAGTTCCTTGAGCTGCGAAAGGTCCAAATCTGCCACACCAGCCGAGCACACGTATCCTGGGAAAAGATATTCGGTCAATTTACTCGGTTATGGCTCAGCCGAACGATTCGATCTCGAGCATCCAAATCAGCTTTCCTAGGAAAAACAACTTACCTTGCGCAATAAGTTCTTCGCAAGCTCTCCAGACCGGTTGCATCTGCAGTAAGGTGATCTTCTGGTTACCCGTCTGAGGGAAAGCTACTATGAGAGACTCTATTCGGTTCACATCGAGCTGAGTTAGGGCTGGAAGCGGAACGGAAAGGGTTTAGTTCAAGATGCGTATCCGGAACCAAACATACATGATCCGAAATTATTATGTGTTGCAATCAGTCCAAGAAGAAGACGGCAAGTTGCAGTTCCATCTTTCATCATAACTCCCGCCGGTTGGTCCCTTCAGAGAAAATCCTCAAAAATCTAGATCGAGAAAGTCGAAGAAATAGCAGTGGAGAAAAGCGATGCTCTCTAGATGCTCAGAATGCCCTAGGTGACGGGCTCACGAGCGATATTCGGGTCGTTCATCAAGGAATTGTCAGATCGTATTTCGATTCCTCGATGGCGACTGAGCAGTTCGTCTGTAGGATCTCGTTCGGGAGCAAGCCTTCATGGATATTGTTTGAAACATCTTCAATTTATTGATCTTCCTTTATGATCGGAGATGGGTCTCTTAAAAGTGTTTCGTCAAGGAAGTTGAAAGCGGCTTGAAGTCTCCACGAATCGACATGATACATCATGCAGCTCTTAAAGTGGAGTTGTAGCCATCGCTCACCTTTGTGCACAGCATCGTGGAGTGCATTTTCTTCGAATCGCGTAAGAAATACTTTTACGCATACCCGAACTTGGTCTCTTTCGTTCGCTGCCACAATCGATGAATGGTTTTCATGCGTGTAGTCAACCTGTAACCAGACAGGGATTAGTTGAGTGAAGATTGTTCGTGGGAAATCACTGCATCAGATGTCACCTGTTATGAAATAATTGCTGCGGGAGAATGAAGTTCTCGTGTCGACTCATTTTCAAGCAATGGGGACGGCCGTCTCAACTCTTGAGTATCGACCAGGACAAGAAAAGGTCCTCAGAGCGTCCACGCGACAACATCGGATACAGAGTCAAACATGTGGGTACATTATGAACATGGATTTTGAGCCAAACGAAACGCGAATTGTAGCGGAATATTCTCTCAGACCCATCCTCTAAACCAGCTCGGAAAGCAACTTTCTTATGGCCCAAAGCATTGATAAAAATTCGATATCATGAGCGATTAGATATGCTTCCGTCCTGACTGGAAGCGTAGGAAATGGGATCTCATCCGGAGAGAAGCTGGCAGCATCAGTTTTAAGCGTATTACGGAGTAGCGGCTGCATCAGCAACTCACGAATCATCTCATATTCAAGGCCTTCGAAGTGACCGCGCCGCACACCGCTAAACACTTTAGTCATGGAATTGCAGAAATGGAAACTGGCCACGTTCCCGGCATCAAATTCTTCCTTTTGAGTCTTCGGTGATGTCCCGATTTCGTTATCGAGAAGTGATATCAGATTCTTGTGGAAAGGTGTCCGTCCCCGGCAATCAAGCCACCTGATCCCTTAAGAAGCATCGCTGCCGAATTCGAACGCAATCTGGGTTTTTCCTCGATTCAATGACAACCTGGCCTCCTGGGTCGGCGTTGCGCAAAATGACCTGATTCTTGACATGTTCTCAGAGCAATTTAGTGTTGTCAACTCCAATGGCAACATCGAGTGCGTTAGCCGACACGGAGGGCGATCATCACGCACAATTGTCGTTTTCTAGGAGCAGCTCGAAGACTGAGATTGGGACAAGGGCGTAGCCAGGATTTTTTTGGGGGGGGGCGACTCTATGTTATGGGGGGGCGATTCGATACTCGGGACTCGGCAGTGTAGGGAATTAACATGAGGAGCAAAAATTATGGGGGGGGCGAACGCCCGATCGCCCCCCCCCCCTGGCTACGCCACTGGATTGGGACCGGCCTGGAAAACGGCACTAGCGAGAAGTTCGCGCGTAAAGCCCGCGGGGTTGGCTTCGCAGTCGTAAATACGTTCGCTAAACCAATGAGAGCAATTACTCACCGCGGTTTTTACGTTCGCGAAACTTTTAGATAGCGAGTCCAAACAATGCCTGACGCTCTCTACCATCTGAAACAAAGAAGAAGGAAAATCTCGAATTGTGGGGTTGCCGTTCGCTACTCGCCCTGAGCGGCGTATTTCATCAAACAACTCCGATCATTTATGCAAGACAGTCGTTCACGCTCTGTTGATGCTCTTTGGGAGCATAATAAGCCTTGCATAGAATGCTTTCGTGTCAGGTAGATCGATACGGAATACCGTCGATGATGTCATCGAAGCTTCTAGTCTTCGCATCAAATAGTCTCTAACGTCGACTCATGAGGACAATTTCAGGAAGTTGCTTGGATTTACTAACCTCATCGGACAATGTCGCGAAATCTTGTTTGGTTAGTTGTTTGCATTTGATTATGTTGCCTGTATCGAGAACAATGGTTTCGTCTGCGTGAATCATCTTGGAAGCTTCTGATCGAGCGACTTTCGGAACTGTAGTTGGAAAACTAAATGTCACCAAACAACGAAGCTTCGAGAGAAGCGAACACAACCGCGCCTCGCGGAGAGGTAACTTCAATAGAAACTTCAGAAGAAGGAGGCAGTTCACAAAAGTCACAATAGCGAAGGTTTTGTGGTTGTGTGCCCAACGTCTTCCTTCGTTCCTGCCTCGCTGCCTGCCTCACTGTCTGGCAGAGTTTACGGCTGAGAGCAAGGCGAGGGCAGAACTGCTCTTGTGGCAAAATTTAAGGCCACGAGGGAGAGGATCACCGGAAAGCGGAGAGGGTAACAACACACTTCCAAAGCGCGCGACCTTCGAAGGAACTCGGATCTGTTTTCTGCTGGTCAATGACCAAAAGTTACCATATTCCGAGATTTCATGAAATCACGACTATTGCGATTCGAGGCATTCCAACCGCACATCCATCGGAGAGCCTCGTTCATCGTAAAACTGACAGTCTGAGCTCGTATGACTATCCGATGTGTATCGTCATTCCGAAAACATCATTCGAGGTCTGAAGGCTCTCCCCCCTCTGAAGCCGATGAATGAATTACTTGAGGGATCTCATCGATCGGATCACCATTGTCGTCGCCGCATGAGACTGACCACCAGGCTCGCTGAGACCTCAGTTTCTCGATGCCTTCGACCTCGCGAGCTCTGTCATTCAAAGTTGCAGCTGCTGTTATCCTTCTCGGATTTACAACCCATGTCATTTGTCATTCGTCATCTCACAGCACGTGTCAAGATTTCATAAAAGTTAACCGATCTTTCAGCGAGCGGCGTGTGACTTTCTTATCGCTGCCAAAAGATCGCGGAGCAACATCGAAGTGCCTTTTACGCAGCGGCTAGGCCACGTTGGGTTTTACTCCGTTCCGTTCTTCTAGAGTAAGTGCTTGTCATGATCATCAGCGAAAAACCAAAATCATGAGGCGACTTCTCTACTGCGCCAAATATAGCAAACGTTGTATCTTACTCATCGCAGCGCACACGGCACGTTAGTGGGAGCCTTTGTACTCTTTCCTTTTGGGCTCAAGAGTATTCTGCCTATTGGCACACCCTGACGTCAAGTTTTCCATCCGTTACAACCCTCATCCAACGCACTAGCTTAACCGTCTTGTGGCGATAGAAATTCGCCCCAGGAGATGATGGCTCCGAGTTTGCCCTTGGAAGTTTCTATAAACCTATATATTCGACTTCGTTGAGTAGATGGACTCGAAAGCACAGAAACAACGAGCACTCCTCCCTTCGGAAGCGAAGTTGGGTCCACTCATGTAGTCGGAATAATGAGGCTCAAAACGGTACCCGAATCATCTCTTTGGCATTCTCGGAGCAAAAATGACATGGACTTCCGAAATTGTGTCTCATTCGATTGTCACACGCCTGGTTTTAGGTTTGGGAGAACCGCCTAGAAAATGAACCGATAATGCATTCATCAGTGGAGTGCAGGAAACTGTAGGGTTATCTCTGTCTCGAAATGCGCAATTCTCTGTAACGGTGGGATCACGACTGCATACGTGCTGGACGGCCATGAAATTCTTGTGCTCAGCTCAACCAAAGATCTTTGAATAATTATGACTGCGCACTTGAATTTCAGTGAACATATCGGTAACTCATTCGTGACAATTTGATACTCCAATCGACCCACAATAGTGGAAACACTTGACTTTGAGAGTCGAAATCAAGGAGACTCGAAACATGCTCATGATCATCTCGGTGAGAGCACCCACCATCGGAATCGGGAGATCATCCCATGGCAAGAACATTTAGGCATAGACTTCTTAGTCTTCTAGGCATCACGATCACTGCATTGCAATATGTGAGTTGTGGTACTGCGGTAGCTTTCCAAAGAATTTGGGACACTTCGAATCTGTTGATTCTCCAGAGTGTTCTCGCACTGAGTCTCTGATTCGCCTTGTTGGCCTTGTCGGTCAGTTTATCCCAATGGTGGGCTAAATACCGTAAAACTTCTAATTGCAGAGCATGCCCGGCAAATATTTCGATCCTCCCGGGGGTGCCCGCTAATTAGAGCATGCCCGGCAAATAGGGCATGCCCGGCAAATATTTCGATCGCGAGAGGAATCGGCGGCCGTTGGGGCTCGAATGATGAAAAATGACAAATCGTATTCCAAGATTATTAGCTCATCAGCTAAACCGACCGAGTATTTATTGAGATTCAACTTAATCTTCCTCTGTTATATGTACAACAGACTCATCTCCATCGTATTCTTTTGACCAGTCACATTCTTCTGGAACGGCGTTGAGAGTGCCCGGCAAAAAGAGCATGCCCGGCAAATATTTCGATCCTTCCGGGGGTGCCCGCTAATTACAGCATGCCCGGCAAAAAGAGCATGCCCTGCAATTAGAAGTTTTATGGTAGTTGACTTCGGCGTGTAGTTCGATTCCCAGGTACAGTCATACGAACGCATCGCTTGACGAATGCCTCGATTAACGAACGCGGTTTTGGCTAACAAGGAGTTTTCCCTAGGACGCGGCGGACTTATACGCCAATGGTTTACATTTTCCCAAGTTTCCCAAACTCGCGGACTCCGAGGTCGACGTCATCCGTTTGAGCAACGCCTCACTGGCGGAGTCTGGATGGTGGCTGCAGGCCATGCCGTGCAGTAACCTGGGAACGCTGATGCCCGATATCGATTTCATTCGCGCGGTAGGACTGAGACTGGGCTTGCCCTTGGTCGAGGAGTGCTCCTGTTTATGCGGAAGACAGATCGACCGCTTCGCCTTGCACCGGTTGAGCTGCTACAAGCTCGCCTCTGGACGCCTAACTCGACACGCGGCCATCAACGATTTGCTGATCCGGGCTTTGCGTCAAGCCGGAACGCCGTGTTCCAAAGAACCACTGCACCTTTCGGCGAACGATGAGCTGCGTCCGGACGGAATCACTCTTGAGCCGTGGTCGCGTGGCAAACAGGTTATATGGGATGTCACCGTCAAGGATTCATTCGCACCGAGCTTCCGCGGCGTCGCCCGCAATACTCGCGCAGTGGCCTCCAGGGGCGAACAGGAGAAGTGTGCCAAATACCAGGCCCTACTCAATGAATACATTTTCATACCTTTTGTTATCGAGTCAACCGGGGTGTGGGGCGAGCAGGCCCTTAAGTTTGTGAGGGAGATCGGCCGAAGGATCACCAGCAGGGGAGGCGACCGCAGGGCGGCGTCGTTTTTACGGCAGCGAATCGCCATGGAAGTGCAGAAAGGGAACGCCAGGCTTATAGCCGGGGGCGTTTACCAGTGTGGGGCCCTCGGGGAACTTCGATTCCTGAGCGGCTGAACTAAGCTTGAACTTTCTCATTCCCTTAACTAAATCCCGAATAAAGCCAAGTTGTTTCCCAAGTTTTATTTATTTCCCAATGTGTCTCTCGTGACATTGGTCGGTTATTGTTTATTGAGAAAACGACCCTCGAGAGTTCTGACTGATGGCTCGAGTCGACGCGAATTTAAAATCGAACGGAGCGCAACGTTGGTGTGGACTCGAATCTC